>OY755235.1:99987746-100458384 GCA_963576725.1 Azorinus chamasolen | reverse complement strand
GGCTACTAACTGGAGCTTTAAATTTGATTTTTAACCCTTTGCTCCATGAATATTATGTATTAACACTTTCCCTGTTCTATGTTTATTACAAATTTCAATACCTACTGAATATTCATGGACAAAATAGCTATAAAGAAATATGGAAGTTGGAACATTGTAGACATTTTAGAAAGCAAAGAAACAGATCTATCAAATTCTATTAGCAAACAGAGCAGACCCTGATCAGACGGCTCCTCTAGGAGCCGTCTGATCTGGGTCTACTCTGTTTGCAAATGCGTGAAAACACGTTTATATGAGGGAAAGGGTTAAAGAAATAATGACATCTTGAATATTTATAATTAGATTAATTATTATAATAGCACATAAATGCAGGAATTTTAGACCAAGAAAGAAGCTGTAGAATCTTATCTACCCGGTATATTATATCATAAGTAAACAGAGCAGACCTTATAGGAGCTGTCTAATCTGGGTCTACTCTGTTTGCAAAGGAATAGAAAAGCATATTTATGGAGGAAAGAGTTAACCCTTTGCTCCATAAATACACCTTTCTACGCCTTTGTAAAAGTCACTTTTTTTAAACTATTGTGATAAACAAAGGTGATCGACGCATGCTTGGACTCCCCATGGAAACAACCCCACCCCCCCCCCCCCCCCAAAAAAAAAAAAATGTGATCGAAATATGTTAAACTAGCCTAAAACTATCTATTTGAACCTTAAACCACTCCGAAAAACAAGAAAAGCACGACCCGGAAAAAAAATTCCTATCGGGTCTATATATGTATTGAAAGGTATCCAACTACGAAGATCAGCGGCGGAAAATACAACAGTCGTGTTTTTCAAAGTCTTACAGCAAAGCCAATTCAACACCGATTTTAATCAGTTTGGTCTTGATCCGTTCCAAATTCCATATGCTAAGCGGCACTGTTGGTGATTTCCTTAAATATTGCCCCGTCTTGTCGCTGCAAGACCGCGAATTTGAAAATACGCTAGAGCGAAACGATGTGACTCCCGCCAGGATGCATAGAAGTATATAGGGGGGGTCTGTATTCGTTAAACTTTTCAGCAGAAACGCGAATTATGCTGAAACACATTCGAAAAACATTCAACTTACCGCAGTTAAAACGGTGCTGGCTATTTGTAGTCTGCTGTGAGACGCCAGTTTTCTTTCTCCTACTTTCGTTTTGAACGGAGGTGGCCAAATCGCTGTGGCCCGGATATTTGCATATCGAATAGTTTATGAGCCGGATCACAGCAAAATGGTCGCATCCGTTCAAAGGGAAAGTTGGAGAAAGAAAGCTGGCGCCTCGTAGCTGACTGGAAATAGTAAGCACCGTTTTAATTGCGGTGAGTTTAATGTTTTTAGATAGTGTTTAACCATAATTCACGTTTTTGTTGAAAAGATTAACGAATACAGATCCCCCTATATACGTCTATGCATCCTGGCGGGAGTCACATCGTTTCGCTCTAGCGTTTTTTCAAATTCGCGGTCTTGCAGCGACAAGACGGAGCAATATTTAAGGAAAGCACTAATTGTGCCGCTTAGCATATGGAATTTGGAACGGATCAAGACCAAACCGATTGAAATCGGTGTTGAATTGGCTTTGCTGTAAGACTTTGAAAAACATGACTGTTGTATTTTCCGCCGCTGATCTGTCGTAGTTAGATACCTTTCAATACATATATAGACCCGATAGGAAATTTTTTTCCGGGTCGTGTTTTTCTCGTTTTTCGGAGTGGTTTAAGGTTCAAATAGATAGTTTTAGGCCAGTTGAACATGCTTCGATCACAATTTTTTTTTTTTTTTTTGGGAGGGGGGGGGGGGGGGGGTGTCCATGGATGAGTCCAAGCATGCGTCGGGCACCTTTGATCCTGATCAGAGACTCCTCTGGGAGCCCTCTGATTTGGGTCTGCACTGTTTGCAGATATCAGTACACTTGTTTCAGGCATTCAAAGGGCTAGTTGAAAAAGGTTTTCTAGAAGCAAAGATTGGTTAAGATTTTCTTTAAAATATTTTTTTCTTTCTTAAATCCTTTACCTGGGTCCATGCTTATAAAGCTTTTTAGTTGAGTCTGAGTTCGTTCTCAAGATTGGTCAGATTTGAGTTCTCAAGCTTTTGATTGGTCAGATTTGAGCCAAAGGCTCAATTCTAACCAATCAAAAACTTGAGAACTCAAATCTAACCAATCAAAAACTTGAGAACGAACTCAGACTCAACTAAAAGTTTTATAAGCATGGACCCTGATGTACTGACAGTCTCAGTATATTTGTATAAGAAATAATGACTAATTGACTATTTATTATCGGTACAGTAAAACCTCTCTATAACGGCCACTAAATTGCGTTAATTAGTTGGTATTTAGGGCAGGTGCATGGCTGCTTAAAGCAAGCTGAAAATAAAACAGAACGCTCTTATAGGAGCATTCTGTTTTACTTTCACCTTGCTTTAGCAACCACCTGCCTTAACACAAAATACTTGTTGTAATTTAGTGGTCGTTATAGAGAGGTTGTACTGTAGTTGTTAATCTTATGAATAATCACAGAGTAGCAGATACATGTGCATATTCAGATACTAAAATCATGTCCACCAAACCATATGTTGTGACCACTCCTCTTTGAGACAATTCTAAAGAGTTACCAGGTCACAACATATGATTTGGTGGAGAAATAAACGAGTTTTAACCTTTTTCCTGTTCTATGTTTATTGCAAATTTCCATACCTACTGAATATTCATGAACAAAATAGTTACAATGAAATATGGAAGGTGGAACATTGTAGCCATTTTAGAGAGTAAAGAAAGTTTGAAACACATCTATCAAATTCCATTAGCAAACAGAGCAAACCCTGATCAGACAGCTCCTGTAGGAGCCATCTGATCTGGGTCTACTCTGTTTGCAAATGCGTGAAAATGCTTTCATATGAGGGAAAGGGTTAATATGCTGTGCACATTTAATCTGGACTTCTGATTTATGTAAGAAATTTTATATCTATGTATTAAGGGGCTAAAAATCTTTAACCCTTTTAACCCTTTTCCTCATATAAACGTGTTTTCACGCATTTGCAAACAGAGTAGACCCAGATCAGACGGCTCCTAGTGGAGCCGTCTGATCAGGGTCTACTCTGTTTTTTAATAGATTTTGACAGATATGTTTCTTTACTTTCTTAAATGTCTACAATGATCCACCTTCAATATTTCATTATAACTATTTTGTTAATGAATATTCAGTAGGTACTGAAAATTGTTCTAACTACAGAACAGGGAAAGGTTAACCCATTACCTCATAGGCTATTCTTAGATCCAACCTCTGAATAAATCTCCCGAAAAGGAGCACAAAATAGAGAAAAGGAAAATTTAAGAATTTTGTAGTTTGAAACCATTGTGATAAATAGAGCATTAAATTTTGTTCCTTTAGGAGCAAATGCTCTATTTATCACAATGGTTTCAACAGGTGACTTTTGCAGAGTCGTCAAAAGGCGTCAATATGAGGGAATGGGTTAATGTTGAATTTTAGACTACATGTATGACATTTAACAGTATGAACCCTCATTAGATGGCTCATCTAGGAGCCCTCTCATCTGAGTCTACACAGTTTGCAGAGGACATTAGTGACTTTTAATCTGCCTTGAAAGGGTTAACCCATTCCTCCATAGGCTATTTTTAGACCCAAACTCTTTGAATGAATCTACCCAAAAGGTGCATTTACTAGAGAAAAGGAAAATTTTAGAAATTTGTAGTTTGAAACCATTGTGATAAACAGAGCATTTGCTCATATAGGAGCAAATGCTCTATTTATCACAATGGTTTCATTAAGTGACTTTTACAGAGGCGTATTTATGGAGGAAAGGGTTGAAAAACCATGATGGACCATTTCATTTAAAAAAATTCATCTTTCAAAAGCTTTGGGTTTGTTTGTTTGTTTGTTTTTCATGAAAAAAGGGCTTGAAATGCCAAGTTCATAAATCTGATAATTGACTTGATGCTAAGTGGAACATGATGACTGGAGTATAAATTATTATATTCTGTGTTTAGTGGTTGGTTAATTCAAAAATATTTCCTGTTTGTAATCCCAGTAATTGTTCCTGTCAAAAATCCCCAAGATTTCCTGGACTTATCAAAACATCAGTTTCAAGAGTTAATAGTAACTTGTAATATCCTGGTTAACCCTTTCCTTCATATAGGCTATTTTTAGACCCAACCTCTTTGAATGAATCTACCCAAAAGGAGCATTTACTAGAGAAAAGGAAAATGTTAGAATTGTGTGATATTGAAACCATTGTGATAAATAGAGCATTTGCTCCTATGGGAGCATATGCTCTATTTATCACAATGGTTTCAAAAGTCCTCAATATGAGGGAATGGGTTAAGCGACCTTCAATAAGATGTCTAATTATGGGTCTGTAAGGCAGGTGGTAGCTTAATGCTGTGCAAAGTAATGCAGAAATCTCACATAGGAGCTTTCTGCATTACCTTTGCCCTGCATTAAGCAACCACCTGCATTTTAAGACTCCTATGTTCAGTAGATGAATGGCCACTTATAAATACTGTATGTTTCTTTCGCAATACTTAAAAAAATGATTGCAGTAAAAAGGTTAAGATTACAGAGTTGTGTCTTATCAACACTTCAGACAATAAGTGTGCAAAGGAAGCATAAACATTGGCTGGAAAGTGTTAACCCTTTCCCTGTTCATTAAATAATGACATCATGGATATTTATTGGCTGGATTTTGATAACGTAAACTTTTCAAGTGAATATTTTGCTTTGACAAAACTGTGTAATCAGATCTCTGTCATGTCTTAAGCAAACACAACAGACCCTGATTAGAAATTCCTATAGGAACTGTATGATCCAGTGGGTCTGCTCTGTTTGCATACATATGTATGCATGAAAAAGTGTTTATATGAAGGAAGGTTTGACCGCTAAGTATTAACCCTTTCCTCCATAAATACGCCTTTCTTAGTAACGCCTCTGTAATAGTCACTTTTTGAAACCATTGTGATAAATAGAGCATTTGCTCAATAGGAGCAAATGCTCTGTTTATCACAATGGTTTCAATACTACACAATTCTAACATTTTCCTTTTCTCTAGTAAATGTGCCTTTTAGGTAGATTCATTGAAAGAGGTTGGGTCTATAAATAGCCTATGGAGGAAAGGGTTAAGACATCTTATCACCTGTCTCCACGGGTTTGTAAAACTGAAAACCTGTAAGTCAATTTTTCAGTTCGGAACTAATACCCTTTAACCCTTTACTCAGTACATATACCTTTCTACACCTCAGGGCTCTGCAAACAGAGTAGACCCAGATAAGACGGCTCCTGTAGGAGCCATCTAATCAGGATCTGCTCTGTTTGCTTATGATACAATAAAAACAAGCAAGGTTTTACGCAAGCGTAAAATGGCTGCGTAACGTCTTTAAGCAGGATAGAAGAAAAAGAGGGAGCAATATTGTTTAGTAGTTTTAATTAATAGATACATTGGGAAAACATGACTGTATTGTATAAATTAACAGCAGAAACGGGGGAATGTTTTAATGAGCCATGATGCATAATACCTGTGTATGACACCAATAATACATATTACGTCACAGATCAATGGTATTCATGCACAATGGTGAAATATTCAAAACGGTCAACAAAAAACACAAGTTAAATAACTTTACCAAAGACAAAATTCAAACAAAGGACTTATACTTTTACAATATTTTTGTACAAAATTGGTTTTAAACCAAAAGCACGTAAACTAAGGGTGCTAACAAAAAAAGATGAGAGAAAATTTTTTTACCTTACGCCGAGGATCGAACCCACGACCTCACATTTCCTAGGCCACCGTTATAACCCTTTGACCACGCTGACTGCTATAATTGGGGATGTGCTTTTAAATCATTTATACCTAATACACTAGCACTTTCACTGGCAGACAAAAGGAAAACAACCTCGACAAAAATATTTGTCCCCGCTAAGAAAAATGTATGAATCAAAATAAGTAAAATAAATGAATGTACATGTATATAAATAAAAGCTTGTCTCACAATAACCCATAGTTATTAAAAAACATTGGCTTTTATAGAAACACAGGAACGCAGAAACGCATGGTCAAAATTCAAAGCCGTATTAGTTTGGGCTGCTTTCTCAGCCCAATAAATTTCTACAGTTTCTGTCATAGCCAAAAATAATACTGTTTTCATGTACTATTAGTATAATTATTCTAATCAATGATATTATTATTTTTTACATGAATATTCCATGAGTAAAGCCTTTTTAAGGGTTTAAGTTATGCAAAAGCAGACACCTGTAGCAATTTAGCTGTGGTTTAGGCCCTTAACCCATTACCCCATAGGCTATTCTTAGATCAAACCTCTTTTAATAAATCTACCAAAAAGGAACATTAACTAGAGAAAAGGAAAATTTTAGAATTTTGTAGTTTGAAACCATTGTGAATGCTTTAGGAGCAAATGCTCTATTTATCACAATGGAACTGTGTTCCATTCTATTTATTTAACAAAATTGGAGTGTTTGTTTACTGAATTGAAGTTTCTCTACATCTGGAGTATAACTAGACCCAAAATTTTGCTTGGAAAACTTCCAAAATATTTGTCTTGTTTGTTGAGGTTATCAATGCCTCACTCAATGAGTGTGAAATAGTTTACATGTACATATACACTTTAACCCTTTCCCTCATATAAACATTTTTTCACGCATTTGCAAACAGAGTAGACCCAGATCAGATGGCTCCTATAGGAGCCGTCTGATCAGGGTCTGCTCTATTTGCCAACAGAATTTTATAGATCTGTTTTTTTACTTTCTAAAATACGGTAGCTTGTAACAATGTTCCACCTTCCATATTTCATGATTATAACTATTGTGTCTTCAAATATTCAGTAGGTATTGAAATTTGAAATAAATATGGAACAGGGAAAGGGTTAAATACTGGGTACAAGTCATTCTGCATTTGCTAACAGCTTAGAGCCAGAGTCTGCTCCTCTGATCAGGATCTGCAATGTTTGTCTGTCAAATCATCTAGAAAATTCAGAAATGACTTTGGTGAACTGTTCCCCATGTTAATGCCTTCTATTAACACTTTCCTCCATAGGCTATTTTTAGACCCAACCTCTTTAAAATGAATCTACCCAAAAGGAGCATTTACTAGAGAAAAGGAAAATGTTAAAATTTTGTAGTTTGAAACCATTGTGATAAATAGAGCATTTGCTCCTATAGGAGTAAATGCTCTATTTATCACAATGGTTTCAATATGTGATTTTACAGAGGCGTAGAAAGGCGTATTTATGGAGGAAAGGGTTAAATGGACTCCTTCGCAATCAGAGTAGAATATTTATACTGAGTCTGAAATCAGTTCTTAAATCAATGTTAATGCCCTGAAATCAGTTCTTAAATCAATGTTAATGATGGAAAGTGTTAATCCTTTCCTTGATGTAAAAGCCTTTTCACGCATTTCCAAACGAGTTGATCTAATTCAGATGGCTCCTGTGACTAGGAGCCATCTGATTGGGGTCTGCTCTGTTTGCTTATGGAATTATAATAGATTTGACTCTAGATAAAGTTAACCATCCTGTGCACATATACCATTACAAAACTTTAGTTAATAGATATACATGTACATGATTTCATTATTTCTTATATGAATTATAATGCAACTGGGAAAGTGTAAACCCATTACCTCATAGGCTATTTTTAGATCCAGCCTCTTTGAATACATCTACTGAAAAGGAGCATTTACTACAGAAAAGGATTTTTTTTTTAGAATTATGCAGTTTAGAAAACATCGTGATAAATAGAGCATTTGCTCTATTTATCACAATGATTTCAAAATGTGATTTTTACAGAGTTGTCAATGTCAAAAGGTGTCAATATGAGGGAATGGGTTAAACAATGATGGACTATTCAACATTAAAACTGGCTTTCCACTGCCATTAATGTACATGTACACGTAGCTGGTACTTACCTGGTATCAGGTTGTTGAGATAATGCTTTTAGTCTAAGGTGGTTTCATGAATTCTTAAAAACTCATAATGTTCCTAATTGTTTTCTGCATGAAGAATTCATGTGCTCATTTTCTCAACCTTTTACTCTATGAATATTCATGTAAGAAATAATGGTATTAGATCATTTTTTATAAGTGCACATGAACTCAGGAATATTTGGCCATGGCAGAAACTGTAGAATCTGAGATCTATTTTATATCAGATTAAGCACACAGAGCAGACCCTATAGGAGCTGTCTCATCTGGGTCTACTCTGTTTGCAAAGGCATAGAAAGGTGTTTTTAAGGAGTTAAGGGTTAAATTTATTCCAGTCTTTGTATTTGTCCATTCACTATTGGTAAATTTTCAGCAGTGTGGATCTAGATAAATAGCGGATGCTCTATTTATCACAAGGGTTTCAAGAAGTGGTTATTACAGAGGCGTAGAAAGGCGTATTTATGGAGGAAAGGGTTAAGCAGACTGACAGGTTAAAGGTTAAAATGCAGCTTTTATTATAATAGACAACTCAACCATTTAAGTATTGTACAGACAAACATATAGACGCTGATACTTTTTGAGGACAAAAGGAGATTAAAAGTGCATTGATAATTGAAGCAGATGTCGAGTCACGTCATGTTTGGCTAGTGAAGGACACAATGAGTTCATTGGATTGAGTGTTTGCGGTTCAGTAAAAGATTGATAAGACCAGTGGAAGATGAGTAACAGAGCTATAGCTAACACAAAAGCTACATATCCCTTTACTACATGATTATTCATGTAAAAAACAATGGCATCATGAATATTGATTAGCTGCATTTTAATTTTGGTATACATGTAGTTTCATAGGCTGCTTTTGTATTGGTAGAAACTGAGTCGGATCTATTATAATTTCATAAGCAAACGAAGCAGACCCTGATCAGATGGATCCTATAGGAGCCATCAGATCTGGGTCTACTCTGTCTGCAAAGGCATAGAAAGGCGTATTTATGGAGTAAAGGGTTAACCCTTCCCTCAATTAATACGCCTTTCTGCGCCTCTGTAAAAATCATCTATTGAAACCATTGTGATAGAGCATTTTGCTCCTATAGGAGCAAAAAAAATTAATGCTCTATTTATCACAATGGTTTCAAACTACAAAATTCTAAAATTTTGCTTTCCCTCTAGTAAATGCTCCTTTTTGATAGATTGGTTCAAAGAGGTTGTGTCTAAAAATAGCCTTGATTCAAAGAGGTTGTGTCTAAAAATAGCCTATGTGGGAAAGGGTTAAACTTTACCTGACTGATGTTATACATGTCAGAAATAATGTTATCATGAATATTTATTAGCTGATATTTTATGATGGCTTATTAACCCTTTCCCTCATATAAACGTGTTTTCACGCATTTGCAAACAGAGTGGACCCAGATCAGACGGCTCCTAGAGGAGCCGTCTGATCAGGGTCTACTCTGTTTGCTTATAGAATTACAAAGATCTGTGTCTTTACTTTCTAAAATGGCTACAATAATCCACCTTCCATATTTCATTTTAACTATTTTGTCCATGAATAATCAGTAGGTATTGAAATTCGTAATAAACATAGAACAGGGAAAGGGTTAACACATGATATTTTTGCCACTGTATTTGGCAATACAGAATCAAATCTATAGAATTCCGTAAGCAAATCTAACAGACTTTAACCCATTCCCTCATATTGACAACTTTTGACGACTGTAAATGAGTACCATTACTGTACCAACATTATGGGGATTTGGCAGAGAAATATAGAAAACAACTTACCTAGATATTCTAAATATTCCTCTTATCTTAATTATACTGTCGCTGGAGTAATAATAGCATTTTGATACAGTTAGCACTTTCTGAATTGTCCCAGTTATATCCAAGATCGTTCCAGTTATATCCAAATTTATTAACCCTTTCCTTCATAAATATAAACACCTTTTCACGCATTGGTAAATAGAGTAGACCCAGATCATAATCATACGAGCCTTCTGATCAGGGTCTGCTCTCTTTGCTTATTATATAATACAGATATGATTCAACAGTATCTGTCCATTTGCTATTGTAAAAAAAATCAGCTAATATACATTCATGATGTCATTATTCCTTTCATGAATATTGAACGGGGGAAAGGGTTAACCTTTTACATCATAATTAATTATTATATACTCATAATTACGTTTTTGTATACAGTCTCAGTCACAGGGGGCCATTTCGTGGGTCTACATGGTCTAAAAGGTTAAAAAAAAAATTGGGGTCGATTTAGTGCTATATTATATACAAGGGGTCTAAAAATCCACTCGCAAATTTCACGACCGGTTTTGGACAGCCAAGATGGAATAACCACTAATATTTGGTACGAACGTGAAGCTGGGACATTGCACTTTTCAAATAATATAACTTTTGATACATTCCGACTAAGCCGTAGCCAATGCCGACGTGAAATTCCTACAAAATACGCTGATTTTTCTTAGTCGAACGAGATCTCGCAACAACGATTTGCCGCTTGGACCCCCTGTAAAACGGCCATAATCGCGATGCCTCGGGACAAAACGATTGTGCAATCAATACATATGACAAAAAGCTATCGTTTACCTCTCAAGCTCTCTGCAGACACTAATGCAGATCCGAAATGCAGGCGAATTTTCGTGCAATTAGCAGATTTAAATCTCTGTCATGCTACTACGAGTCAAGTGACACGCTTCCTTTACAATAACAACATCCGCGTGTCTGTTTCTTGTTTGCCCTATAAGCGTTAGCGAGAACGCAGGGCACCATCGGCTAAGTAGAAACTAGGTCAAGTTGTTGCGACTTGTCGTCCGACTAAGAAAAATCAGCGTATTGTGTAGGAATTTCACGTCGGCACTGGCTACGGCTTAGTCGGACTGTATCAAAAGTTATATTATTTGAAAAGTACAAGGTTCCAGCTTCACGTTCGTACCAAACATTAGTGGTTATTTTACCTTGGTAGTCCAAAACCGGGCGTTATTTAGAATCAGTCGTGAAATTTTCGAATGGGTAGTTAGACCCCTTGTATTATAATATAGCACTAAAATCGACCCCAATTTTTTTTTAAACCTTTTAGACCCACGAAATAGCCCCCTGTGGTCTCAGTAGGCTCAAACCAGACATCTCCTGTAGGAGCTGTCTGCTCAGGGTCTACTCTGTTTGTTTTGTTATAGATCTGATTCTGCACTGCTATGGGTGGACCCCCTTTTCATATTGCCTTGATGATAGGTCACTTCTCAGGAAACAGAGCAGACCCTGATCAGATGGCTCCTATAGGAGCCATCTGATCTGGGTCTACTCCGTTTGCAAAGGTGTAGAAAGGTGTGTTTATGGAGCAAATGGTTAAAGGAACAGCTTATTATTTACCAGTACATTTTATGTAAAATGCTTTTTATGATTTCAGCCACTATGTTGAAATTGTATAAACATGCAGCTTGGAATATAAGGGCTCAATGTTTTGATTTATTTATTAAGAAAAAAGCTTTAGAAAATAGCTTTGTTTCTTACATTTAAAATATTCATGAATTTGATTTCTCTACTGGTCGCTATGGACAATTGCATTTTTTTGCCATTTGAGAAACTACAGAATCCGATCTATCATAACCCCATAAGCAAACAGAGCTGACCCTGATCAGATGGGCCCTACAGTAGCCATTTGATCTGGGTCTACTTTGTTTTGTATAGGAGTTTAAAGATTATTCAATGCAGCATATTCTTTGCTTTCTGAACTCTTGGTCTAGGAATTTCATATGTTTATCATGTGGGCTGATTTGTTTACATTATACATATCTTCAAAGGAGTGAACTTGCAGCCTTGGTATAACTGAGATGTATATAAATTTTCCTGATTTTTTTTTGTTCTTCCATTTTTTGTGTCAGCTAGTTTAACTGGGTGACATTTAGGGTTCACTTCTGTCATCTGTCTGTCTGTCTGTATGTCACTTGTCACACAGTTTTTGGTGACACTTCTGCTGGAAGGTAATACACGTATATGTGTTCCTTTAAACACAATCATGTTTTCAAACAAAGTGTCAAACAGTATTAATCCTGAGCAAATGTTGAATAGTATTAGCGTCTCATCTCAAATCATTTGCAAAGTTTGTCACAAGTTCTGCACTGCTAATGGGCAAAATAGGGGCCCTCTGATCAGGGTCTGCTCTGTTTGCTTATGATATAATATAGATATGATTCTAGAGTTTCTGTTATGACCAAACATTCCCGTGTCCACGCGCCATTATAACAATTAATTCAATTAATATTCGTGATATTATTTCTTACACAAATATTCATGGAGTAAAGGGTTAACTCTAAGGGATTCTAAAGAGTGTTGGTCACAGTATAGAGTTTGGTGGAAAAATGACAATTTTAGTATTTGGGTACACATCGTTAACCCTTCGCTTGCTATTCACGTCAATATACCTACCTGTAAATAGTGAAGACCCAGTTGATTGTGCAACCAGTGTACTCCACAGCAGTGATTGCACAGCGAAATACTTGTACACAGTGAAGATATATGTAATTATACAACAGGGCATGGGTAAAGAAGGAGAAATGTATTTTAAAATTCAGCAAGAGAAGGGTTAACTGTTGCTCTGTAGGATGGATATCACGAATTGGCAGCTAACCTGCAAAGAGTTAACCCTTCGCTTGCTATTCACGTCAATATACCTACCTGTAAATAGTGAAGACCCAGATGAGACAGCTCCTGCAGGAGCTGTCTCATCAGGGTCTGCACTATTTACAAGTTGATTGTGCAACCAGTGCACTCCACAGCAGTGATTGCACAGCGAAATACTTGTACACAGTGAAGATATATGTAATTATACAACAGGGCAGGGGTAAAGAAGGAGAAATGTATTTTAAAATTCAGCAAGAGAAGGGTTAACATTTTGAAAAATGACTCATTTGCCTCCAGACTGAATTGCAATAAATTTAAGTTGCAGTGAAAGCCTAATATTGCAGTTTCTAAATGTAAATTGTTTTCCGATGTTGCAGACTCGTTAAAGGATGAGAACTGCAAACAGCTCCATTTTCACACTGAATTGTTTATCCTTTTGAAGAGTGAATTTTCAAAGCGGAATGGTCCACCATTGTCAGGGCTTTTTTTTTACACTATTTTGGGAAGATGCCCCATACCCCTGAAATTTGGAATTTTTTTAGCTGTAAGAAGATTTAACAAACTCCCTTCTACAAATGTCCATTGCAAACACTAGACCCAATCAGGCTCAAACCTCTAAAACGCATAAACAAACAACAGACCCAGACCAGACAGATCCTGAAGGAGCTGTCAGATCAGGATCTGCTGTTTGTTTATGAATTTTAGAGGTTTTGGTCTGACCAAAATTTTTACCTCTGAATTGGGAATTTTTCAATCAAAATTGGGGGGAAAAAACACACTTTTTGCCATTGGGAACACAATTAGCCCAATAACGGCTGTAAAAGTCCTGATTGTTTATCGAGTCCAACCGGTATGAAAGGGTAAAATGTGCAAGAGGATTTGAATGACATAAAGTGCAGACCTTGATCATAGGGCTCCTCTAGGAACCGTCTGATCTGGTGTTTACAAATGCCAGTATGATTGGTTCCCACAATCAGAGGGTTAAAGTTTCGCCCTTTGAAAGTGGGTAACAAGTGTCCTGGCATTTGCAAACGGTGTAGACTAATACTTCTTGATCAGGGTCTGCACTGCCTGTCATTGTTACCCTCGAAAACATATAGTAACCTTCCATACTGAATGGACTATAATAATGGACTTTACTTACTTATCTGATTATTTTCTTTACCTTATACATGTATGTTTAACCCTTTACTCCATGAATATTCATACATGTAAAAAAAATGGCATAATGAATATAACTAGATTGTAATAGTACTTGGCAGAAACTGTAGAATCATGTCTTTATTACAGTATATATCAGCAAACAGAGTAGACCCTGATTAGATGGCTCCTATAGGAGCCATCTGATCTGGGTCTACTCTGTTTGCAAATGACGTCTACTCATTTTGCAAAGATGAAATGACATTTACATGACGGAAAGAGTTTAGTAGGCTTAGGTCCATCGGTTGTTCTTTGCAGTAAAATTGTAGTCGGCTTCAGTTTTGGCAAATGCTTTTCATTGATTTCCTTTTTTGGTATAGATGCCTTTTGATGCCTTTGCAAACAGAGTAGACCCAGATCAGACTGCTCCTATATGAGCATGATGTGCTGTGTTTGCTTTTGGAATTATATAGATCTGATTTTACAGTTTCTGTCATGGCCATATTCTTCATGTTAGCAATCATTAGTTCACAAGTCATAATAAATCAAAGGTATAGAGGTAGATTCTGCAGCAACTGAAATTCTGAGTGTGATATGAGTAGATAAGATCTCCTGCAAATAATTGCATTTTGTTTGTTTGAAGTTTGCCAGAATAAAGCAATGCTCTGACATTGTCAGAGGAAAAGCTATGCAGAATGATTCTGTTTATTATCATCATCCTCAGCACTCTTGTGAATTTTCAATCAATTGATATCATTGGAATCTGTTTAGTGAAACAGGTTTAATCCATTTTGTCTTGATTACATCAAGATTGCATTAGGTATATATGATTAGCAACAAAAAAAAGGTGTCTGTGCTTCAAGAGATACAATATAAATCTTTCTTTCGTACAGATGCTTTTTCACTCCATTGCAAACAGAGCAAACCCAGATCAGACGGCTCCTATAGGAGCCGTCTGATCAGGGTCTGCTCTGTTTGAATATGAAATTTATACCAAAAATTTAAGCCTATACTAAAAATTAATCTGTACATCCCGGTAAATGTCATTATAAACATATGTCATTATATCAGCTAATTAAAATAGTCATGATGTCATTATGTCTTATATGATGTCATGATGTCTGATTTAGCTGTCATGTTACTTCATTCCCTGTCCAAATACTGGCATGTAGCATACCAGATAGGCGTAGTGCTGCGGAAAACCATTGTAAATTTTCTTCAAACTCTTCTTGCAGTTTCAAATTTTATGTTTTATTGAATTAAATGCTCCTAGTGCAGTACATTACTCTTCAGTTTCCTTTCAGACTCTGAGAATGTAAAACAATTTGGTTCAATTTGTTTGAAAAAAGTAAATTTTGCCTAAAAGCAATCTGGTAAATTGCCATGAAATTTCCTAATATAGACACCACATCCCCTACAAGTGAAGCATTTCTGATAAAGTGACTGGTTTTGTCAAGTTGTTATCAGCTGTAATTAAGAAGCATATTCAGAAAATCTTATTAACACTTTCCCTGTTCTGTGTTTGTTACAAATTTCAACACCTACTGAATATTCATGGACAAAATATTTTTAATGAAACATGGAAGATGGAATATTGTTGCCATTTTAGAAACTAAAGAAACAGATGTATCAAATTCTGTTAGCAAACAGAGCAGACCCTGATCAGATGGCTCCTTAATTTCTAAAATGGCTACAAT
The DNA here is from genome assembly GCA_963576725.1 of Azorinus chamasolen. Classification (NCBI taxonomy): domain Eukaryota; kingdom Metazoa; phylum Mollusca; class Bivalvia; order Cardiida; family Solecurtidae; genus Azorinus; species Azorinus chamasolen. Next base: position 100,442,949 of record OY755235.1, on the reverse strand, counting down.
GTTCCACCATTCGTTAAAACTATTTTGCCCATGAGCCATGAATATTCAGTAGATATTGAAATTTAAAGTAAACATAGAACAGGGAAAGGGTTAACTGTTTACTCCTACACCTTTACAAACAGAGTAGACCCAGATCAGATGACTCATATAGGAGCCATCTGATCAGGGTCTGCTCTGTTTGCTTATGATTATGATATAGGTATGACTCTGCAGTTTCTGCCATGGACCAAAAATTCCTATGTTTGTGTGCTATTATTAGAATTAATCTAATTATTATTCGTGGTGTTATAGTGGAGTAAAGTGTTAGATGTCTATTGCCCATCAAGGTACAACCTGTTTTACAGTGAAATCCTGGAATAAACCCTGCTGTTGTTCCACAGATAAGAGATTTCCTAATGAATATTCATGTAATAAATAAAGACATCATGAATATAAATTAGCATAATTTTATAATGGCATGATGAACAAGGAAAAAAATTGACCTGTTACACCATAAATACACCTTTATATCCCTATCCTATAGAAGCCGTCTGATCAGGGTCTGCTCTGTTTGCTTATGTTATAATATAGATATGATTCTACAGTTTCTGATATGGTAAAAAATACCCATGTCCATGTGTTATTATAAGACAATTAATTAATCTAATTGATATTCATGATGTCATTATTTGTTACATGAATATTCATGGGGTAAAGGGATAGGCAAACAAGATGCTGATCCTATAGGAGCCATCTGATCTGGGTCTACTATGTTTGCAAAGACTTGAATGACATTTGTATCAGGCAAGGGGTTAATCATATAAACACTTTTTCACACATTTGCAAACAGATAAGACCCAGATCTGGGTCTGCTCTGTTTTTCAATGGAATTTAATCGATCAGTTCCTTTTATAAACTTTCTAAAATGGCTGCAATGTTCCACCTCCCATAATTCATTATAACTATTTTGTCCATGAATATTCAGCTAAGGCATTGAAACTCAGAATGAGACTGGGTTAATTGTTGCCCAACACTTGTGACCCTGATTTGAATGGTACTTTATCTGAGTTTGCTAATGCTCAGCTGTTATTCAAGAGGTACACAGTAGTTTAACTTGTTGTAGAAACAAGTTTGCTGTATATGAAATGTTTTGTTTCATGGCCCCACAAAGTGGTGGCATATATAGTTGTTACTCTTGTCCGTATGTACGTTCGTACGCACATCTAGAAGAATTTGTCAAGGCTCTTTATTAGAAAGTATTTGTCCAATCAACTTTACACATGTGATTGTGACCATAATATCTAGGTTAAGTTTGATAGCCATGTCAATCGCTGTACAGATAGACCAACTTATTTTGGAACAAAACATGACCTACTCCAATGTAAACAAAACGAAGCGACTACAGCGCTTCTTTATTTTTAAAAGCCCTAGCAAGCCGCAATTTTTTCAACATAGTTGTCTTGGTGCAATGGATATGTATCTGGACTTGCATGTGGTGGTCTTCAAGTTCGATTCTTACCAGTGACTGATATTTTTTTTCATTAAAATACTATCCGTACAAAACAACAATACATATTAATAATAACATATAATAATTATTAACAAAATATTAACATATACTTAAAGGAATAAAAATTAAAAAGAAAATTACAAATGGCAAATCCGGGGTTTTTTTTAAAAAAAAAAAAGTAAACTGCATAGCTTGAGATTCGAACCCACGACCCCCTGTTTACAAGACTAGGTACATATCCATTAGACCAAAGTCCAGTACATAATATGTGTCGAGTTACTAAAGTGTGTTGTCTGGCCTTGTACTTTTGTGCTGTTATGTAAACAACAAATTAACAACAAGTCTCAATATAGCGTGGTTTACCTGTAGTTGTTCAGGAGTTTGGCCCTTGATTTGCAAAAATGACTTTAAAATATCTTGACCAGACTCTTTCGTGGAAAGTATCTGTTCAATCCTCACGAAACTTTACACATATGTTTGTTGCCATTATATCCTGGTCAAGATTGATAGCCATATAAATTGCTTTTGTCATTTAGGAATTGTGGCCCTTTCTTTGAAAAAATGACTTTAAAAATGTCTTGTCCGGGCTCTTTTAGGAAAGTATTCGTCCAATCCACACAAAACTTTACACACATTGTGGCCATTATACCTTGGTCAAGTTTGATGGCCATGTAAATTGCTTCAGTCGTTTAGGAGTTGCGGCCCTTTATTTGCAAAAATGGCATAAATCGCATCAGTCCTTACATACATGATTATAGCCCTTACTTTCTGTGACAAATAATCTGAAGTGGGGGCTTCAGTGTCCTATGGACACATTTCCAGTTGTATGTTCAGTGCTCTTGATCATATGAGAGAAATGTATAGAAAATCAGTTTAACCCATTCATCCATAGACTATTTTAGATCCAACCAATTTGAATAAATCTACCGAAAAGGAGCATTAACTAGAGGAAAGGAAATTTTTAGAATTTTGTAGTTTGAAACCATTGTGATAAATAGAGCATTTGCTCCTATGTGGTTGAAACCATTGTGATAAATAGAGCATCTGCTCCTATAGGAGCAAATGCTCTATTTATCACATATGAGCAAATGCTCTATTTATCATAATGGTTTCAATCTAGGTGATTTTTACAGAGGCGTAGAAAGGCGTATTTATGGAGGAAAGGGTTAAATATGTTTTATTCCCAGCTGTTGGTGGAGGGAAATAGTTTTTGTGTTGTGCATCTGTCCATCTATCTATCTGTCTCCATCTTTCCATCTGTCTGTATGCCATATCTCAGAAACTGTAAATGGAGTTTTTCTATCCATGTGTCTGTCTGCCATCCATCAGGAGTCATATATCAGAAAGGGATGGAGTTTTCTATGAAACTGCATAAATTTTAATTACCATAGGGAAATGCAGTTCTCTAAGTATCAGTCACGTTGACCATGAAACAATAGGAGTCATGGCCCTTTGTTTGCCAAAAACTTAACCTTTTTGTCCCTCTGGAGTCATATTTCATTTGTTGTAATGCTCATCTCTCCGTTAAATACTGTGGTCAGCACAAACTCTATTTCTATTCTATTTTATTTTTATTTATTTTTTTATTTTTTTTTTGGGGGGGGGGGGGGGGGGGGGGGGGTGTATCCTTTTTGAACATCTATAGGAAGATTCTTGCACAACCTGCTATTATAAATGTGGCAACATGTGGAGGTGACTTACTGTAGATATCTATATCTGTAACTATATATCTGAAAAGTATGCATTTCAAAGGGTCATAGGTCTGTTTCCAAAGCTTTCCTGCCAATAAAATCAACCAATCTAGCAGCTCTCACCAGGTTTGAGAGATTTTATACTCTTTAGATTGTGTTATTGATTTGAAGCACTGTTAACACTACAAGTATTGGGTTTATTTCAATGATTAGAAACATCTGTTTGGAATTCTTTACAAATCTAGCAGAAAATTGTAGCACTCGTAAAATCTGGAGTCACATTCTGTTGGGTGTTTTATGCCAGGTTTTGTGGTTGACAGATGATTTGCCTGTAGCTGGCATTAACCCTTTCAATGCTGATTTTTCAAATGGACTATTCCAAAGTACAAACAGACCAAGCTTACCATGAATATTCAGGAATATTTTTATAGAAAAGCAAACATGGCAAACAGTGCAGATTCTGATGAGTAGGCTCCTTCAGAAGTCCTCTCATCTGGGTCAACACTGTTTTCAAATGACATTTATGGCTGGTGTCTCACTCATAACCCACTCCCTTATAAACTATTTTTAGACCCACCTCTGATTAAATAAACCGAAAAGGAGCATTTACTTGGAAAAAAAGGAGGAAAATTATAGAATTGTAAAGTACTTGATATAAGGAAAATTATTGAATTAATGTATGCAGTTTTGAAACCACTGTGACAAATAGAGCATTTGCTCCTATGGAGCAAATGCTCTATTTATCACAATGGTTTCAACAAATAACTTACAGAGTCGTCAAAAGGCGTCAGTATGAGGGAATGGGTTAAACGGTTAATCTTGTTGGTATTGATGTAATGCAGCCCTCTTGAAGTTGGCCTTTGTAACTTCATATAGATAAACTCTTCACATGCCTAGAAGTCAGCAAAAATGTCCTCTGCTAAAATTCTCGAAATTAGTTTTTTCTTACCTTCCTCTTCAAAAATTGAAATGGGCGTATCAGACAGTTTGGATCCTGATGAAACATCAAGTTACTGTTTATCTCGTCTGGATCTATTCTGTTTGCATCAATTGTTTATCACAAATTTGTTGCTGTAACCCTTTCCCTGTTTTATATTTAGTCCAAATTTCAATACTTACTGAATATTAGCCCTTTCCTTCATATGAACACATTTTCACGCATTTGCAGAGTAGACCCAGATCAGATGGCTCCTATAGGGGCTATCTGATTAGGGTCTGCTCTGTTTGGTAATGGAATTTGACAGATCTGTTCCTTTAGTTTCTAAAATGGTTAGAATGTTCCGTCTTGCATATTTCATTATAACTATTTTGTCCATGAATATTCAACCAGGAAAGGGTTTATTGATGAAATAGTTAATAAATATAATGAAATATTGAAGGTGGAACATTGCAGCCATTTTAGAAACTGAAGAAACAGATCTATCAAATTCCCTATTTCAGGCAGTCTTACAGGTATCTCCTGTAGCAGGATGACATTCCGTCATATCAGTTCTCTACACCTTATTGGCAAGTTAGTTATATCTATGCAAACAGCCAATCAAATTGAAACATGAGTAAGTTCAACTCCCGTTAGGATTCTTCAAGCTGTTTTACAATGTTTTACTGAAAAGAAAAGCAAGAAAAATGTTTCTTGAGAAATGAAAGACATTTTATAGCTTGCAGAATGGTTATAAACAGTTTTCCTTTATAGAAAATTTAACCTTTTACTAGCTGCAGATAGAGACGACACCTTTTAATGATTACACCCAGATCAGACTGCTGACCTCTCGGAGTCTTATGATCAGGGTCTGCTGAGTTTGCCTATGGAATGATATACATGGCTAAAAATACCTGTGTTCATTATGCTATTATGAAAATCAAAATCAATCTAGGTAATTTTCACGATGTCAGTTTTGTTGAGCCTGATGCATCCCTCCGTCTGTGCGTCCATCCATGTGTACATGTACGTCCATCCGGTCTTGTGTGGGCTCAAACTCAGAACTCCATGGATAGATTGTGAAATGACTAGGAATAAATGTTCCTCTAGAAGGTACGGCATGTCCCGTGCAAAGACCAGGTTAGTAGCTGATAGTTCAAGATCATACTTGGAGGTCTAAGGTCAAAAACATGTACTTTTTTGCTTATCCGGGCTCTAACTCAGAACTCCATAAAGATTGTTCAAATTATGACCCCTGGACCAAAAATGGCCCCGGCCAGGGGCTTATCAGTTTTTCAAAGGAAAATCTTTAAAAATCTTTTTCTGAAACTGTAAGGCCTAGACAGGTACGATGTGTCGCGTACAAAAACCAGATCAGTAGCTGAAAGGTCATGGTCATGGTCAAAGGTCAAAAACAAGTATTGTTTGGCTTGTCTGGGTTTTAACTCAGAACTGCATGGATGGATTGTGAAATGACTAGGCATAAATGTTTCTCTAGAAGTTATGGCGTGTCACACAAAAACCAGGTTAGTACCTGAAAGGTCAAGGTTATTCTTGGAGGTTAAAAGTCAAATTTTACAAACACAATGTATGCCAATAATTACCCTTTACCTGATGTTCATGCCTTTTCATGCTTTTGCAAAGTAGACCAATTGCAAGATCAGGCATTCTTACCTGATATTGGATCTGCTCTGTCTAACTTTTGCATGTACTATTAGTGAATGGCCAGCAGGCTCTACATGTTGCCCGTGGGCATTCTAGTTTCTTACCTGAAAATTCATGAGCTAAAGGGTTAGGCAGATAACACTTAAGATTATACATGTTTAGTGTTTAACCCTTTCAACGCTGAATTATCAGAGTATAAATAACCTATCAGTGTTTAACTATAGAGGCCACTCAGTTTGAAAGGCTTAAACATGCTGGAAGATTTGGTGTGACAAACAGTGTAGACCCAGACCAGAGGGCTCCTCTAGTAGCCCTCTGATCTGGGTCTACACTGTTTGCAATTGACAATGCATGTGTCTCGCGGGATGAAAATGTTCATATTACATACAGTTTATCAATGTAACAGTTTAACCCTTTACCTGATAGAAGCGGCTTTTAGCGTGTTTGATTTATTCCTCCGCTGAAGAAAATAGTTCAAATTCATACAGTCATGAACATATTGCATAATAAATATTTTCTATATCCTAGTAGGTGGTAGCTTAAAGCAGGCTGAAAGTAAAGCAGAATGCGCCTTAAGGCGCATTCTGCTTTACTTTCAACCTGCTTTAAGTGGTCATATGTCTTCAAAACTAGAAACAGGCTATTGGGTAAAGGGTTAACATACAGCTCATGTCATTGACAGAAATAACTTATCATACACTGCATCATTAACGTGGTGTTTTTTACTGATTGGAGAGCTGATGTCATTAACAAAAACACAGCTTATGTCATAAGCAAAATCAAATCTTCCTATTTATGCAGCTTATGTAATCAATAAAGATAAAATTCAAGACCATATTAAGGCATATGACACATGTGACTGATATGGAATGTGCACCATATTTTCTTTTCGGTTTCTGGTCCAACAGGACTGGTCATCTCTCCTATCTTTCTTACAGACATAATTTTATATTACTACAAGATTTTGTCACCCGGAACCTAACGGTAATTGAATTTGTTGACATGGAAATGGAGACATTATTAACAAAAAAATCTATTACACATACCCAGTAATTAACCCATTACCTGACAGAAATACCTTTTCATGTTGTGCAAACAGAGAAAACTCTGATCAGATGGTTCCATCTGATCGTGGTCTACTCTGTTTGCATATGAAATTATATATGAATTATACTAGTTTCTGCTATGGCCATACTATATTCATACACCATTATAAAAATTCAGTTAATAAATATTCATGATTTCTAACATAAATATTCATGAGGGAAAGGGTTAAGTACTTAATTCCCTAGAGCAGTGTCAATTTGGTTTATTCAGGAGGATCCAAGCTGATCCGGTGGGAAGGGGGGGGGGAATAATTAGAAACACTAAAAACACATTTTACCATATAATTATAATGAAACAGAGAAGAGTTTAACCCATTCCCTCATATTGACACCTTTTTACGCTTTTGTAGAAGTCACTTTATAAAAGCAGTGTGATAAATAGAGCATAATTTTATGCTCCTATGGAGCAAATGCTCTACAAAATTAGTGGCTTCATAACTACACAGTTATAAAATTTTCCATTACTCTAGTAATTGTTCCTTTTTGGTTAGATTTATTCAAAAAAGGGTCTGTCTAAAAATAGCCTATGAGGTAATGGGTTAAGCTGTCAACAAGTTTAATAACAGGATTAGGGTGGAGGAGTTTTAGCTATCAAGTGACATTTGATCTGACTACAGAGGTGTACATGCTTTTGAAGAATGTTGTTGACCCTGATTTTAAAAATGTTTGTCCGGATCTCTGTGTCATGTATTTTAGATCCTAGTGAGATTAACTTATTGTTTTCAAACCGAGATACTGGTACTGAGAGGTTTGAGCAGCGTATTCTTCATAGCTGATTGAATAGCTGTAGATTAGATGCGTACAGAGGTCCGGATAAGATGCGAGAATTTCAACATTTTCAAGAATAGCTCCTTTATTTCTCCCACCAAACCCTATACTGCGAGCACTCTTAAGAATTGTCTCGAAGAGTGGTCACAGTATAGGGTTTGGTGGAGAAATGAAGATTTTAGTATTTGGGTACACAGTCACACCTTTATCTGTTACAGTTCTGTGCATACCTGGTATTTAGGAAATCTTAACCCTTTCCTCCATAGGCTATTTTTTAGATCCAACCACTTTGAATAAATCTACCGAAAAGGAGCACTGACTAGAGAAAATAATTTTTTTAGAATTTTGTAGTTTGAAACCATTGTGATAAATAGAGCATTTGCTCCTATAGGAGCAAGTGCTCTATTTATCACAATGGTTTCCTAAAGGGACTAATTTACAGAGACGTAGAAAAGCGTATTTTATGGAGGAAAGGGTTAATAAAGTATTTTTGATATTTCTCTGCCAAACCATATCTTGTGGCTTCTCATTAGATTCCTTTGTCCAAGGCAAATCATTACTGTTTGTTTATTTTAACCCTTTCCTCCATTAATATGCCTTTCAACACCTTTGCAAACAGAGTAGACCCAGACCAGGGTCTGCTCTATTTGCTTATGATGTAATAAAGAAATAATTTTACAGTTTCTGCCATGGCCAAAAATTTCTGTGTCCATGTGGTACAACAATCAATCAAATTTATATTCATGATGTCATTATTTCTTACATGAATATTCATTGAGTAACGGTTTAATTATTTATCGGAGTAATGCAGATATGTGTGAGCGACAATGTGAGATAAATATTAGATGAACAAGAGATGTATTTCTGGATAGTAATCTTTTTTTTCGTGAAAAAAAGACATAAAAATGTCCTAAGTGTTATTCACCCATTGACCTATCAAAAAGTGCAATAAACCAAAAAAAAAAGCATTTTCAAGATTTGTAAATTTCAGATTAAAGTTTGATTGATCCAAGTTTAACACTTTCCTCCATAAATACGCCTTTCTATGCCTCTGTAAAAGTCACTTTTGGAAACCATTGCAAATGCTCTATTTATCACAATAATGTTTCAGAGTTACAAAATTCTAAAATTTTCCTTTCCTCAAGTTAATGCTCCTTTTTGGTAGATTCAAATTTCATTCAAAGAGGTTGATCTAAAAATAGCCTATGAGGGAATAGGTTAAACAAAGATTCAGTAATTATTGACAAATTGAATAATGTCTGTAGTTAAACGTTTTCCAAATTAAAGATTCAATAATGATAACGTAACTGAATAATTGTGTAATAATGTCATCACTGTGTAATAATGTCATCATGGTGTAATAATGTCATCCAAGTTAACTTTTTCCCTCATATAATTGTGTTTTCATGCATTTGCAAACAGAGTAGACCCAGATCAGATTGCTCCTATAGGAGCCATCTGATCAGGGTCTGCTCTGTTTGCTACTGGAATTTGAAAGATTTCTTTCTTTACTTTATGAAATGGCTACAAATTTCCACGTTCAATATTTCGTTATAACTATTTTGACCTTGAGACTTTTGAATATTCAGTAGGTATTGAAATTTGTAATAAATATAGTACAGGGAAAGGGTTAACTATTATCCAGTTACAATACATGGTAACTGAATTGAATAATTGTGTAATAATCTCATGCATGTTGAATGTCATCCAAGTTTAAACAATCGTTCAATCCAATAGCAGTAATAATGTCCTCTAGGTTTATAAATGACATCCATGTTTAAACAAAGCATTAGCTTAATACCCTGTGTGGGTGCCCTATAGTAATTGCCCTGTCCATCGATCCATTATGGTGTCTGGATTTTTTACCGCTTTCTTTAGAAAAAACTTTTCATCAGATCTTCACCAAACTTGTTTGCATATATATATGAATTCGCTAACCAGCTAAATCGCCTTAGGCCTTTCAGGATTATAGCCCTTGGACAACATCCAATTCAGATTTCAATATCTACTGAATATTCATGGACAAAATAGTTATAATGAAATATGGAAGGTGGAATGTTGTAGCCATTTTAGAAACTTAAAAGAAACAGATCCTTCAAATTCCATGAGCAATTTTGTCAGAGCAGATCCTGATCAGATGGCTCCTATAGGAGGCATCTGATCTGCGTCTTCTCTTTTTGCAAGTGCAGTCTGATCTGGGTCATCTCTGTTTGCAAGAGTGTAGAAGACCATATTTAGTATGGAGTAAAGGGTTAAATAATTATGCAATGATAATAACATTAAATTTCAAGTTGAAATGGAGGTAAGTAATGATATTTGAGTTTAACCCTTTCCCTGTTCTCTGTGTGTTCCAAAGTTCAACACTTACTGAATGTTCATGGATAAAATAGTTATAATGAAATATGGAAGGTGGAATATTGTAGTCATTTTAGAAAGTAAAGAAACAGATCTATCAAATTCCATTAGCAAACAGAGCAGACCTTGGATCTGGGTCTACCTTGAAAAGGTGTTTATATGAGGGAAAAGGTTAAACAGTGATACTAAAATTTCATCCAAGTTGAAACGAGTTCAAGACAGACAGCCAAGTCAAAACTCAAGGCCTATTAAACATGGTAGCCATATTTTTAAAAAAAAAAAATCTAAAGTAACAGAGGTCCAGATATGTTGCATAAATTAAAACATTTTCAAGAATAACTTATTTATTTCTCCACCAAACTCTATGCTGTGACCACTCCTTAGAATCGCCTCTTCGAGACGATTCTAAAGAGTGGTCACAGCATAGGGTTTGGTGGAGAAATGACGATTTTAGTATTTGAGTATGCACCTTTATCCGTAGCTCAGTACATGTATTCAGTTTGTCAGATATATAGATAAAGTTACATCATTACTATTTGAACATATAAGTACATACATGTAAATACCATCATACAGTATAGATCTTGATCAAAGGTCATATTTGCATCATTAGACTCCACCCCAAATTCTAGAAACTGCAGGAAACATCCAATCAAAATATAGAGAATAAATTTGATTAGCCATAGAGGGTAATGGGGTTTACAACTATACATAAGCCAGGCTCTGATGGTGATAAGCAATATATCGGTGGTATATGTACTGTAGTGTTGTGTTTCTAATCTGATTTGATGGAAGATAGAGATGCTATTTGCTAATGTCTTGCCTTGCTGTAAACATTGATCTCTGCACAAATCCCTACGGGTGCAGTGTTTTCCCCCATAAATTTTGTTCAATATTTTGAGAAACTGTTGACCGAGTGTCAAACAGCATGGATCCTAATGAGATGCCAAGTTACATGGTGTCTCAACTGGATCCAAGCTGTTTGCAACTGCCTGTCAAGTCACGCTTGGAGGGATAAGGGTTATAATGTCTTGCATGCTGCCAGTGTGCATTAGGTTTGGATGCTGACTTATCTAAATAGTTGTAGGTACCATTGTACAGTCAGTGGCATGTCATGGATTATCTGCAGATTATCTCTTTTCTTTCATCTTTGGTATATCAATCTTGTTTCATAAAGGGGGGGGGGGGGACTAGCAACCCATTCCCTCATACTGATGCTTTTAAGTTTTGACGCCTCAGTAAAAGTCACTTTTTGAAACTATTGTGATAAATAGAACATTTGCTCCATTTGCTCTATTTATCACAATGGTTTCAAAACTACACAATTTTCTTTTTTTTCTAAATGCTCCTAGGAGCTGTCTGATCTGGGTCTACTCTGTTTACAAAGGTGTAGAAATGCATATTCAGGGTTTACCCTTGACCCCTTCAAAAAGACCAATTTGAGGGTCCCCTTGACCCCCTCTCTATAAAGTAAAGAACATTAAAAGAGTCATTTGTAAAATTTAAGGGACATTTCAATAGAAAAAGGGGGTCAGGGAAAACCCTGCATATTTATGGATTAAAGGGTTAAACTAATACCTAATAATTATTCATGTAAAAAATAATGACTTTGCAATTTTTATTTGCTGATTTTTTGCGAATTTTTTGACAGTGCAGAAACTAGAATCAGATCTACATTATTTCATAAGCAAGTTTAGCAGACCCTGGTCAGACAGTTCCCACAGGAACAGTTTATCTAAGGTCGACAAAGGTGTCAAAAAGGGCAGACCCTGGTCAGACAGTTCCAACAGGAACAGTTTTATCTAAGGTCGACAAAGGTGTCAAAAAGGGCAGACACTGGTCAGACAGTTCCCACAGGAACAGTTTTATCTAAGGTTGACAAAGGTGTCAAAAAGGGCAGACCCTGGTCAGACAGTTTCAACAGGAACAGTTTTATCTAAGGTCGACAAAGGTGTCAAAAAGGGCAGACCCTGGTCAGACAGTTCCAACAGGAACAGTTTTATCTAAGGTCGACAAAGGTGTCAAAAAGGGGTCTATCATGTGAAGGGTTAAAAACTGACAATTGGATTCTTTCAAGTGGTACCGGCCGCGTGGCTCAGTGGTAGAGCGTCCGCCTGCGGTACGGAAGGTCGTGGGTTCGATCCCCAGTCGCGACAGAACAAAAGTCGTTAAAAGTTGATACTAGTAGCTCCCTTGTCTACGCTCGACATTAAAGGGGTAGTTCTAGGACTGGTCGGCCCAGTGTCAGGATAATGTTACTGGGTGGGGTGCTCTTGCCATGAGCCTGTGGAAGGGGTATTCCAGTGAGGCAGCACTATAACTTGTCTCATACGGGTGCCATCTGCAAATAAAACCCAACTCACTCACTCATTCACTTCCAAGTGGTTGCTTTAGAATAGATTTTACTGTATGTTGGGTTTTTTTATGTCGTGCCAATTCTTTAGCCATGCTATTAACCCTTCCTCCATAAATAGTTAAATACGCCTTTCTACACCTGTAAAAATAACCTATTGAAACCATTGTGATAAGTAGAGCATTTGCTCCTATAGGAGCAAATGCTCTATTTATCACAATGGTTTCAAATTACAAAATTCTAATTTTTCCTTTTCTCTAGTTTTAATGCTCCTTTTTCGGTAGATTTATTCAAAAGTGGTTGGATCTAAAAATACGGTAGCCTATGAGGGAATGGGTTAATGTGAAAGTAGCATTGAAATGTTTTGATCCTGATCCAACTTAGCATTTTATTATCAAGCTGTCCCATGTAATCTTGTGCTTCCTAGGCCACATACACCAAATGTCAATAAATTAATGCTTCGCATGTACTGGTAATTGTATGCTGGAAACAAACATACTAAAGGTTAACCCTTACAGTGCGGGACACGAGTCACTAATGTCCTTTGCAAACAGTGTAGACCCAGATGAGAGAGCTCCTAGAGGAGCCCTCTCATCAGGGTCTGCACTCTTTGTCATATTTAACGTTTCTTTAGAAAAATCCCTAAACATTCACCGTGAGCTTGCCCTATTTGAATTTTGGATTAGTCCATTTGAAAAATCAGCGTTGTAAGGGTTAATAACATGGCAATTATGAGCAATAGATCATTATGCTATACAGACTTAACGGTATAATGGTAATAGTGGATGTAGGTGTTTGTTGTAATACGTTTCAGTCAGTGTTTCACCTGTGGGTTTCTGTTCAGCCTGATCTTATAACTCTATCAGAAAGTTATTTGCCCTTAAACTAGTGGTCCCAGTATTGGATATTAAAGCTTTGTTGTTAATGGCAAAAATGTGAAATAACGTTGGAAACAATTTGGATCCAGGTAAGACGGCTTCTTTTCTCTTAACCCTTGGCTTCATGAGTAATTATGCAAGAATCTATCTCTTCATGAAGATTGATTGAGTGCATTTTTATGTTACATAAACAAGAGAAGTTTTGGCCATGAGAGAAGCTTTAGAATCAGTTTATAGCCTACAGGAGCTATCTGACCTGGGTGTACTCTGTTTGCAAAGGCATAATAAGGCACTGTGTGATATAGGATTAATGCTTCAGTACTTTATTAGAAACAGAAACTATTTTAGGCTAATTTTTGGATGAAAATAAATTGGGGGGAAAAAAGTAAAATATAGAATTTATAACTTACAAAATTTTTACACTTTACTTACGAGTGTTCATCATCATGTAATAAATGATGACGTTATAAATATGAATTAACCCTTTCCCTCATAAGCTATTTTTAGATCCAACCACTTCGAATTAATCGACCGAAAAGGAGCATTAACTAGAGAAAAGGAAAATGTTAGAATTTTGTAGTTTGAAACCATTGTGATAAATAGAGCATTTGCTCCTATAGGAGCAAAATTAATGCTGTATTTATCACATTGGCTTCAATAGGTGATTTTTACAGAGGCATAGAAAGGCGTTTTTATGGAGGAAAGGATTAACTAAATTTATAAAGTGGCACATGAGCAAGAGACTTTGGCCCATGCAAAAACTGTAGAATCTGATCAACAGATAAAGCTGCGTACCCAAATACTAAAATCGTCATTTCTCCACCAACCATATACTGTGTCTATACTTTAGAATCGTCACAGTATAGGATTTGCTGGAGAAATAAAGGAGCTATAGTTGAAAATGTTTAAAATTATGCACCTTACTTTGAGCTATGTTATATTATTCCATAATTCATTTCCTCATCTTGACTGATTATACAGAGCTCCAGATAAGATGCGTAAATTTAAACATTTTCAACAATAACTTCTTTATTTCTCCACCAAACCTTATACTGTGACCACTCTTTAGAATCGTCTCGAAGAGACGATTCTAAAGAGTGGTCACAGTATAGGGTTTGGTGGAGAAATGACTGTTTTAGTATTTGGGTACGCACTGTTATCTGTAGTTCTGATTATAATGCCTTTGGAAGCAGTCTCGGTAAACCCAAATCGGACAACTGCTATACATGTAGGAGCCCTCTGATCAAGGTGTGCTCTGTTTGCTTTTGAAATAATATAGATTAGTCTTCTACAGTTTGTACCATGATCAGAAATTACTTTATTAACCCATTCCCCCATAGGCTATTTTTAGACCCAGCCTCTTTGAATAAATCTATTGAAAAGGAGCATTATCTAGAGAAAAAGAAAATTTTAGAATTTTGTAGTTTGAAACCATTGTGATAAATAGAGCATTTGCTCCTATAGGAGCAAATGCTCTATTTATCACAATGGTTTCAATAGGTTATTTTTACAGAGGCGTATAGAAAGGCATATTAATGGTGGAAAGGGTTAAGCTATTATAAAAAATCTGCTAATATTCATGCTGTCATTATTTGTGACATGAATATTTATCAGATAAGGTAAAAGTAAACATTTTCTCTGACAATGTGGTGGCGTGGGGCAATGTGCCAGCTTGCCCGCTAAAGTTCTTTAACCCTTTCCTTCATGACTATTCTTGTAAGAAATAATGACATCATGAATATTAATTAGATTAATTTGTTATAATAGCACATGGACACATGCATTTTTGGCAGTGGTAGAAACTGTAGTCAGATCTATTATATCATAAGCAAACAGAGCAGACCCAGATCAGTTGGCTCCTGTAGGAGCCGTCTGATCTGGGTCTGCTCTGTTTGCAAAGGCGTAGAAAGGTGTATTTATGAAGTAATTGTAAGGTTAATTAGCTAGATTTTTATAATGTTTTCTTTTCAAGCTAATTTATTGCTTTGACAAAGCTATAGAATCAGATCTATATCATGTCAAAAGCAAACAGAGCAGACCTTGGTCGCCGTATAGGGTTTGGTGGAGAAATTACGAGTTTAGTATATGGGCATGTGACAGGCACCCTTATCTGTCTGTAGCTGTTATAGAGATGAAAGGGTCTGTGTTGAAGCCGTGAGTTATTGTTATGATGATGACATTTATCAGTGTGGAAACTGTCATATGTACTGCAGGCTGAGTATTGATTAGAGCATTGTGCATGGGAATGGACTAATTAAGTCAGCTCCGTCAAATATCATCATCGTCTCCTGGAGAGAAATAAGCAAGTTAAACCAATATACAGACATGGATGGATAATACTCCATTCAAGTCTTTATGGTCTGTTCAGAGTGATAAATTGGTGTGAGGTAAAAGATATAATATCAGACTGATGCGTTTGAAATCTTCAGTGTATTACTTTCAGTCAGTTGTCACATTGACAGTTACTGAAAGATTTAGCAGAGCTTACTGAAGATTTTCTCCACATTGATCTGCAGGTAAAAAGTAATGCAGAAAGCTAGAGGAGCTTTCTGCATTACTTTTGTCCTGCATTAAGCAACCACCTGCTTATAAAGACACCCATGTTTATTCATTTAGTGGTCGCATTAACCCATTACTCCATGAATATGCATGTGATGAATAATGACATAATGAATAATGATTAGATCTACCCTTTCCCTGTTCTATGTTTATTCCACATTTCAATACCTACTCAATATTCATGAACAAAATAGTTATAATGAAATATGGAAGGTAGAACAATGTAGCTATTTTAGAAAGTAAAGCTACAGATCTTTCAAATCCTACTAGCAAACAGAGCAGACCCTGATCAGACGGCTCCTCTAGGAGCCGTCTGATCTGGGTCTACTCTTGTTTGCAAATGCGTGAAAACGCGTTTATATAAGGGAAAGGGTTAATAATATTGTTAAAATGACACATCTTATCTTATTTCATAAGCAATAGGACAGACACTGATCTGGGTCTGATCTGGGCCTACTGACTGCATAGGTGTGAAAAGGTGTTTCTGTCAGATAACATGCTTCTCATTTGGTTGTTTTTGTTTTCATGTCACCAAGATCTAGATCAAGGGCATATTGTTTTTTACCTCTCTCTTTGTCTTGATTGTCAGTGTCTGCCAGCTGTCTATTGGTCTGTCTGAAACTTAAATATGACACAACTTTTTAACTATAAGAGATAGACACTCAATGATACTTGGCATGTATACTGCAGTAGTGTTTCACAAACACTTTTATGTTTTCATTCTTGGTTTTGGTTTGTTTTTTGGGGTTGGTTTTTATTTTTACTATATTTAGGAGATGATATTTTTTGTAGACCAGTGACAGTTACTGATCATTTAACCCTTTGCCTCAATGAAGCTTCTTTTCATGAATTTGCCAACAGAGTAGACCCAGATCATATGGCTCTTGTAAGAGTTATCTGATCAGAGTCTGCTCTGTTTGCTTATGGAATAATATAGTTCTGATTCTACCAGGGACATAACCCTTCCCTGTTCTATGTTTATTACAAATTTCAATACTTACTGAGTATTCATTTACAAAATAGTTATAAAGAAATACGGAAGGTGGAACATTGTAGACATTTTAGAAAGCAAAGAAACAGGCCTATCAAATTCTATTAGCAAACAGAGCAGACCCTGATCAGACGGCTCCTTTAGGAGCCGTCTGATCTGGGTCTACTCTGTTTGCAAATGCGTGAAAACACGTTTATATGAGGGAAAGGGTTAACTGTCCTGTCCATCGCTATGTTGTTCTATAATAGCAGTAGTTTTAGAATAGTTGGCGCTGTGGCATTGCTGCCGTGCCTGTATTGATTTACTCAAACTCTTTGGTTGTTATGTTTCTGTAATGGACTTGTCTGTTATCCATTTGCAATTTAAAATTTTCGACATTGCCAGTAAAGTGCTATCAATGTTGCAACTCAGCCGAACTAGGGAAGACCTTTATGCACTGATGTCATGTTCTGTGCCGTCTGATTTATGGCTTTTGTGTGCCCATCTCTTTGGTGTGGCTAGTTTTCATTGGCAATTTGCTGGTATGCAAAGAGTTTCAGCTTATATTGGAGGGAGCTGCAATTCAGTGATGATTGAAGGTGCTACAAGCTTATGGCTAGGGAAATTGGTTATGATCTGAGCGAAACATAACCTGTAATATGCTGAACCAAGGCTTGTTCCTCTACTATAGAATACAGTAAAACCTTCATATAACGGCCACTAAATTGTGTTAATTAGTTGGTATTTTGGGCAGGTGGCTGCTTAAAGCAAGGTGAAAGTAAAACAGAACGCTCCTACAGGAGCGTTCTGTTTTACTTTCACCTTGCTTTAAGCAGCCACCTGCATTTAACACAAAATACTTTATGTAATTTAGTGGCGGTTATAGAGAGGTTTTACTGTACAAAAACTGTAATTCTCTTTACAATCTGAATCTGAGCATCAAAAAGTTACAATCTTGAGGAGATGCAATGGATCTGGATCCAAACTGATTTAAAAGTTACATAACAAATTTGCTCACTGACATGCCTTTTCATGCCTTCGGAAACAGAGCAGACTCAGATCAGGCAGTTCCTATAGGGGTCGTCTGATCAAGGTCCGATCTGTTTGCTTATGAAATAATATAGGTCTAATTCTACAGTGACTGCCAAAGCCAAAAGATCTTTTGTTTATTTTATACCGTCATAAAAAGCATCTAATTAATATTCATGTACATGTAGTCAGTAATGCATACATGAATATTCATCAGGTAAAGGGTTAAAGGCCTAGCTAATTAGTGAATCTATTTAATTAAGTGATGCAAGGAAACAATGGTGTGCTTTTGCAGACTTAATTTAGAATTTGTAAGTAAATTTGAAACAACTGTGTGTTTATAACTGTTAACTCTAAACAACACTGGTGAGGATATAGAGGGTTTTACATACCGGTAAGTGTTCATTACAAATTTATTTTATGAAACGAGTTTACTATAATAATAATGACACAAGCTTTTGCAAGTGTCATATTCATTATAGTAAATGAGTTTCATAAAATCAATTTGTAATGAACACTAATGCCAGATTTGTTTTATCACATAACCCTAAAAGTGCCATAGAAAGTGAAACACTGGCTATGTAGCTGATGCCATTGTTTACAGTGTCGACACAAATGCAGTGCAAGGATTGGCTAACGATTACATGACGTCAATGACGCCATGCATTGGTTTCGGGTGTTCTCTTTAAAATTCATTATCGGCCAGATTCCAACTGCTCATTTGAATAAGAAAATGCACTAGTGCATTTCTGTGTTTTACTGCACTCTGTTTTCGGCACTCCCACGCCGAAGATTATGTGATAAAATGAAATAGTTTCACCTTGAGCTGAAGATGAGATGCATACTGATCTATCAAAGTCTCTTGTTGTTTAGCCAGGCCCCGAGATTATAAAACTTTTTGCTTGAGTTTGAGATCATTCTCAAGCATCTGATTGGTACTTGAGAATGATCTCGGACTTAGACTCAGAAGTTTTATAACCTTGGACCCTGAGTAACAGCTATATGTGCATACTCAGATACTAAAATCCTCTTTTCTCCACCAAACCCTATATTGTGACCACTCTTTAGAATCGTTTCTTCAGGTGATCACAACATAGCCTTAGAGTTTGGTAGTGAAATAAAGGAGTAGACCCAGAGTAGAAGCTGTCTGATCAGGGTCTGCTCTATATGCTATGAATGACAATATATAATTATGCCATTATAAATTAATCTAATTAACCCTTTCCTCCATAAATACGCCTTTCTACGCCTCTGTAAAAGTCACTTATTGAAACCATTGTGATAAATAGAGCATTTGCTCCTATAGGAGCAAATGCTTTATTTATCACAATGGTTTCAAACTACAAAATTCTAAAAAAAAAAAATCCTTTTCTCCAGTTAATGCTCCTTTTTAGCTCACCAGAGCACAAAGTGCTCAGGGTGAGCTTTTGTGATCGCCTGATGTCCGTCGTCCGTCGGCGTGCGTCGTGCGTCGTGCGTCGTGTGTCGTGCGTCGTGCGTCGTTCGTCGTCAACAATTTGAACCTTTAAAAATCTTCTCCTCTGAATCTACAGGGTTCTCAGCTTTCATCTTTGGCACATAGCATCACCCTTAGGTCCTCTACAAAAGTTATATAAATTATGCCCCTGGGGTCAAAATTGGCCCCGCCCCAGGGGTGGGAAGTTTTCAATAGAAACATATAGTAAAACTTTGAAAATCTTCTCCTCTGAAACTGGAAGGCTCTTAGCTTTCATATTTGGCACATAGCATCATGTTCAGGTCCTCTACAAAAGTTATATAAATTATGGCCCTGGGGTCAAAATTGGCCCCGCCCCAGGGGTGGGAAATTTTCAATAGAAACAAATAGTGAAAACTTTGAAAATCTTCTTCTCTGAAACTAGAAGGTTCTCAGCTTTCATATTTGGCATATAGCATCATGTTCAGGTCCTCTACAAAAGTTATATAAATTATGGCCCTGGGGTTAAAATTGGCCCCGCCCCAGGGGTGGGCAGTTTTCAGTAGAAACTAATAGTGAAATCTTTGAAAATCTTCTCCTCTGAAACTGGAAGGCTCTCAGCTTTCATATTTGGCACAGAGCATCATGTTCAGGTCCTCTACAAAAGTTATATAAATTATGGCCCTGGGGTCAAAATTGGCTCCGCCCCAGGGGTGGGCAGTTTTGAATAGAAACCAATAGTGAAATCTTTGAAAATCTTCTTCTCTGAAACTGGAAGGCTCTCAGCTTTCATCTTGGCACATAGCATCACCCTTAGGTCCTCTACAAAAGTTATATAAATTATGCCCCTGGGGTCAAAATTGGCCCCGCCCCAGGGGTGGGAAGTTTTCAATAGAAACATATAGTAAAACTTTGAAAATCTTCTCCTTTGAAACTGGAAGGCTCTCAGCTTTCATATTTGGCACATAGCATCATGTTCAGGTCCTCTACAAAAGTTATATAAATCATGGCCCTGGGGTCAAAATTGGCCCCGCCCCAGGGGTGGGTAGTTTTCAATAGAAACATAGTGTGAAAACTTTGAAAATCTTCTTCTCTGAAACTAGAAGGTTCTCAGCTTTCATATTTGGCATATAGCATCATGTTCAGGTCCTCTACAAAAGTTATATAAATTATGGCCCTGGGGTTAAAATTGGCCCCGCCCCAGGGGTGGGAAGTTTTTCAGTAGAAACTAATAGTGAAATCTTTGAAAATCTTCTCCTCCGAAACTGGAAGGCTCTCAGCTTTCATATTTGGCACAGAGCATCATGTTCAGGTCCTCTACAAAAGTTATATAAATTATGGCCCTGGGGTTAAAATTGGCCCCGCCCCAGGGGTGGGCAGTTTTCAGTAGAAACTAATAGTGAAATCTTTGAAAATCTTCTCCTCTGAAACTGGAAGGCTCTTAGCTTTCATATTTGGCACAGAGCATCATGTTCAGGTCCTCTACAAAAGTTATATAAATTATGGCCCTTGGGTCAAAATTGGCCCCGCCCCAGGGGTGGGCAGTTTTCAATAGAAACCAATAGTGAAATCTTTGAAAATCTTCTTCTCTGAAACTGGAAGGCTCTCAGCTTTCATATTTGGCACAGAGCCTTTTGTTCAGGTCCTCCACAAAGTTATATAAATAATGGCCCTGGGGTCAAAATTGGCCCCGCCCCAGGGGTGGGCAGTTTTCAATAGAAACAAATAGTGAAATCTTTGAAAATCTTCTCCTCTGAAACTGGAAGGCTCACAGCTTTCATATTTGGCACAGAGCATCATGTTCAGGTCCTCTACAAAAGTTATATAAATTATGGCCCTGGGGTCAAAATTGGCCCCGCCCCAGGGGTGGGCAGTTTTGAATAGAAACAAATAGTGAAATCTTTGAAAATCTTCTTCTCTGAAACTGGAAGGTTCTCAGCTTTCATATTTGGCACATAGCATCATGTTCAGGTCCTCTACAATTTTTTATTTTTTTTATAAATTATGGCCCTGGGGTCAAAATTGGCCCTATCCCAGGGGTGGGCACTTTTTAATAGAAACATAGAGAAAACTTTGAAAATCTTCTCCTGAAACTGGGAGGTTCTTAGCTTTCATATTTGGCTCATAGCGTCATGTTCAGGTCCTCTACAAAAGTTTTCTACATTATGCCCCTGGGGTCAAAACTGTCCCGCCCCAGGACCGGCTAGTTTTCTATAGAAACATATAGTGAAAACTTTGAAAATCTTCTACTCTGATTGTCTGGTGAGCGCTTCAGGGCCATTCTGGCCCTCTTGTTGGTAGATTTATTCAAAGTGAATGGATATAAAGATAGCCTACGGAGGAAAGGGTTAATAGTTTCATGTAAGAAATGATGACATCATGAATATTTATTAGTTGAATTTTTATAGTTGCATATGAATATAGGAATTTTTAGTCATAGCAGAAGATAGAATCAGATCAGCATTAATTTATTAACCAAACAGAACAGGTACTGATCAGACTCTTACAGGAATCATTTGATCTAAGTCTACTCTGTTTCAGAGGCAATAACCCTTTCCCTGTGTCATATTTATTTTTAAAAAAATCAGTTTATGAATATTCATGAACAGAATCAATAAAATGGAACAGGGAAAGGGGAGTGTCTTCTTTGTTGTGGAAACTACATAATCAGATCTATAAATTTCCATAAGCAAACAGCAGACCCTGATCAGACAGCTCTTACAGGAGCTGTCTGATCTAGGTATACACTATGTGCAAAATCATGGAAAGGTGTTTCTGTGAAGGAAAGGGTTAACCCTTTCCCTTGTATAAACATGTTTTCAGGCATCTGCAAACAGAGTAGACCCAGATCAGACAGCTCCTATAGGAGCTGTCTGATCAGGGTCTGCTCTGTTTGCTAATGGAATTTGATAGATCTGTTTCTTTACTTTCTAAAATGGCTACAGAGTTCCACCTTCTATATTTCATTATAACTATTTTCTCCATGAATATTCAGTAGGTATTGAAATGTTTAATTAACATAGAGCAGGGAAAGGGTTAAAATGCCTATCTATGAGTTAAAGGGTTTAGTGATTTGAGCTGATGAAATACTAGACAGATAACAACACCAGTTGTGAAAGGAAGCAGTGGTGTTAGATTTGTGCAGTTGATAGTGATTGTCAAGACTGTTTCTGGTATAATTGACAGCTGTGTTAAGAACAATCCAATTCTGTCTCACAAATTGTCTACAGAACATCACCAGGGTTGAGAGCTTCCTATAGAAACATGGAAATGCTTACACTTAATTGAATGAACCCCAGTATTTGAGCTTTTTTTACAGGAACAAAGTGAGTGAAAGTTTAGAAGATGATAAAATTTATTTATTAGCCGTACCATGAAAAGAAGACATTGCATGTCATATAGGGAAACCTTAGAGATAACATACTCTCTAGTCAGGGTTTACGCAGTTTGACTGTCCGCTGTTTCTACAATGTTTCGTTGTCCAACCTGAAAAACAGTGTAGACCTTTTTATAAGACCCCATTATTATCTGATGTGATAACTTAACTCTTCACTCCATATTCTTTTTAATGCTTTTACAAACAGAGTAGACTCAGATGAGACAACTCCTAATGGAGCCGCCTGATTAGGGTGTGGTCTGAAGTAATAAAACATGTGGTTCTACAGTTTCGGCCATGACCAAACACTTCTGTGTTCATATGCCATTATAAAAATCATCTGTTCAATATTGTTTATGTCATAATGTCTTGCATGAATATTCATTGAATAAAGGGTTAACCCTTTCCCAGTTCAAAATTCATTTAAGAAATTATGCCATCATGAATATTTCAGATGACACCTATGCAAATGTGTGAAAATGTGTTTTATGGAGGAAAGGGTTAACAAAGAGTTACACACTGCATGTATCTTTTTTCATGGCGCGCACTGCAAATAAGATAGGCAAGGACAGTACAGTGTTTGTTATTGTGTAAAGTTTCATAGCCTTATCTCCATAGATACACATTTTAACACCTTTGCAAACAGAGTTGACCCAGATCAGACAACTCCTGTAGGAGCCATCTGACCAGGGCCTGCTCTGTTTGCTTATGAAATATATTAGATCTGATTCTACAATACCGGTTATGGCCAAACTTACCTGGGTTCACCTGTCATCATAAAAATGCAACTTATTAATATTAAGGATATAATTAAAGTAAAACCCCGCTAATGCGACCAACTAAAAGAGGTATAATTCTGTGTGCTAGATGCAGGTGGTAGCTTATTGCAGGACAAAAGTAATGCAGAAAGCTCCTAGA
This sequence comes from Azorinus chamasolen, assembly GCA_963576725.1. NCBI lineage: Eukaryota > Metazoa > Mollusca > Bivalvia > Cardiida > Solecurtidae > Azorinus > Azorinus chamasolen. Next base: position 100,419,441 of record OY755235.1, on the reverse strand, counting down.
GGAGCTTTCTGCATTACTTTTGTCCTGCATTAAGCAACCACCTGCTTATAAAGACACCCATGTTTATTCATTAAGTGGTCGCATTAGAGGGGTTCTACTGTACATGTATTTAGTAAAAGAATTTTCATGAAGTAAAGGTTTCTTTTGCTTTGTCAGACTATTATACTGAAATTTCTGTTTCTATTCATTTTAGACGCCGTCATGGATATCGAGTCCGTCAGAGAACAGAACAGAAACACAAACACCATGTAGCTCAGGGGGAAATAAGTCTGCATCTTTGACGTTATCAGATGCTCCAGGGACCCCTTCAAAAGTATATCCAGTCAACCCCACTTCATCAGAACAAGGCTACAAAGCCACACATCCGATTGGCTCAAGAAAAGTGACTGGAAATGTTATAACGTATCATGAACCAATTTTCCAATCAGTTGCCAACACTTTGTTTGAAAATCAGAAAAATTTAACAATGGGTAAACGAAAATATGAAGAAGAAAGGTCAAAGGGTGACTCAATATCACCTGATAGCAAACGAAAGAAAGTTGAGAATCTTAAGAGTAGTATAAGTGATCCTAATGTGAAAATTAAAAAGAAATGTACCATAGAGAATATAATTGAAAGAATTAGAACAGAAAAAACAATGTCAAGAGGTAGTGTACCTGTGTCACCACCTGAACCACAAGAGTCTGTAATAGGTAATAGTTCATGTAATATCACTAAAGAAGACAAGAAACCTGTCATCAGTCATAATAAGATTGAAAGTCAAAAAGAAAGTGGTCTAGTCAGGAATGCAAGTGCTAAGTCATTGTCTGAAAGTAATGATGAAGAGGAAGAACTGGATATAGATACAGAACATGAGATATGCAAAAAAGAGGTTGTTCAGACACAGCATATGACTCAACCTTCTGATATTCTCAAATCATCTACAAAAGATGTGAAGGAAGAAGCAACTGAAATTTCAAGTGAAATTACATACACAAAAATTATTGAACCACCACTGGAGAAAAAATGTGAAATAAAACAGGAAGGTGTTGTTAAGAAACCAGTAGCCCATGGTCACAAGAATGTTAGTGTGGCACTTTCAAAAGAAGATGTGAGTAAAGCAAAAAAGGTGCAAAAGGCAAGACAACATGCAGACAAGTCAGATCCACCTAAAAAGGTTAGAAAGAAAAAAGATAGTGAAAATGAAGATAAGAGTAGTGATGTTCCAGAAAAGAAGACAAAATGTTCAAAGAAAAAGGCTGAATCTGACCAGGATGAAAGTAAAACTCTACAGAAGCTTAAACCAAGTAAGAAGACTGCTAAAGAAAAGATTGCAAGTAAGATGAAGAAAGGTAAGCTAGAGAAGGCAGACAAAAACAAAGAAGACACAGACATTCCTAAGAAAAAGAAAAAGGTTAAAGAAGCAATTGATGATGGAAATTCAAAACCAAAGCGAAGGGGCAGAAAGCCAAAGTCTGAGCTTGAGAAATCAAAAAAACAAAAAGCTTTAGTTGTTCAAGGAAGAACTAAACGTTTAGCAAGTCTGAATGCTGCAACTTTTATGAACATAATGTATGAGAAATCTCCTAAAACTCCTAAATTGAATTCCAAACGGTCCAAGTCAGAATCTGATTTATCAAGAACTCCACAAAGAACACTTTCAACAAGTATAAGCTTTACAAATGTTTCGAACAACGGTGAAAGTCAAGGTGAAAGAAAATATGAACAATCAAATTCTCAAGGTAATTCAAAGTCAGAGGGTAATGAGTTGGAAATTATGAATGTGTTTAAATCTCCTGCAAAGGAGACTTTGAGCCCAAAAGGAAACTTGAAATATAAGAAAGATTCTTTTATTGAAAAAAAAAGTGGCAGTCCTAAAAGAAAGATAAGTTTTAGTGATGAAATCCACATAGATGATGATTGTATTAATGAAGTGTTCACTGAAGGGTTGAAAGCTGGAAAAGTTACGATAAAGGAAAAAGCAATTGACAAAGTAAGGAAGAGTACAGAGCCAAAGCCAGAACAGAAAAAGAAACCAGATATTACTAAAGGTCAATTGGTTAATAAAAAAAAGGTAAAACTATCTCCTTCAAAATCTCCGGAAGAGATTGCTGAAAAAAAGCGAAAAGCAAACCTTGCCAGGCTAAAGAAGGCCAAAGAACTCTTGCGAGCAAAACGTTTGAAAGCAGTGAAAGATTCAAGCATGGACAATCAATCTGATATAGATTCTTCTGAGGATAAACAATCTAGTGATGACGAACTTATTGACACCATAGATAAGAATGATGAAAATGTAATCAAAAAGGTCAGGGCAAAAAGAGGAGAGCTGTGTCGAGCAGCTAGAACTCATGTTTCTGTGGAAGCTAAGACTATGTTTGAAAACACTGCATCATCACCAAAGTGGTGTGAATGTTGTCAGACATCATACTTTCCGAGCCAGCCACACCAAGGGATGAAAGTTTGGCTGCTGAAGCAACTTGTTGATAAGGGGTCATCTAGGGCCCCAGAACCCATCCAGTCATCTAGTCACCATTTTATCACAGCTCATGCCAGTTGTGAAGTACGGCCATACTCCTCCCCTACTCATGTGTCAGTGTTGGAATCTAGTCCATATGTTGGTCCTTTAGTCTCACATAGCCATGTAGCGTGCTCGGCATGTGGATGTGGACACAGTGGCATGCTGCCCACAGCTCAATGTCAGAACTACTCACTAGGGAGCGTTGGCAACATCCTGTCTTGCCAGCACTATAGTGGCACCTACACTGTACCATATACGCACAGCTCCTATCAAAGATGTGGTAAGTGACCAGATTTTTTTCTTGTTTGTAAATTGTTCACCTGGGTCCATGCTTATATTTAGCTTTTTAGTTGAGTCTGAGTTTGTTCTCAAGCTTTTGATTGGTCAGATTTGAGCCAAAGGCTCATACTGATGCCTTTTGACACCTCTGCAACAGTCACCTATTGAAACCATTGTGATAAATAGAGCATTTGCTCCTATAGGAGCTAATGCTCTATTTATCACAATGGTTTCAAACTACAAAATTCTAAAAAAAAATCCTTTTCTCTAGTTAATGCTCCTTTTCGGTGGATTTATTCAAAGTGGTTGGATCTATAATAGTCTATGAGGTAATGGGTTAAGACGGCTTGGACTGGACAGTATTATAATTAAAACGGCTTTGACGTTATTAAAAAATGCAGGAGCCCTATAGTAATCACATTTTCTGTCTGTCAGTCCATCAACACTTTTGATGTGACGCGATATCATAACACAAACAGTACGTCACATATTGGTTTCATATTAAGGGCATATGCTTAGTATCATCAAAGGAAGATGCCTATAGTTTTTGGGTTGAATCAGATCACTATGGCTAGAGGTATCTTCCCTTGATTACAGGGTCCTCTCTGACTGAGTCAGTTTTCTAGTTTGTTCTCTAATCTATACAAAGAAATGATTTGTTTAACCCTTTCCCTCATATAAATGTGTTTTCACGCATTTGCAAACAGAGTAGACCCAGATCAGACGAATCCTAGAGGAGCCGTTTTATCAGGGTCTGCTTTGTTTGCTAGTAGAATGTGATAGATCTGTTTCTTTGCTTTCTAAAATGTCCACAATGTTCCACCTTCCATATTTCTTTATAGCTATTTTGTTAATGAATATTCAGTACATGTAGGTATTGAAATTTGAAACAAACATAGAACAGGGAAAGGGTTAACCATTTACTCCATGAAAATTCATGTTAGAAATGATGACATCATGAATATTAACCCTTCGCTTGCTATTCGCGTCAATATACCTACCTGTAAATAGTGAAGACCCAGATGAGACAGCTCCTGCAGGAGCTGTCTCATCAGGGTCTGCACTATTTACAAGTTGATTGTGCAACCAGTGCACTCCACAGCAGTGATTGCACAGCGAAATACTTGTACACAGTGAAGATATATATAATTATACAACAGGGCATGGGCAAAGGAGGAGAAATGTATTTTAAAATTCAGCAAGCGAAGGGTTAATTAAACATATATTAATTTTTAAAACATTTAAATTTTAAGCTGAACATGTAGAATTAGATCTATATTATCCCATAAGGAAACAGAGCAGACCCTGATCAGACAGCTCCCACAGGAGCCTTTATGGAATAAAGGGTTAAAAAACAATTACATTAAGTTTAAATGAAACACATTTGCATCTCATCTCATCCAAAACTTTTGGCAATATTATGTTTCAGGAATGTAAATATTTATAAAGTGTCGAGAAGAAAACATTTTGCATTGAAAGTTAAAGATAAATGTTGGAATTGATTTATTAAGTTTTCCCATATTTCTCTTTATGAAGTTTATAGAGGCCTCTATTGCAGATAAACAACAATATATCACTCAAAAGTAGCTTAAATCAGTTTGAAAATGCATTAAGACAGATCATTTAGTTTTGTATAGCTTTCCAGTTGATAAGATAGCATTTCCAAGGTAATATATCATGTTTGTGCATTTCACTGTTTATGTAGCAGATACTTATATATTTGACACCTCTGCCAACAGAGTAGATCAGGATCTGCTCTGTTTGCTTATGAAATACAGTAGAACCTGCCTTAACCCATTACCTCATAGGCTATTTTTAGATACAACCTCTTTGAATTAATCTGCCGAAAAGGAGCATTAACAAGAGAAAAGGAAACTTTTAGATTTTTGTAGTTTGAAACCATTGTGATAAATAGAGCATTTGCTCCTATAGGAGCAAATGCTCTATTTATCACAATGGTTTCACAAAGTGACTTTTATAGAGTCGTCAAAAGTCGTCAATATGATGGACTGGGTTAAGCGGCCATCAAAAAGTGGTCTAATGATGTGGTCTGTAAGGCAGGTGGTAACTTAACGCAGGTCTGAATCAGATCTCTTATTACAGTAGAACCTGTCTTAAGCGGCCATTCATTTATTGAACATAGGAGTTTTAAAAAGCAGGTGGTTGCTTAATGCAGGGCAAATGTAATGCACAAAGCTCCCAATTAGCTCCTATTATATTACTTTTGCCTTACAGACCCATCATTAGACCACTTTTTGATCGCCGCTTAACCCTTTCCTCCGTAAATAGGCCTTTCTATGCCTCTGTAATAGTCACTTCTGGAAACCATTGTGATAAATAGTGCATTTGCTCATATAGGAGCAAATGCTCTATTTATCACAATGGTTTCAAACTACAAAATTTTAAAACTTTACTTTTCTCTAGTAAATGCTCCTTTTGGGTAGATGCATTCAAAGAGGATGGGTCTAAAAAATAGCCTTTGCAGGAATGGGTTAAGACAGATTGTACTGTGTATTATAAGCAAACAGAGCAGATCCTGATCTACTCTGTTTGCAGAGGTGACAAATGTGTATCTGCTAAATAAACAGCGAAATGCACAAGTTAACATGATATATTACCTCGGAAATGCCATCTTTCAGCAGTCCAAAAAGTATTGTCTTGAAAAAATGCCGTCTGTAACTACTTCTTGAAAGGAGATTTTCTTGTTTTTGAGTACCTTGATTTAGGCTGTTAGACGGTTTAGATTTTGGTTAGAAATTAAGCATTTCATCTGGATCTAATTTGTTTGCAATTCACAGCTAGCACGCAAAGTGTGAAAGCAACAGCTTTGGTTTCAAACCAGACACATAACACTCAACTCGTTCCCTCTTTAATGTTTATTCAAGATTTCTTCACCTGAGGAATGAATACTCATGAACAGAATCAATAAATTAGAACCTGGAAAGGGGAATTTCTTCAGTTGTGGAAACTTTATAGATCTATAGATTTCCATAAGCAAACAAAGCAGACTTTGACCAAATGGCTCCTACAGATTCATCTTTACCATATTCACCCTAAGTATAAGGACACTCCGTGTCCCCTATACATGGGTATGTATAAGTCAGTTTGGTACCATTTTGGTAACTTTAGACTGACATAGTTTCAAACAGTGTAGACCCTGATCAAACTGCTCCTCTAGGAGCAGTTTGATCTTGGTCTGCACTATTTGCCTAAGTTTTCCTCTAGGAGCAGTTTGGTCTGGGTCTGCACTCTTTGCCTAAGTTTTCCTCTAGGAGCAGTTTGGTCTTGGTATGCACTATTTGCCTAAGTTTTCCTCTAGGAGCAGTTTGATCTGGGTCTCCATTATTTGCCTTAGTTTTCCTCTAGGAACAGTTTGATCTGGGTCTTCACTATTTGCCTAAGTTTTCCTCTAGGAACAGTTTGATCTGGGTCTCCACTATTTGCCTTAGTTTTCCTCTAGGAACAGTTTGATCTGGGTCTTCACTATTTGCCTTAGTTTTCCTTTAGGAGCAGTTTGATCTGGGTCTCCATTATTTGCCTTAGTTTTCCTCTAGGAACAGTTTGATCTGGGTCTCCACTATTTGCCTTAGTTTTCCTCTAGGAGCAGTTTGGTCTGGGTCTTCACTATTTGCCTTAGTTTTCCTCTAGGAGCAGTTTGATCTGGGTCTCCACTATTTGCCTTAGTTTTCCTCTAGGAGCAGTTTGATCTGGGTCTTCACTATTTGCCTTAGTTTTCCTCTAGGAGCAGTTTGATCTGGGTCTTCACTCTTTGCCTAAGTTTTCCTCTAGGAGCAGTTTGATCTGGGTCTTCACTATTTGCCTTAGTTTTCCTCTAGGAGCAGTTTGATCTGGGTCTCCACTATTTGCCTAAGTTTTCCTCTAGGAGCAGTTTGATCCTGGTCTGCACTATTTGCCTAAGTTTTCCTCTAGGAGCAGTTTGATCCTGGTCTGCACTATTTGCCTAAGTTTTCCTCTAGGAGCAGTTTGATCTGGGTCTTCACTATTTGCCTTAGTTTTCCTCTAGGAGCAGTTTGATCTGGGTCTTCACTATTTGCCTAAGTTTTCCTCTAGGAGCAGTTTGATCTGGGTCTTCACTATTTGCCTTAGTTTTCCTCTAGGAGCAGTTTGATCTGGGTCTTCACTATTTGCCTAAGTTTTCCTCTAGGAGCAGTTTGATCTGGGTCTTCATTATTTGCCTTAGTTTTCCTCTAGGAGCAGTTTGATCTGGGTCTGCACTATTTGCCTTAGTTTTCCAAATACTTTTAAAAGAGTAATTAAGGTATACATAATGAGATTGCTTGAATGCCAGTTGACAGATACTTTTATCTTTTCTTTCATACAAACTCTTTTTCACCAAAACATCCTGTGTACATAATTATGCCATTATAAAAAATCAGCTAATAAATATTCATTATGTCATTATTTCTGAATATTCAAGAAGCACAAGGTTAACAGACTAAAGCTTCACTCATCAAATCATGACATTTATTGCCAAGAATACTAGTAATAACATTGTAGGAATTTTTTTTATACAGTAAAACCGCTCAAATGCGACCACTTAATGAATAAACATGGCTGTCTTTATAAGCAGGTGGTTGCTTAATGCAGGACAAAAGTAATGCAGAAAGCTCCTCTAGGAGCTTTCTGCATTACTGTTATCCTGCATTAAGCTACCACCAGCATCTAGCACACAAAATTATACCTCTTTTAGGTGGTTGCATTAGTGGGATTTTACTGTATTTAGCTGTATCCAGGTAACCAAAAGAACTAAGCCAAATTTGCTTTGTATCAGACTGGTTTATTTCTCATTAGTCGCACTTGCGCTCATTAATTGTTGTCTGCAAAATTGTTGTCTGCTAATTTTTTTATTACAAGGGTCACAAAAAGTCATCATGATGAATTAATTTTGATGAATTATCATAAATGGTTTAACGGATGTTCATATGGATATTGGCATGGTAATATTGGCCTTGCAAAAAACTTGTTATATACTGGACTGGTAACTTCCAACATCTTAAGGTAGCCCAACCAAAATATTAGGATTACGATGAAACGAAATAAATCTGTTGTGAAGCATTTATATCACTACTGTTTTAAAACCTTTGCACTTTGCCTGATAAATACCTTGACAAGAGTTCACCCACTAATTTATAAATATAAATTAACCCTTTCCTTCATTTTAAATGCCTTTTTATGCATTTGCAAACAGAGTAGACCCAGATCAGACAGCTCCTGTTGGAGCCATCTGATCAGGGTCTGCTCTGTTTGCTTATGAAATTATAATAGACTCTACCAATACCAAAATCACCTGCATAAAAATTCAGCCATTAAATATTGATGCTCCTACATGAGCTGTCTGATCTAGGTCTACTCTGTTCGTAGCTGGCATTATAAACAGGGGAATTTTTTACCATTGCTGTAACTGTATAATCTGATGTGTATTATTTCACCCTTTCCTTGCTGGATATTCACGTAAGATATAATGACCAGAGCTCCAGATATGATACGTAAATTAAAACACTTTCAAGAATAAGTTCTTTATTTCTCCACCAAACCCTATGTTGTGACCACTCTTTAGAATCGTCTCAAAGAGACGATTCTAAAGAGTGGTCACAACATAAGGTTTGGTGGAGAAATGACGATTTTAGTATTTGTGTACGCATTGTTATGCATTACTCTGATGACTTTGTGATTATTTATTACCTGAATTTTTATTATGGTATTATAAATTATACATATAGGATCCTTTGGGATTGATGGAAACTGTAGAGGCAAGTCTGATATAATTTCATGAGCAAACAGAGCAGACCCTGGTCAGACTGGTCATATAATAGCAAATTTATATGAGGGAAGGTGGGTTTTTTTCATCTGCAAAACTTATTGTCATTTTCATTCTGAAAGTGTAATTTTCTCCTATTTTTCAAAACACTGGGTATTAACTATTAACATTTTACTCTATAAATAGGCCTTTCTACGCCTTTGCAAGCAGAGTAGACCCAGATCAGATGGCTCCAGTAGGAGCCATCTGATCAGGGTCTGCTCTGTTTGATTGTATAATGTAGTCTAGATATAATTCTAGAGTTCCTTCCATGGCCCAAAATTCATTCCTCCGTGTGCTATTAAAGCAATTAATCTAATTGTTATTCATGATATCATTATTTCTTATATGAATATTCATGGAATAAAGGGTTAAGCATTTTTGGTCTGTACTCTTTGGGTCTTATTTCCACACACACAAAAAATATCTTACAGAATGTACTATCCTTTGAAAATTGCATTAAATTTGCTTGAAATACTCATTTGGACAAACCCACTTTCATATTTACACTTTTTTTAGTGAAAAAAAAAAGATACCCAGTCAATTTTCAGAGTTTTAAAGCAGTGAACAACTTCCAATGTTAACCCTTCTCTTGCTGAATTTTAAAATACATTTCTCCTTCTTTACCCATGCCCTGTTGTATAATTACATATATCTTCACTGTGTACAAGTATTTCGCTGTGCAATCACTGCTGTGGAGTGCACTGGTTGCACAATAAATTGTAAATAGTGCAGACCCTGATGAGACGGCTCCTGCAGGAGCTGTCTCATCTGGGTCTTCACTATTTACAGGTAGGTATATTGACGCGAATAGCAAGCGAAGGGTTAAACTAAAATACATGGTGTTCAAATGGTTAAATATGTTCATATAAGAAATAATGACATCATGAATATTTATTAGCTGAGTTTTTAAAATGGCATTATATTATGTACGTAGGATGTTTTGGTATTAGTAGAAACTGTAGAGTCCGATCTATCATGATTTCATAAGCAAACAGAACAAGACTCTTATCTGTAGGAGGAGTCTGATCTGGGTCTACTCTGTTTGCAGAGGCATAAAAAGTGTTTATATGAAGGAATGATTTAACTTTCTATAGGATTTAAACTCAGCAGATTAAGATCAGAGAGCTCCTGTAGGAACAGTCTGATCAGAGTCTGCTCTGATTGCCTATGAAATGATATGCATGTAGATATGATTCTACAGTTTTTATTATGGCCAAAAATCACCATGTCCATGTGCCGCCATAAAAATCAATCTATTTCATATTCATGATGTCATTATTTTTCATACATGAATATTCATGGAGTAACGGGTTAAACTGTTGTATAGGATATGATTATGTTTAAATTTTTGTTTGTGTGTAGGATGTGCCAGTTGCTGCCCAGGAAGCTCGTACCACCATGCCACAACTCAGCCAATTCTTCATCAGCCACAGATCCCCATCTCCACAGACGCCTCTATTCTTCTTCATCGTCCACCAATGCAGTTACAGATGACCCATGATGCTTCACACACAGTCCCTATCCAGCTATCTCACTCAGACTCGAGTCTTTCTTCTCACCCTATACCACTACATTTAGGCCATACAGACTCAGGCATGCCACATATTGCCGACTCCTGCCATTGCCTTCCAGGGGAAGTAACTAATGTCTCATTTGTGCGGTCGAATACTCAGTCAGACTTGGAGTATATCGATGTTGGAAAAGAAGACATGGCAAAAAATCAAACACTAAATCCAACAGCCAGTATCAAATCAGGGATCAAGTCTGCATCAAGTTCTAATATAACAGCTACATTGACAAACTTAAAAAAGGTGAAACATGGTGAAAAAATAAAACAAAAGATAAAACAGTCTAGTGAACAACTTATTAAAAAGAGGAAAATTAACAAATTGTTGCAAAATAAAGAGCAAGAAATATTAAAGCCAGAGGTAAAAAAGAAAACAAAACCTGAAGAATTGAAAAGAAAACCAAAATTACTTGATTTTAAAGAAAAAAAGATTAACAAGCCTGATGCAGGCTTGGAGAAAGGGTCCAAAAAATGGTTTGGTAAGAAAGTTTTGGGAAAGAAGACAAAAAATGAAGCTCCAGTAGAAGTCCAAGAGAAAACATCCCAGAGAGGCGAACTGGTTAAACAGGAATCACAAGAAGAACCGAGGGCTGCACATGGCTGGAGCTGGGTTGGAGAAGGCTGCATAAAAACTGTCACCAATATTGTAAGTTTGTTGTTTCTAAATTGTTTAAAGGTAGATTTTATACATGCTTCAAAGTACAATTACCAAATTTTACATACTTAACCCTTTCCTCTGTAGACTATTTTAGACCCAATCTCTTTGAATAAATCTAGCCAAAAGGGGCATTTACTAGAGAAATGGAAAATGTTAGAATTGTGTATTTTTGAAACCATTGTGATTAATAGAGCATTTGCTCCATAGGAGCAAATGCTGTATTGATCACAATGGTTTCATTAAGTGTCTTTTACAAAGGCGTAGAAAAGTGTATTTATGGAGGAAAGGGTTAAGTAAGTGTGGATGTGTCATCATCAGAGGAACAGATGAAGGTATCTTTTTAACCCTTTCCCTCATATAAACGTGTTTGCTAATAGAATTTGATAGGTCTGTTTTTTTGCTTTCTAAAATGTCTACAATGTTCCACCTTCCATATTTCTTTATAACTATTTTGTTAATGATAATTCAGTAGGTATTACATTTCGGCCTAAATACAGAACAGGGAAAGGGTTAAATACTACAATTGTCATTTTTCCATCAGACCCGGTGTTCAACAGTGTCCAACAGTGTCGGACCGCTCTTTAGAGTTGTCTCAAAGGTTTGGTTGAGAAATAAAGGAACTGTTCTTTAAAATGTTTTATCTTGACCTCTGCATCATGGATACAAAAGCAACATTTAATCATCTGAATTGATTTTGTAATAACAGGCTTTGTACAGGTAGTTCACATGGTCATTCCAGAATAAAAATAGAACAGGCAAGCCCTCAATGGAAGAACTACCAAGTCAACGCAACTGAAAAGAAATGCTACTGAAAACAAAAACACTGACTAGGCCTTCAATCATTTGATGCAAACATTAACTGATATTTTTCCCCTTTAACCCTTTACATCATAGGCTATTTTTAGATCCAACCGCTTTGAATAAATCTACCAAAAAGGAGCATTTACTAGGGAAAAGGAATTTTGTAGAATTGTGTAGTTTCAAAAAACCAGTTTGATAAATAGAGCAAAATTAATGCTCTATTTATCGCTGGGTTTCAAAAAGTGACTTTTACAGAGGTGTCAATATACAGGGAAGGGTTAATAAGAATTATTTTAGTTAAGTAAGAAATTAATTTTGAATCGCAAGGAAAATATTGTACAAGTTAAGCCATTCCCGCATATTGACGCCTTTTGACGCCTCTGTAATTGTTCCTTTGTGAAACCATTGTGATAAATAGAGCATTTGCTCCTATGGAGCAAATGCTCTGTTTATCACAATGGTTTCAAAACTACAAAATTCTGAAAATATCCTTTTCTTTAGTTAATGCTCCTTTTTGGTAAATTTAATTAAAAATGTTGGATCTAAAAATAGCCTATGCGGGAATGGGTTAATCTAATTGTTTTTGTGGAGCCGGTGAATAAATAAGCATGGGTGTCTTATACATTGTAAGTAGGTCACTGCTTAACCCTTTCTTTCATATAAAGTGTTTTCATACATCTGCAAACAGAGTAGACCCAGATCAGAGCCATCTGATCAGGATCTGCTCTATTTGCTTATGAAATTTGATAGACTTGTTTCTAAAAATGCTACAATAAATGCTTGAAAAATGTGTTTATACGAAGGAAAGGGAAGGTTAAATAAATTCTAGCATTTCATGATTTCAGTTATCTAGTTTTGACCCTTTGCCTGATAGTGACACCTTTTAATGCCTTTGCAAACAGAGGACTCAGGAGACCCAGTTAAGACCGCTCTTGTAAGAGCTTTTAGGCTTTTAATTAATTTCATGATCATGATGCCATTATTTCTTGCATGATTAAAAGGCCTTAACAAATACAAAAAGTTTAGAGCATACAATCATGTAATGCTCTATGTATCTAGCATTCTTCTCATTGTCCTTATTTCAATACTCTTCCATACCTTGTTTCAGTTTGATGGTAAGGAAATACAGCGAAAGTGCTTCAATGCCATCCAACATGATGACGGAGAAATCATTGACACTAAAGACTGCATTCTTGTGTGCTCAGGCCGTAAAATGAGAGACATTCCATTTGTTGCCAAGGTTACCAACTTTTGGGAGTGTCCAGATTCAGGTAAGTCTATACAACTTTTAACCCTTTCCTTCATATAAACGCTTTTTCAGGCCTTTGCAAATGGGGTTGATGCAGATCAGATGGCTCCTGTAGGAGCCATCTGGAGCCATCTGATCAGGGTCTGCTCTGTTTGCTTATGAAATCATAATAGATCTGAATCAGTTTCTTCAAATACCAAAAATTCATGTGTACTTATGCCGTTATAAAATTTGCCTAATAAATATTCATGATGTCATCATTTCTTGCATATTCAAACGGGAAAGGGTTAAACATTTTCATAAGGAAACATATTTTTAGCTCACCAGAGCACAAAGTGCTCAGGGTGAGCTTTTGTGATCGCCTGATGTCCATCGTCTGTCTATCGCCCTCCTATAGGAGCAAATGCTCTATTTATCACAACGGTTTCAACAGGTGACTTTTGCAGAGGTGTCAAAAGGTGTCAATATGAGGGGATTGAGGGGTCAAGGGCATATGCTTCAGATGAAGACACCTGTAGTTTTGGGGTTGAATCAGATCACTATATCTAGAGTTATCTGCCTTTGATTCATAAAAAATGCCATCAACTTTTGTCAACACTTTTAATGTGACGCGATAACTCAAACAGTACTTCACATATTGGTTTCATATTAAGGGCATGTGCTTAATATCATCAGAGGAAGACGCCTGTAGTTTTGGGGTTGAATCGGATCACTAAGTCTAGAGTTATCTGCCCTTGATTCATCAAATGCTGTAAATTTTTGTCAACTTTTGTCACTTTTGAATTTGATGTGACACGATAACACGAACAGTACTTCACATATTTGGTTCATATTAAGGGCATATGCTTGGTATTGTGAGAGAAAGACACCTATAGTTTTTTAGTTATCTGCCCTTGATTTTATCAAAAATGCCATATTCAACTAAAGATCATCTGCAGGGTCCTCTCTGAGTCAGTTTTCTAGTTAAAATGCAGTTGCATATAATTAATGTACCTAGATACATGTACAATATTCATGGACTAAAGGATTGAAGAGTAAACTTGCCCCAGTAATAAATCAGAGTAAATTTACTAATACATGTACATTGTAGGTATGAAATGTGCTAACATGTTAAGTGTGTTACAGATGAGATGATGATGACCATCTTGTGGTACTATCGCCCGGAGCACACGGAGGGTGGGCGTAAGCCTGAGCATGAGGTCAATGAGCTGTTTGCAGCTAAACATAGGGATGAATCCCTAGTGGCCTGTATAGAGGATAAAGGATATGTGCTGACATTTAATGAATATTGCAGGTAAGAAATTTAGGTGGAACGATTATTAGTCCCCCACCGGTTACCGGTTGGGGGACTATAGGTTTGCTCGATTCCGTCCGTCCGTCCGTCCGTCTGTCCGTCTGTCCGTCCGTCCGTCCGTCCGTCTGTCACGCTTCTTGTCCGGGCCATATCTCCTACAAAGTTAAGCCAAATTCATTATAACTTCACACATTGAAGAAGCATGATGAGGGCTAGTGTCATGCACAAGGGCCATAATTCTAGCATCAATATTTTTGGAGTTATGCCCCTTTTACATATTTTTTTGTCCGGACAATAACTCTTTATTTACTGGTTCAATTGATTTGAAACTTCACATATGGAACAATCATGATGAGGGGCAGTGTCATACACAAGGGCCATAACTCTAGCATCAATATTTTTGGAGTTATTCCCCTTTTTCATATTTTCTTGTCAGTCCGTCTGTCACGCTTCGTGTCCGGGCCATATCTCCTACAAAGTTATGCCAAATTCATTATAACTTCAAACATTGAAGAAGCATGATGAGGGCTAATGTCATGCACAAGGGCCATAACTCTAGCATCAATATTTTTGGAGTTATTCCCCTTTTACATATTTTTTTGTCCGGATAATAACTCTTTATCTACTGGTTCAATTGATGTGAAACTTCACATATGGAACAATCATGATGAGGGGTAGTGTCATACTTAAGGGTTATAACTCTAGCATCGATATTTTTGGAGTTCTTCCCCTTTTTCATATTTTCTTGACAGTCCGTCTGTCACGCTTTGTGTCCGGGCAATATCTCCTACAAAATTAGACCAAATTCATTATAACTTCACACATTGAAGAAGCATGATCAGGAGTAGTGTCATGCACAAGGGCCATAACTCTAGCATCAATATTTTTGGAGTTATTCCCCTTTTTCATATTTTTTGTCCGGACAATAACTCTTTATCTACTGGTTCAATTGATTTGAAACTTCACATATGGAACAAGCATGATGAGGGGTAATGTCATGCACAAGGGCCATAACTCTAGCATCTATATTTTTGGAGTTATTCCCCTTTTCATATTTTCTTGTCCAGTTAATAACTCTTTATGTACTGGTTCAATTGATTTGAAACTTCTCATATGGAACAAGCATGATGAGGTGTAGTGTCATGCACAAGGGCAATAACTCTAGCATCAATATTTTTGGAGTTACTCCCCTTTTTCATATTTTCTTGTCGGGACAATAACTTTTTATTTACTGATCCAATGTATGAAAGTAGGTACTAATACCATTCAGGTGGTCATGTATATACCATGGTCAACCACACCATGGGTGGGTGGGGTGGGGAGAGTGGAGGTGGGTTTTTTTCAGTCCGATGGGGGACTCATGTCTTGCATAGCAATACAACATGCCCTTGTTAACTTTAACCCTTTCCTTAATAAATACGCCTCTGTAAAAGTCCCATTTTGAAACCATTGTGATAAATAGAGCAATTGCTCCTACAGGAGCAAATGCTCTATTTATCACAATGGTTTCAAACTACAAAATTCTAAAAAAAAAATCCTTTTCTCTAGTTAATGCTCCTTTTCGGTAGAATTATTCAAAGTGGTTGGATCTAAAAAATAGCCTATGGAGTAAAGGGTGAAGCATACTGTACATGAAATGTATCGGTTAACCTATTCCCTCATAGGCTATTTTTAGACCCAACCTCTTTGAACAAATCTACCTAAAAGGAGCATTTAGTAGAGAAAAGGAAACTTCTAGAATTGTGTAGTTTTGAAACCTTTGTGATAAATAGAGCATTTGCGCCTATGGAGCAAATGCTTTATATATCACAATGGTTTCAAAAGGTGACTTTTACGGAGACGTCAAAAGGTGTCAATATGAGGGAGTAGGTAAAGATCCAGATGAGATGCCGAATAACTTGGCACTCTATAAATTGTCACAAATTTGCCAAAAGCGAAATATGTCAAATTCAAGACGTATTTTCATGGGTCTACGGTGATTGTCATAAGGTAAGATTGAAGCAATATTTGGTGGACACTTTTTGCTTTTAACCCTTTACCTGATGAATGTTCATATCAGTAATCATGAATATTAATTAGATGAATTTTGATAATGGCATATGAAAAGGAAATTTTGACCGTAGCAGAAACTGTAAAAACAGATCTATATAATTCCATATGCAATCAGAGCAAACCCAGATCAGAATTTTCTACAGGAGCTGTCTAATCTGGGTCTACTTTGTTTGCAAAGGTGTGAAAAAGCATTTGTATGAGTTAAAGGGTTAAATTATTGCAGGAATGTTCCATGTGTTTGCAAAGGCATTAACCCATTCCCTCATATTGACGCCTTTTGACACCTCTGTAAAAGTCAACTTTTGAAACCATTATGATAAATAGAGCTTTTGCTCCATAGGAGCAAATGCTCTATTTATCACAATGGTTTCAAAACTGCAAAATTCTGAACTTGTCCGTTTTACAGAGACTCTGGTAAATGATCCTTTTCGGTAGATTTATTCAAAGAGGTTGGGTCTAAAAATAGCCTATGAGAGAAAGCGTTAAAAGGCAGGATGATTAAGAAAAGGGTTAGGTTAGGGTCAGACAACAATTAACTTTCTCGTAGAATAATAATTTGTATGCTCTTATGTTTTCAGGTATAAGGCCGAAGTTCAAAGGACCAAGTGCAACTTTCCTTCTCGCAAAAAAGTAGTCCCTGATCTTGACGACTCTACACTTTCGAGTCGTCTGCCCCCAATAGATGTGGATCCAGAGAATGTTTTCTTGTGTCGCCATGTATATGATCTAAAATTAAAACGGGTATTGAAGAATCCTTCATGATCAAAGACTGTCAATTTTGTTTGGATCAAATTCGTATTAACCCTTAACCCTTTCCTCCATAAATACGCCTTTCTACACCTCTGTAAAACTCACCTATTGAAACCATTGTGATAAATAGAGCATGAGCAAATGCTCTATTTATCAAAATGGTTCACACTACAAAAGTCTAAATTTTTTCTTTTCTCTCGTTTATGCCCCTTTTGGGTAGATTAATTCAAAGTGGTTGGATCTAAAAATATCATATGGAGTTATGGGTTAACTCCATAGAGGCGCTTTGGCACATTTGCAAACAGTAGACCTGGATCAGATTTCTCCTGTAGGAGCCGTCTGATCAGAGTCTGCTCTGTTTGCTTAAGAAATAATATCGATCTGACAGTGCCTGACATGGTGAAAAATTCTATTTTCATAATACCATTATAAAAATTCATCTAATTAATATTCATGATGTCATTATTTGTAACATGAATATTCATTAGGAAAGGGTTAATATGTCTTTAGACCATCCTCGGAGAGTGCAATGAATTTTTAGCATTTATTGTTTACATACTTTTTTCAGAGCAACAGATAAAGGTGTGTTCTCAAATACTAAAATTGTCATTTCTCCACCAAACCCTATAATGTGACCACTCTTTAAAATCGTCTCTTAGAGACGAATCTAAAGAGTGGTAATAACGTAGAGTTTGGTGGAGAAATAAAGAAGGAGTTATTCCTGAAAATGTTTTAATTTACACATCTTCTTCGGACCTCCGTTTTTATTCCATTCTCCATCTGCAGAGCATTAGATAAAGATGCGTATTCAATTACTAAATTGTCATTTCCCGCCAAAACCGTTCGTTGTTACCACTCTTTAGAATCGCTTTGAAGAGACAGTTCTAAAGAGTAGTCGCAACATAAGGTTTGGTGGAGAAATTGAGGAGGTATTCACAATAATGTTTTTAACCCATTACCTCATAGGCTATTTTTAGATCTTGCCTATTTTAATAAATCTACCGACAAGGAGCATTTACTAGCGAAAAGGTTAATTTCAAAATTTAGTAATATTGAAACCATTGTGATAAATAGAGCATTTGCTCCTATGGAGCAAATGGTCTTTTTATCACAATGGTTTCAAAATGTGACTTTTACAGAGGCGTCAATATGAGGGAATGTGTTGAGCACTCATCTTTTCTGGATCTCTGTATCTGAGTTTTAGTAGTAGATTCACTCATTTTTGTTAGTCACTCATTTTTGTTTGATACTCTTTATGCCAGGAATATTTATGCAAGAAATAATGTATGTATGAATATTAATGAGCTGATTTATTACGATAAAATTTAAACCAAGAGAATCTTTGGCACTTGAGAAATTGTAGAATCAGATCTATGTAATTCCACATGCAAACAGAACAAACTCCAAACAGACAGCTCTTGTAGAAGCTGTCTGATCTGGGTATACTCAGTTTGTAAAGGCTTGAAAAGCATATCTATTGAATATAGGGTTAGCTCTTTGCACAATAGGGTAAACAATTATTATCACTTAGGCAAACAGTTTGGATCCAGATGAGACACTAAGTAACTCATCTCATCAGGACCCAAGCTATTTGACATTGTATTTTAGTTAACCCATTCCCGCATATTGACGCCTTTTGATGCTTCTGTAAAAGACACTTTGTGAAACCATTGTGATAAATAGAGTATTTGCTCCACAGGGGCAAACGCTCTATTTATCACAATGGTTTCAAAACAATACAATTCTGAAAAAATCCTTTTCTCTAGTTAATGCTCCTTTTTGGTAGATTTAATCAAAGGGGTTAGGTCTAAAAATAGCCTAAGCGGGACTGGGTTAAGAAGTGGAAGAAGTATTAACTTTAACTCATTCCCTCCTAGACTATTTTTAGACCCAACCTCTTTGAATTAATCCACCAAAAAGGAGCATTAACTTTAGAAAAGGAGAATTTTAGAATCATGTAGTTTTTAAATCATTGTGATAAATAGAGCATTTGCTCCATAGGAGCAAATGCTCTATTTATCACAATGATTTCAATAAATGAGTTTTACAGGGGCACAAAAAGGTGTCAGGAGAGAATGGGTTAAGAATTGAAGCAGACAACAATGTTTTGCAGACGACAATTACTTAGTGAGCAAAGACTCCATAATTACATGTTCATCTTGAGTGAAGTATGTAAAGTATGGGATAAATTGTTCAAGTTTTTTACTTTGAGCCTTTAACTGTTCAATATTAATGTAACAAATAATGACTTCATGATTGTGCTGAATTATTATCTTGTAAAATTTTCAAAGGAATTTTATCTTTGAAAAAAACTGTAGAATCATATCTTTGTCATATCCTACAGGAGCCATTTTTTTAACACCTTTTCATGCCTTTGCAAACAGAGTAGACTCATATTAGACTGTTCTGTCTGATCAGAGTCTGCTTTGTTTGTTTACAAAATCAGTTAAAGGCTTAATATCATCTAACATTGAATGACACAGGTTAGAAAAATGCCAACATTTTAGACATTTTTTTTTTTAATTCTCTAACCCCTTTTCCTCATATAAATACTTTTTTACGCATTTGCAAACAGAGTAGATCCAGATCAGAAGGTTTCTATAGGAGACATCTGATCAGGGTCTGCTCTGTTTGCTTATGAAATTATAATATAGCTGACTGCAGTTTCTACCAATACCAAAAATGCTATTTACATGTGCCATTTATATTTATATACATGTATATAAATTCAGCTAATAGATATTCATGATCTCATTATTTCTTACATGAATATCCAACAGAGTAGGGTTAAGATGAATCATCGCTTATAAAGCTGAAATAACATGCATTTAACAATCTTGTAATGTCTGTCAAATTGATTGGACCTTATTTCATAGTGTTTCAACTGCAGATTTTACATTTACATATTATACTTTTGCATTTTTAATTTTTAAACAATGAAATTGAAGAATATAGTTTTTTGACATTGATTTAATTTTTATTTTCCTGTTGAATTATTAGGTATTTTGAAAGTTTGATGGGTGTAGTCCACTGGAGAACTGGTCATGTGATATTCCAACAATATGCGATCAGGATCCACACTTTTCATTGTTTTTACACTGATAAAAAGACCTTTTTGTACTGAATATTCAGCCGATGTGAGCCTTATTGTGAGAAATAATTAGCATTGCAAGTAGTGCAGATACAGGTTGATCATTGCATTTAACTCTTTCCTTCATCAATATTCATGTAAGAAATAATGATGTCATGAATATTAATTAGATTTATGTGTTATAATAGCACATGAACACAGAAGTTTTGGGCCATGCCATAAACTGTAGAATCAATTCTGTATTATATCATAAGCAAACAGAGTAGACCCTGATCAGCCATCTGATCTGGATCTACTCTGTTTGCCAAGGCTTAAAAAGGCGTATTTATTGAGTAAAGGGTTAACTCTTTCCTTCATTTAACCCTTTCCCTGTTCTATATTTAGTCCAAATTTCAATACCTACTGAATATTCATAAACAAAATAGTTATAATGAAATATGGAACGTGGAACATTGTAGCCATTTTAGAAACTAAAGAAACAGATCTATCAAATTCCATAAGCAAACAGAGCAGACCCTGATCAGACGGCTCCTCTAGGAGCCGTCTGATCTGGGTCTTCTCTGTGTGAAAATGCATTTATATGAGGGAAAGGGTTAATACTTATATGACTATTCATCAAGGTAAGGAGTAATGTTGATTCAAAATGTGTTTTTCCGTTGTTTGCATGAATTCAACCATTTATATATTTTAAAAAATCTTGCCCACAGAAGTGTAATATTGTGTTATAATACAACCATGTTTGGAAATTGTATATATTGATCATAACTAATAATGATATCAGAATTTCACGAAATGTGAAACTATTGAACTGATAATTATTAATATCTTTCTACAAGAGATTGTGAAACAGTAACTGTTGTCATGTCTGTGTAACGTGCTGCCATACAAGCTGTCATGTATATTACAAATACAAGGGAGAGAATTTTGATTGTCTTAATATTGAATTGTTTTAAGAGTTAGTGATCCTGGGTACTTGTAATGAAATGTTGGGCGTAATGGAGTGAATGCATTTATTAGCCTCTTCCCTGTTTAATATTCATGTAAGAAATAATGACATCAATATATTAGTTGAAATCTTATGATGTGAAATTTTTCTTTGAAAAAGACTAGAATCAGATCTATATCATGTCACAAGCAAACAGTGCAGACCCTGATCAGACGGCTCCTACAAGAGCTGCCTCATCTGGGTCTACTCCGTTTGCAAAGGTGTGAAAAATCGTTTGTATTTGGGGGGGTTAACCCTTTCCCTATGTAAACACCTTTTCACTCATGTGCAGTTAGAGAAGACCCAGATCTGCTCTGTTTGCTTATGGAATTTTGATAGATCTAGTTCTTTAAAATGGCTACAATGTTCCACTTTCCATATTTTAATTTTATTATAACTATTTTATCCACAAATATTCAGTAGGTATTGAAATCTGGACTAAATATAGAATAGGGAAATGGTTAAAAGCATGTATCTTTAGAGGGAACCTTGTAGTGATATAGACTTGTATTAAATTAAAGACTGCCTCACCAACTGCAAGATTCCTTACAAGCTGGGAGATTTTTCTGAAATTAATCGCAGTTTGCAAACAGTAGACCCAGATCAGACAGCTCCTACAGGAGCCATCTGATCAGGGTTTTCTCTGTTTGCTTATGGAGAAATATAGATCTGATTCTACTGTTTCTGCTTTGGTAAATATTTCATGTGTTAGTATGTCATTTTTACCCTTTTCCTGATTGATGTTTATTTAAGAAATAATAAATTCATACCAGTGTTTTATCGTGCAATCGAACACTGGTAGGAGTTGAGATGCGTATTAATTAAATCACGAGGCCGATAGGCCGAGGGATTTAATTATAAGCATCTCAACGACTACCCGTGTTCGATTGCACGATAAAACACTGGTATAAATTTATTATTTCGATTCTAACACTTCAATTTAACTATAATTTGCAACGGCACTACGTTTCTTGTCGTACGAATTTTCGAAGCCATATTACGTCACGTTAAGCTGTTACAGCGCGTGCGGTGTTTTATTGAGAATTCAAACATAGATACGTCCCTTCTTTGTTTATGTAGATGTGTGCGCGAGGTGTGTTAGAATACAATTTTCAATACATACTGAATACTCGTTGACAAAATATTTGTATTAAAATGAAATATGGGAGGTGTAACATTTTAGAAACTATAGAAACAGAGCTATAATTCCAATAGCAAACAGAGCAGACCCTAATCAGACGGCTCCTATAGGAACTGTCTGATCTGGGTCTCCTCTGTTGCAAATAGGTGAAAAGACGTTTATATGAAGGAAGGGTTAAAGAATTATTTAATTAATATTCATGATGTCATCATTTCTAGCATGAATATTCATGGAGGAAAGAGTTAAAACAAGGCAAAAAACTAAACTTGGGTGTTGTATCCAAATGTTCATGTTGACTGTATGATAGGCAGAAAAATAGTTCAAACATATGATGTTCTATTTTGATTTCTATAAATCAGAATTTTTCACTTAACCCTTTACCCTATGGAGTAAAGGGTTATTAATTTTCAGATTAACCCTTTCCCTGTTCTATTCCAAATTTCAATACAGTAAAACCTCTCTATAACGGCCACTAAATTGTGTTAATTAGTTGGTATTTAGAGCAGCTGGCTGCTTAAAACAAGGTGAAAGTAAAACAGAATGCTCCTATAGGAGCTTCAAGCACACACCTGCCTTTAACACAAAATATTTTATGTAATTTTGTTGTCGTTATAGAGAGGTTTTACTGTACCTACTAAATGTTCATGGACAAAATTATAATGAAATATGGCAGGTGAAACATTGTAGCCATTTTAGACAGTAAAGAAGTAGAACTATCAAATTCCATTAGCAAACAGAGCAGACCCTGATCAGACGGCTCCTATATCTATCTGATCTGGGTCTACTCTGTTTGTGAATGCTTGAAAACATGTTTGTATGAGGGAAAGGGTTAAAACAATATTCTTTTTTTTCTACACTGATCATGTAATGATATTTGCAAATAAGTTAATAACATAAAAAGGATAAATGTGAGATTGCATGTTTTCTGAAGGAATAAGGGACAATAATTGTTTAGAATATGTATGATGGGCAGTGTCAGTCTGTAATGAATTTATTCTATGTATCGCTCTTGTGTAAATGTGATAAAACTCTTTGTGATGTTGTGAAGACTTGTCAAGTGAACACAATGTACTGCACACGTATTTGAAGTATTTTGAGTGTTTGTAATTGATACTATAAATATGTATTTTTAGTGTTAGTAATTGATACTATAAATATGTATTTTTTTGGGGGTGTAATTGATACTATAGATATATAATTTTGGTGTTAGTAATTGATACTATAAATATTGAAGTATTTTCAGTGTTTGTAATTGATACTATAAATATTGAAGTATTTTCGGTGTTTGTAATGATTGATACTATAAATATAGGAGTATATTCAGGTTCTAGATGTTGTGGAATTGATATAAGTAGTGAACTGTGTAATGCAATTATGTATGAGTCATTCTATTTGTAAACCAGTTTTGGTGCATTACATACAGTGTTGTCCCAGGCCAGCCTCCAAGTCACTTAACCTTTTAATCCATGAATATTGATGAGAAAAATAATGACATCATGAATATCAATCAGATTAAACCATTCCCCCCATGGACTATTTTTAGACCTAACCTCTTTGAATTAATCTACCGAAAAGGAGCATTTACTAGCGAAAAGGAAAAGTATAGAATTTTGGTAGAATTGTGGTAAATAGAGCATTTGCTCCTATGGAGCAAATGCTCTATTTATCACAGTGGTTTCAAAAAATGACTTTTACAGAGGCGTAGAAATGCGTATTTATGGAGGAAAGGGTTAATTGTTATAATAGCATATGGGCAAAAGAAGTATTTGCCCTGGCATGAACTGTAGGAACAGATCTGTATTATATTATGAGCAAACAGAGCAGACCCTGATCAGACGGCACCTGTAGGAGCTGTCTGATCTGGGTCTACTCTGTTTCAAATGCATGAAAAGGTGTTGATATGAGGGAAAGGGTTTTATGGCAGCTTATCTGAATTTTACACTGTTTTCAGAGGTAGCAGACTAGGACTATTAGTTTGATAAATGTCAAATTGTGTAGACCCATGATTAACCACCACATGTGTTGGCTGATCTGGGTCTACACTGTTTAAAATGCACTAAAAGTGGTTTAGTCATAGAACATCTCGATTTATGATCAGTAATTCAATTGCAATTAAAAGCCTTTTGTAGCATTGTGAGCTTCCAGGCTTCCCTTGTGATGTGTTTGTACAGAGGTCCAGGTAATATGCGTAAATTAAAACTTTTTAAAGAAAAACTTCTTTATATCTCCACCAAACCCTATGTTGTGACCACTCTTTAGAATCGTCTCTTCGAGACGATTCTAAAGAGTGGTCACAACATAGTGTTTGGTGGAGAAATGAGGATTTTAGTACTTGACTACGCACGTTTGTCTGTTTCTCTGTTTGTACATGCTTTGTGATAACTGTTAATCCTTCGAACAATATAAGAGTATTTTAAATTGCAAAAATATGACTGCCTATGTTTTATGTATTTTTCTATATCTTTTAAAAGCATTAACATACTAGCATACTGTAAAAAACAGTAAGGGTCTTGATGAAATACTTAACCATTTACCTGTTCAATATTAATGTAATAAATAATGACATCATGAATATTCATTAGCTGAATTTTTATAATAGTAAACTTTTCAAGGGAAATTTTTGCTTCGACAAAACCTGTAGAATCAGATGTATATCATGTAATAAGCAAACAGAGTAGACCCTGATCAGACGGCTCCTATAAGAGCCATATGTTTGTAAATGTGTGAAAAGACGTTTATATGAAGGAAATGGTTAATTACCTCGATCCAAACTGCTTGCAAAGGTTGTTGCAAAATGATCTTTATATTTAACCCATTCCCTCATCATGACGACTCTGTAAAAGTCACTTGGTGAAACCATTGTGATAAATAGAGCATTTGCTCCTATAGGAGCAAATGCTCTATTTATCTCAATGGTTTCAAACTACAAAAATCTAAAAAA
The DNA here is from genome assembly GCA_963576725.1 of Azorinus chamasolen. NCBI lineage: Eukaryota > Metazoa > Mollusca > Bivalvia > Cardiida > Solecurtidae > Azorinus > Azorinus chamasolen. The sequence goes on along the minus strand of OY755235.1, from coordinate 100,394,315 downwards.
CAAAATCCTTTTCTATAGTTAATGCTCCTGATACAAAGAGGTTGTATCTAAAAATAGCCTATGAGGTAATGGGTTAAGTGAACTCCTCACATTGCAAACTAAAATGGGATAGATGTATTCTCCCTTTACGCCCGATGAAATTATGACATCATGAATATTTATTTGCTGAATTGTTATAATACAGAAATATTTGGCTATGGCAAAAAATGCAGAATCTGATCTATATAAGTCTATAAGCAAATACACTAGGCTCTAATTAGAGGGATGTCTGATGAAAATTCATGTTAAGAAGTAGTGACTATTTTGAATATCATTTAACTACCATTTAATTTCTATAATGGCACACAAAACATTTTTTTGCCCATGTCAAGAACTGTAGAATCATAGGTATATTATTTCTTAACCCTTTCCTCCATAGGCTATTTTTAGACCCAACCTCTTTGAATGAATCTACCCAAAAGGAGCATTTGCTAGAGAAAAGGAAACTTTTAGAATTTTGTAGTTTGAAACCATTGTGATAAATAGAGCATTTGCTCCAATAGGAGCAAATGCTCTATTTATTACAATGGTTTCAAGAAGTGGTTATTACAGAGGCATGGAAAAGGCGTATTTATAGAGGAAAGGGTTAAGCAAAACAGAGCACACCTCAAAATGGTATCTAACCTGGGTTTTCTCTTTATTGCAAATGAAAAAAAAAAGGGTGTACGGTAAAGACCATATGTTCAGAATAGAAGCTGATTGTAGTACACCTTTTGATTTGGTAAACTTTTCTGAATTTACCAAATTTAGCATTAACAAAGAAAGGAAAGTATTCATTACAGAACCTTTGCTTCCACTGATAAACAATATCAATAGATATGTTATATTAAGTAGAACTGGTCTATGCTGTTTACTTTATGAATCAACATTGGGATCATTAAAAAAAACAACCAGATTAATGCTTAACCCTTTTTAAAAAACTAACAACATGATTTTCCCATTCCCTCATATTGACGCCTGTGCAAAAGTCACATGTTGAACCATTGTGATAAATAGAGCATTTGCTCCTATAGGAGCAAATGCTCTATTTATCACAATAGTTTCAAACTACAAATTTCTAAAAAAAATCCATTTCTCAAGTTAATGCTCCTTTTCGATAGATTTATTCAAAGAGGTTGGATCTAAAAATAGCTTATGAGGTAATGAATCTAAAAAAAGCCTATGAGGTAATGGGTTATGGGAGTTTTCTGCTTAAATATTGCTCTGCATTAAGCCATTACCTACCAGATATTGAAAATGTATTGAAATCTGCCCAACCGTTTCAGTCAAGCTTTGCCTTTCTATTGCCATGGCAATCAGAGTTCTACATGAATTTCAATTCTTTCAACAAAATGAAAAAAAGATCTCACAAGGATAATCTGTGTAAAACAATTGTCACAATTTGCTCATTGTTCAAGAGGAGATATTAAATCCTTTCTTTTTACGCCTTTGCAAACAGAGACCTAGATCAGAAGGTTCTTATAATTGTCTGATCATGGTCTGCTGTGTTTTCTAATGACATAATATAGATTTGATTCTACGGTTTCTGTCATGATAAAAACTTCTTTTGTTCAAAGTACCATTATTATGATTCATTTAAATTAATATTCATGATGTCATTATTTCTAGCCTGAATATTCATGGAGGAAAGGGTTAACCCTTTACTCCATAAACACGCCTTTCTACGCCTTTGCAAACAGAGTAGACCCATACGAGCCGACTGATCAGGGTCTGCTCTGTTTGCTTATTATATAATATAGATATGATTGTACAGCTTCTAATTAATATTCATGACGTCATTAATTAATACATGTATATTCATGGAGGAAAGGGTTAAAGTATATTGTTGACAATGACGCAAGACGACAGAGACAGCACTATCACAACGAAAAATACATGTCTGACGGAGCTAAACTTCTTGCAAGTTTTCACCCTTTCCCTCATGCAAATGCTTTTGCAAATAGAGAAGACCTAGATTAGATGGCTCCTATAGGAACTAGCTGTTCAGGGTCTGTACTGTTCGATTATGAAATTATTATAGATGTGACATGACACTTTCTACCAATTACAAAAATTTCATATTCCATTTATAATATATAAATCTAGTTAATAAATATTCAATATGTCATTATTTCTAACAGGCATATTTAACCCTTTCCGTGTTCTATATTTAGGCCAAAGTTCAATACCTACTGAATATTCATTAACAAAATAGTTATAAAGAAACATTGTAGACATTTTAGAAAGCAAAGAAACAGATCTATCAAATTCTATTAGCAATCAGAGCAGACCCTGATCAGACGGCTTCTCTTGGAGTGGTCTGATCTGGGTCTACTCTGTTTGCAAATGCATGAAAACACGTTTATATGAGGGAAAGGGTTAACAGGGAAAGGGTGAAACAATAATTTGACCAATATTCTTATGTAACACAATAGATCTCATGACCTATTGTCTCAGATGGGCGAACAAGGCCATCATGGTCCTCTTGTTCTGTAGATGAGACCTGTATGTAGGGTTGTTTGTAATTCTGATCGGTAGACTTGGAAGGTATAGTACACAACTATTATATTGTAAGTTCATTCTGTGAATGAGTTTGTGGCAGAACTTCAGTAAACCCTTTACTCCATGAATATTCATGTAATAAATAATGACATCATGAATATTAATTATGTGAAAATTATTTAATTGCAAACAAATATAGAAATTTTAGAATCAGATCTATGTAATTCCATAAGCAAACAGAGCAGATTCAGATGTCCAAAATTTCCTGTGTTCATGTGTCCGTATAAAAATTAATCCGATTGATGTCATTATTTCTTACATGACTATTCTTACATGACTATTCTTACATGACTATTCTTGTAGCAAAGGGTTACATTGCATGGCATCACATCTGTTTGTTCATGTTATCAAAAAATCACAAGAAGTGAGTTACTGAGATTATAGCAGAACTTCTCAATGTCTACTCTGTTAGCTTATATCCCTTACTCCATAAATACATCTTTCTATGCCTTTGCAAACAGAGTAGACCCAGATCAGACGGCTCCTGTAGGAGCCGTCTGATCAGGTTCTGCTCTGTTTGCTTATGATAATTATCCTACAGAATCTGCCATGGTCAAAAATTCCTGTGTCCATGTGTCATTATAAGAAATAATCTAATCAATATTCATAATGTCATAATTTCTTACATAAATATTCATGGGAGAAAGGGTTATGAATATTGTCTGATACTACAGTCTATACCATGGCTAAATTTTCCTGTAATACAGTAAAACCTCTCTATAAAGGCCACTAAATTGTGTTCATTAGTTAGTATTTCGAGCAGGTGTCTGCTTAAAGCAAGGTTAAAGTAAAACAGAATGCTCCTATATAGGAGCATTCTGTTTAACTTTTACCTTGCTTTAAGCAGCCACCTGCCTTTAACACAAAATACTTGCTGTAATTTAGTGGCCGTTATAGAGAGGTTTTACTGTAATATGCAGTTTTAAAAATCAGCCAATTGATAGTCATAGTCATTATTCTTGCATGAATATACATGGAGTAAAGGGTTTATAGTACAGAATAAAAGTAATGTGGAAAGCTTTCAAAGGAGCATTCTGCATTGCTTTCATCTTGCATTACCTACTACCTGCAATTAGGTTTCTTTTGAACGGCCATTATATAAATGAGTCGTTTTAATGCATATCCAGTTTATGAACTCATGTTGAAGAAATGTGGCTTACTGTTCTTGTATCTTCTTAACCGCATAGGTTCCCTTAACCCTTTACTCCATAAATATGCCTTTTTTACGCCTTTGCAAACAGTAGACTCAGGTCAGACGGCTCCTATAGGAGCTGTCTGATCAGGGTCTGCTCTGTTTGCTTATGATATAATATATATATGCTACAGTTTCTGTCATTTGTCAAAAAGTCCTGTGTCCATGTGCTTTTAACCCATTCCCGCATATTGACGCCTTTTGACCCTTCTGTAAAAGTCACTTTGTGAAACCATTGATTTCAAACTACACAATTCTAAAATTCTCCTTTTCTCTAGTTAATGCTCCTTTTCAGTAGATTTATTCAAAGGGGTTGGATCTAAAAAAAAAAATAGCCTATGGAGGAAAGGGTTAAGAAAATAATCTTGAATTTTATATTTGCTACAAATGCAATTACACCATGCTGGTTGTATCTGGCAAACAGGGTCAGTGTAGTTGGCTGCATGCTTATAGTTTATATATTAACAAACTTTGTTAAATTTTGTCATTGAGTCTGTATTTGAATGAATTTTATTATTCACAACTAGACTAGGTGGTGCATTTTATTAATTATAAATATGAAAATATTAAAAACTCGAAAGACTGTAAGTAGTTCTGTGTTTGTTATTTTTCACATCCAGTTGTTGTTTAGTGTAAGACATCCTGTTGTTGAATTCATAGAGCAAGGTCTGAAGATGTTTGCATAGAGCAAGGTCTGAAGATGTTTTGCAGACACAAATGTGAGGGTCAGTGCATTGGTACAGATGGCAGCAAAGTTACAAACGTCAGAGTCTTACTTTAATTTAACCCTTTCCCTGTTCTGTGTTTATTGCAAATTCCATTACCTGCTGAATATTCACGGACAAAATAGTTATAATGAAATATGGAAGGCAGACCATTGTAGCCGTTTTAGAAAGTAAAGAAACTGGTCTATCAAATTCCATTAGCAAACAGAACAAACCCTGATCAGTCATATATATACACTGACCAATTTATGTATCTCAATGTAAAATGGACGAAAAGGCTGAAATTCATAGCTATATCAAATGTCGCATTAGGCTTGATATAGATTCAAAGCAGATATTTGAAGAATTGTGTGGTATATATGGACCTAATGCCGTTTCAATATGCACAGTTTTTAGGTGGGTCAAGGCTTTTAAAACTGGGAAATTATCTGTTGAAGATGACACCCGTCCTGGTAGACCTAAAACCTCTGTTAGTACGGCAAACATCGCTGCTGTAAAGGTTGTGGTCGAGCAGCATGCGCGATTGTCTGTGAAAGATATAGCTAGTTGTACTGGCATATCAGAAGGCAGCGTGCAAACAATTCTGAAAAAGCGTTTGGGCCTGAGAAAGGTTTGCGCTGGGTGGGTACCTCATTTGCTCACTGACGAACAAAAGAAACAACGCCTTAAATGTGCCCGGGAACTTTTGAAAACGTACAAAGGTTGTGATTGTCGGGTTATTAGCTCACCTGAGCCAAAGGCTCAAGGTGAGCTATTGTGACCGCCTGTCGTCCGTCGTCCGTCTGTCCGTCTGTCCGTCTGTCCGTCCGTCTGTCCGTTCACTTTTATTTCAAATGACTTCTTCTCCTAAACCACTGGGAGGATTTCAACCAAATTTCACAGAAATGTACCTTAGGATGTCCTCTATCAGTTTTGTTAAAATCATGACCCCCGGGCAAAAAATGGCCCCGCCCCACTACTTTTACAGGTTTTTTTTTTAAATCTTTAAAAATCTTCTTCTCTGAAACCACAATTTCTAGAGCTTTGATATTTGGTATATAGCATCATCTAATGGTCCTTTACCAAGTTTGTTAAAATGATGACCCCCGGGCCAAAAATGGCCCTGCCCTGGGGCTTGTAGTTTTTACATAGACTTATATAGGGAAACCTTTAAAAATCTTTTTGTCTGAAACCACATAATCTAGAGCTAAGATATTTGGTATGAAGCATCACCTAATATACCACTACAAGGTGTGTTCAAATAATGACCCCTGGGCCATAAATGGTCTCACCCTGGGGTTTTATGCTACTTAACATCAGAATCTGTAACACTTAAAAGGTAATTTCCTCACAGTTATTTCCCTTGTCCCATCAGCATAGCCATAAGGGACAAAGGGAGATAACTGCATTGGATTGCTAGTATCATTCTATTTATAACTATTTATAATAAAATGTTGAAGGTGAGTTTTAGAAGGCATAGAAACATCTATCAAATTCCATTAGCAAATAACAGACCTTGATCCTATAGGTGCCACCTTATCTGGGTCTACTCTGTTTGCAGATGCATGAAAACAAGTTTACATGAGAGAAATTAAGGGTTAAATAAACAACTCCAGATCTGCAGACCAGCAGCAGGTCAAAGTTACAGCTGCTTGGCAGTAAAATCTCTCCAGGTCAATGCTGACTCTTAACTCTTTGCATGCTAGTGGTGAAACTGTGATTACCTATGCAAACAGTTTGGATCCAGATGAGAGGCCGCATACTGCGGCGTCTCATCAGGATCCAAACTGTTTGTCATCTTAACCATATTTTTGCAAAAAAATGAAAGTAAGTTTATTTTAAGAATTGAAGCAGATGACAATAACTTTTTGTTGCAGACGAAACATTAAAGGCATTTTGACCCATTAACCCCAGTGTGTAGTGTGAGTGAGTGATGTTAAATGGTGTCTTCCAATGTCTCTCAAATTAGATGTGAGAGATATAGGAAAGTAACAATTCAGGCAATCAAGGAAAATGATCACCATCTAGACTTTTGATCTGGGTCCAAACCCAACTGATGTAAGTCATGGTAATGTTTAAGAAAACTGTGAAAACATGATTATGAAATGGCCCAACTGATATAAGTCATGGTAATTCTTAAGAAAACATGATAATGCATTTGCCCCCCCCCCCCCCCCCCCCCCCCCTTTTTCATAAAATTTGATGACAACACATTAAAAAGTTCTAAAATGTCTGAATCTTGTATGATATTAATGAAATAACTAAGTAAATATAACTTCATTATAACAGTAGAGGTAACTCTTCTCAATTTCAATTGTTAAAAATACTAATGACCCGTTTAATTGAATTATCTTCAGATATTCACACCTAGAGCTAGAATTATTTCTAAACACCTATTAACCCTTAACCTGTTTGCTTTGACAAAAATTGATCTGGGACCACTCTTGTTTGCTAATGCTTAAAAAAAATTTATTGCCATAAATAGAAGTTTTAGCTTTGAAAAAAACTGTAAAATCAAATCTATATCTTGTCAAATGTAAAAAGAGCAGACCCTGATCAGACAGCTTCTATAGCAGCCGTCTGATCTAGTCTACTCTTATTTTTAATGTGTAAAACACATTATTTCTCTGAAGAGAAGTTTTTGCTTTGACAAAAACTGTAGAATCCGATCTATATTGTGTCAAAAGAAACAGAGAAGACCCAGATCAGACAGCTTCCATAGGAGTCGTCTGATCTGAGTCTACTCTGTTTGCTAATGCATAAAAACAGCTTTATATGAGGGAAAGGGTTAAACGATTTTTAAAGATATTCTTATTGGTCATTTCACACAAAAACTGGCATTATGTACTGCCTAGCACTCTATTTGCCTATATACCTGGGTCAAGGTATAATTGCATAGCTTTATTGAAGTCATTTGAATTTCTCAAAGACCAGTTTTAGGCATTTTGAGCTAAGGCAAAAATGGCACAAGTTGTAAACAGTTTAGGTCTTGGTCAACCAGTCACTTGGTATTAGTTCTGAATTCAGTTCAAGTTTATTCAGCAGTTAAAGGGTGAAAGCAGTGCACTAAGCTTATTTCATCTGCTAGAAATGTTGTCCACTGAAAAATTAACATGTCAATATACATGTATTACTGTAACTCAGGTGAGCGATATAGGGCCAATGGCCCTCTTGTTTCTAACTTGCTTACAGGTGACGAAACCTGTGTGCACATGTTTGAGCCACAGAGAAGGGCTGATAATAAGCAATGGAAACGAAAAGATCAGAAACGTCCATGTATTGCCAAGAGAACCATAAGTTCAAAAAAGATGTTGTACGCAATATTCTTTAATTCGAGTTGGCCAGTCGTTCAAGTGCCTTGCCCATCTGGTCGTACAGTCACTGGACGATTCTACAAGAACTCTGTACTAAAGAAAGGCAAAGATTTTTACAATAAGAAACGTCCAAGCAAAGGATGGGCAGGTGTCCATCTTATACATGATAACGCCTCCTCTCACAAGTGCGAGGCTGTTGAGTCTTTTCTGGCTTCTGAAAATGTGAAAGTTGTAAACCATCCACCTTATTCACCTGACCTGAGTCTCTGTGACTTTTTCTTATTTCCTAGACTGAAGAAAATGTTTTCTGGAAAGAAATATAAGTCCAGAAGTTCTCTTGGCAGCGCTATCTATCTATGTCTTCAACAGATACCTAAAGAAGACTATTTTTTCGCTTTTCGAGACTGGGTAAAAAGGTTACAAAAATGTGTTTCGGTAAAGGGGGAATACTTTGAAGGTTTGTAATAAAAATATTTTTAATTACACGTATCACTTAAGAAATCCGAACCCAATGACAGAACTTTTTGCATGACTCTCGTATACATTTGTCCCTGTCTGTCTCTGCCCCCCCCCCCCCCCCCCCCCCCCCACACACACACACACACTCTCTCTCTCTCTCTCTCTCTACCTTTTTTCCAAACCATTACAGATATTGAAGTGATATTTGGTATGTGGCTTTATTTGAGTTACAGATCAAGTTTGAATTTCGTTACGCTCCATTGATTTTTCACGGAAATACAATGATTTTACTTAGAAAATTTTCGGAAATTCGGGTTTTCCAGAGTTTTTTCCTAAAACTTTTCAGATATTGATATGATATTTGGCATGTAGCTCTGGTAGTTCTAGTTCATTTTGACAATAAGAATTGATACAGATCATACAAATATCAGAGACATGTTGGCTAATCCGAGTCTCCATTGTTTGGAGTTTACTCTCTGAAGAGAAACATATGTGTTGTTGAAAGAATTATTCGTGCTATTCACACATCTTTTCAAGGGAGAAAACTCTACACACATGACTTATCTGATTATGTTTGAGTTGTCTTGTCTTATGTAAATGGCACAAAATGGAGTATCAAACATATTTGGGGTTTTGGCAGAAACTAGACAATTCCGTAAATAAAACAGAGCCGTCTGATCTGGGGCTACTATGTTTCAAAACGTATCTCAATCGGGCAAAAGGTTGAACAATTGTCATTTGCAGAGCTTTGTCTTAACCCTTTCGTTCAAATAAACGCCTTTGCAAACAGAGTAGACCCAGATCAGATGGCTCCTGCAGGAGTCATCTGATCTGGGTCCACTCTGTTTGCTTACACTCTGTTAGGCTTATGAAATTACAGTAGATCTGACTCTACATGTTCTATCAAAACCAAACATTTCTGTGTACATTTGCCGTTATAAGAATTCAGCTAATAAATATTCATGATGTCATTATTTCTCACTAGAACATTCAACAGGGAAAGCGCTAAATAAGTATGTTTTGAAATACATTGTAAAACCCCGCTAATGCGACCACCTAAAAGAGGTATAATTTTGGGTGCTAGATGCAGGTGGTAGCTTAATGCAGGACAAAGGTAATGCAGAAAGCTCCTAGAGGAGCTTTCTGCATTACTTTTGTCCTTCATTAAACAAATACCTGCTTATAAAGACACTCATGTTTATTCATTAAGTGGTCGCATTAGAGGGGTTCTACTGTACATTGTAATTCTACATTAGGCAGCCACCCGCGATTAACCCTTTACTTAATGGTATTGCCTTTTATGTCTTTACAAATGGAGTAGACCCAGATCAGAAGTTCCATTAGAGACTGTCAGATCTTGGTCTGTCCTGCTTGCAGATTTTATACTCTCCTGTTCATCATGATGTAACCGGGTGTTCTTATAAAGAAATATACCCTCTCAGACCCGGGGTCGAACCCGGGTCGCCAGGTTTGCAGTCATGCACTCTACCACGGTGCCATAAAAGCGCGCTTGTACAATAAGGATAAACCTACACGCTGTGACATACTCCCCCAGCAAGTTGAAATTCGTCCCGAATTTCTATTGGTATGAGAACGACTGGGAATCGAACTCGGAGCACATACAGTCACAGCCCCACGTTGGGCGCCAAATGTAACATGGTAGAAAAGTTGGGACTCGATTGGGACTCGAACCCAGGGCCTCCGGCTTACCATGCCAACACTCTACCGACTGAGCTACCAAGCCACACAGTAAAGCCTATCAACTGTTTCACCACAATCTCTATCCGGCTACAATGACAATGAATCTGATTATGTTAATACATCATTCACAGAATTAAAATAATCTACATTCACTATGGGTATACTCTTGTAGACCCCGAATATTTATCAAGTAAGGGGTTAACCCTTTCCCTGTTCTGTAGTTAGGCCAATTTTAAGTACCTACTGAATATTCATTAACAAAATAGTTATAATGAAATATTGAAGGTGGAACATTGTAGACATTTAAGAAAGTAAAGAAACAGATCTAGCAAAATCTATTAGCAAACAGAGTAGACCCTGATCAGACGGCTCCTCTAGGAGCCGTCTGATCTGAGTCTACTATGTTTGCAAACGCGTGAAAACACGTTTATATGAGGGAAAGGGTTAAACCTTTTCTCTCATATAAACGCATTTTCACGCATTTGCTAACAGTGTAAACCCAGATCAGACGGTTCCTATATTAGCCGTCTGATCAGGACCTGCTCTGTTGCGTGTGGCATGGTATAGATCTGGTTCCATGCTTATAAAGCTTTTTAGTTGAGTCTGGTTTGTTCTCAAGCGTTTGATTAGTCAGATTTGAGTTCTCAAGCTTTTGATTGGTCAGATTTGAGCCAACGGCTCAAATATGACCAATCAAAAACTTGAGAACGAACTCAGACTCAACTAAAAGTTTTATAATCATGGACCCTGGTCCTATAGTTAAATTCTCTTGAAAAGTTCACATTATAGATATATAGTAGAACCCCTCTAATACGACCACTTGATGAATAAACATGGGTGTCTTCGTAAGCAGGTGGTTGCTTAATGCATGACAAAAGTAATACAGAAAGCTCCTCTAGGAGCTTTCTGCATTACTTTTGTCCTGCATTAAGCTACCACCTGCATCTAGCACCCAGAATTATACCTGTTTTAGGTGGTCGAATTAGCGGGGTTTTACTGTAGTTAGCAAATGAATCATCATGATGTCGTTATTTTTACACGAAAATGCTGAGCATTTCCCATATTCGGTACAGAAATAATGACTTCATGAATATTTATTAGCTGTTTTTTGTTTTGATATTTTTGTATTGGTATACATTTGTATGTACAACCGATTTGTTTGTACTGGTATATAAACTGTAGAGTCAGGTCTATATTATTTCATATGCAAACAGAGCAGACCCTGATCAGACGGCTCCAACAGGAGCCGTCTGATCAGGGTCTACTGTTTGCAAATGCTTGAAATTGCATATACATGAAGGAAAGCCCATGGGTACTCATCATGTGACCGCTGTGAAGACACTTATGTTCGGTAATGACAGCTCTCGTGCTATTGCTCTTACACACGTTGACATGTATTACCTGGAGTTACCTACTACACTCCACAGTACCCAGCATCCGTAATGATATATATTGGTACATTACACACTAGCAGATATCGATATTAGCTCTTTGTATTCTGAATGGTAGTGGCAGTTTGTGATATATTTCTTTTCCTCTACAATTCGAAACAATGATTTTCTTATTTCATTTCTATACAAAATCATGGTAAAAGTGTCAAACAGCTTGGATCCAGATGAGATGCCAAGTTACGTGTCGTCTCATCTGGGTACAAGCTGTTTGCCAAGGTTCCCCATGAATTCGCTCAAAGCATGCTAAAGGCTCATACCAGTATCTCAAGGTGGTACTAATCGGCAACACATGCCTGCCATAGATTCCATGTATACTCGGCTGAAATCCTAAATAGATGTTGTAGATTGCAAAAGCAACCCTTTCAGTGTGTGGGCACGAGTCACTAACGAACTTGCCAAGAGTGTAGAACAAGATGAGAGTGCTCCTAGAGAAGCACTGTCTGCACTGTTTGTCATGTTACACTGGTGTTGTTGTTTGTTTGTTTATTTTATTTATTTATTTATTTTTTTGGGGGGTGAATTTTTTTTAATTCTGAATATTCCCTGTAATCTTGGCTTTTTTTAAATTTTAGAATATTTCATTTAAAAAGTCGACGTTTTAAGGGTTAAATGTGTGGCGATGGCGATCGGATCTTCAACCAGGGTACCCCGGGGGCCAGATAGGGCTACCGTGCACCCTCTCCCCCGACTGACTTTTTTACCCATGAAAAAACTCATTCCTGCAATGAGTATTTCTACCGGTTCCATGGCAACCAGTGGTCTAGACAACGACGGTGGGTAAAGGATATGCTTGGTAACAAGTTGATACTGTTAGCTATATACCAGCTCTCAAAAGCCTTGATATCTAATGCTATCTTCTCTATGCGCTGACGCTATCCGGATGTACGTCTGCTATGGATACTCAACTCAATAAAAATGCAAATAAGCCATAGAAACACGATTTTGTTTTATATAATACTCTCCTTGAGGATGTTTTATGTATAATAACATATTTGGTGCACTTGGAGCATCGCAGGTGATTTCAGATCTAGTTTTCACCATCTTCTAGTGATTTTTCCTTCATTTTCCGGTTTTCTCTTTAATATTCACGATTATGCAAATGAAGTTATTACCAAAAACATATTCTTAATTAAGGACCAATGTCTCTACCTTTAGTTTTGCACCAGTTTCAAACTCTTAGTGCCCAAAATAGCATAGATATACTACATTATAGCATTTACCCACCGTCGTTGTCCAGACCGTTGGTTGCCATGGAAACGGTAGAAATACCTATAGCAAGAATGAGTTTTGTCATGGGTACGATTTTGATTTCCATTCAGCATACCCTACCAAATACCCTGGTACCCATGAAAAAAAGTCAGACGCGGGGTGCATGGTAACTCTATCTGGCCCACGGTGTAGGGTAAGATACTAGACATAGTTAGCTTTGGCATTCGAACACCCATTCTCTTCCCCCCCCCCCCCCCTTTCCCCATCAGTTTGTAAATTTCATATAGTTTTCATTACTTTTAATAGAACAAATAAAGAGGCAAATTGTGTAGACCCTGATCAAACTGCTCCTTCAGGAACAAGTCTGAGCCATCTGTTCAGGGTCTACTATGTTTGATGATGGTATAAGATTCTACAGTTTCTGCCATGGCCAAAGATTTGTGTGGTCATGTGCCATTATAAGAAATCATCTACATGTAGTTTATATACATGTCATTGTTTCTGATATGAATATTCATGGAGTGAAGAGCTAAACACTCAAATACACGTAACTGTCATTGTCTGTCTTAAACCCTTTCCTCTATGAATATTCATATAAGAAATAATGACGTCATAAATATTGATTTTTTTTTTATATCATATGGACACGGGAATTTGTAGCCATGGCAGAAACTGTAGAATCGTATCTATATTATATCATAAGCAAAGTAGATGCTGATCTGGGTCTACTCTGTTTGCCAAGACGTAGAAAGGCGTATTTATGGAGTAACGGGTTAACCCTTTACCTGATAGAGACATCTTTTTTTTCAAGTTTGCAAACACATCTGTGTTCTAGGTCTACTCTGTTTGCAAATGTTTTAAAAGACGTAACTAATGAGTAAAGGGTTAACCCTTCAACTGTTCTATGTTTATTTCAACGTTCAATACCTACTGATTATTCATATCCAAAATAGTTACATGTATAATGAAATCTGGACGATGGAACAGTCTAGCCATTTTAAAAAGAAAAGAAACAGATCTTCCACATTCCGTTAGCAAACAGAGCAGACCCTGATCAGATGGCTCCTATAGGAGCCATCTGATCTGGGTCTACTCTGTTTGCAAATGCATGAACACACGTTTATATGAGGGAAAGGGTTGAAATCATATACAATGACTTGCGCAGATGGTTCTAATAAAAATACCTACCCTTGGTGTATAGTACTGTACGAGGCATGTATATATTGGACACACTTGTACATGTATTGACTTTACACGATGAATATTCATCTAAGAAATAATGTATGCATGTATGTTAATTAGGATGAATTTTATAATGTATGAATATTAATTAGCTACATTTTATAATTGTTTATAAACAAGTGGTTTTTTTTTACCACGACAGAAGCTTTAGAATCAGATCTATATAATTCCATAAGCTAACAGAGCAGTCCTCTGTTCTGGGTCTATTTTGTTTGTCATTGAGTTAAAAGGGTATTTCTGTTAAATAACGCGTTACATCTCCCATGTTTGTTTATTTGTTGTTTTGGTCGTTTTTTAAATGACATAGATTCTATGATAAATCATCTCCCCATGCATCTATATCGTTAAACCCTCACCCTGTTGAATGTTCATTTGAGACATAATGACATCATTAATATTTTATAATGGACTTTGTACAAATGAAATTTCGGTATTCGTAGAAACTGTGACTTCATATCTGTATCTGTATCTATACGTCGTAGAATCCTATAAAGGCTTACCTATTACAATTTCATAAGCAATCAGAGCAGACCCTTATCAGACGGCTCCTACAGGAACTGTCTGACCTAGGTCTACTTTGTTTGCAAAGGCGTACAAATGGTTTGCATAAAGGAAAGGGTTAACCCATTCCCACTTAGGCTATTTTTAGATCAAACCTCTTTCAATGAATCTACCGAAAAGGAGCATTAACTAAAGAAAAGGAAATTTTGAGAATTTTGTAGTTTGAAACCATTGTGGTAAATAGAGCATTTGCTCCTATAGGAGCAAATGCTCTATTTATCATAATGGTTTCAAGAAGTGACTATCACAGAGGCGTAGAAAGGCGTATTTATGGTAAAAAGGCTTAAGACGTAAAATAGCTAGTGATATATATTATAATATCTGTATTAGAAAGTTTGCCTAAGTCTTTGATTAAATGAAACGGCGATGAAGTAGGGCCTATGAACCACATAATGACTTCAGATAATCTGACTCTTTCGATAATAATGCGTTTGACTAATACTGATATGATTTAGGCTCCATCCTCTTTGCATAATTATTAATATTATCTCAAACAGTAATGGCAATTATTTCTATGAAAGGCAGGATAAATTCATGCCTACATGATCCATAGTGCAAACACTGATCATAACTGACCTGTTTAGGCCTATATACAATGTTTGCACAAACGTATCTATGATGTAAAAAGGTAAAATCACACGTTCCAACAAATAGATCTACATGTCATTCTTTTTTTTTAAAATGAGTTGTGTCACAAGAAATGTACAATATATAGGTTATTGGAATAGTTATGACTGCCACTGGGATCGTCTAGCCTGTTGGTTATGGTCTGCTCTTTAGTAGTATAATGAATATCTAACAGTGGTTTTTTTTGACATGGCATAAATTCTGATCTTGTTAATTGATTATTTCTGTCAATCTTTTGCAAACAATACTTTGTATCAACTCATTACCGAAGACCGATTAAGAAAGCACGATAACTGCGTGCAAGGCAGCTGTCAGTAATCCAAGTAACAGCAGGCAGTGCGACAGAGCGAATCTGTTTGATATAATGTGCGCGTACAGACTGTGCAACTGTGTTTGTACCGTGACCATTGAACTCTGACCCGATGACGAAACGCGCCAAGTTCTTCCGGGAGTAGGTCACGTGATAACGTCGCTCCTGTCGGGGTGGTTAGGATTTCCCCTCTTCTGTAGTTTTCAGTACTAAATGTTCAATTAGGACTATTTAAAACGGATAATCTGTGAAATAGTAAGTGCCATAATCATGGCGGAATACGACTACGACGCCTATATGGAGGAGGAGGAGGAATGGGATCGGGAGCAACTTCTAGACCCGGCTTGGGAAAAACAACAGAAAAAGGTGCGTTCACTACTCCCCTCAATGTCTCTATTTTCCATGAAGATCATTCGATTCTCTTTGCATTTTTGTTCTGAAATTTCGCTGTTCGGTGTGTTATTATGCGTTATTTGGTATTTTGTTCAATTTAAAAGCCGGTATTTCAAGGTGGAAACGGTATGGTGGCCGCCATTTTGAAGGAGGAGTGTTTAATTCGTCTTCCATATTTGGGTGTCACAGCCTAAAGGCAAAAGTGACAATCGTCAATCTTCCGTGTTTGTTCAGTCCAGTAACATATTTTGTACTTTCTTAAAAAATCTGTGTCGTCTGTTGGTATAATTGTAACTTTCATGACTTGCACCTCTAACCTGTCAAAGTGTGCTGTAATCCTTCTCACATTCCGATCATTGCATTCCGTTTGCCTACCAGTAACAAATAGGGAGATTTAAACATCTGATAACGTCAAGTAGGCAAAATATTTGTAGTATGTACCAATCTTTTGTGTTAAAAAGTCAATCCGTCTCCTGATTTGAATGTTTGCAGCTTATGGTTATTTACCGTAGAATAAATTTGCTGCTTGAATGTGAATAGTCCAGTCTATGTAACAGAATTCATGCATGTCTGTACTAGAGACTTAGATCCAGTTGAGCATTTTACTTTCTAACTCTTTCCCTCATACAGAAGGCTTTTCATGCCTTTGCAAACAGAGAAGACCCAAATCAGACATCACCTGCTGGAACGCTAATCAGTCTGCTCTTGTTGCAAATCTGATTCTGCCATTTTAAATTAGCAATGCCCAAACATTTCTGTGTTTACATGCCATTATATATATTGAGCTAATAATTATATTGAAGCTATTATTTCTTACATTACACATGTAAAGGGTTGAAAGCAAATCTGTCAAATTATATTCAGTATAAATCTGTTTCTGTGAGCCCATATTATCAAAGGGACATTCTGGTCCAGGTTGGATGCCAGGGTTATTATGTTCGGTTCTCGTATATATATATATGTTTTACTGATTTAGCAAAACTGACACAACATATGTAGATTTGTTTTATTGACCAATTCCAACCATCTCAATGTTGTTATGCAGGCTATTCTTAAGTAGTTCAATATTTGGGTTTCTTGAACAGAGCTTGCTGTAAGTAAATTGGCAATTATTGGAACTGTCGTGTGACTCCTGTGCAAAGTTTATGGGCAGTCTAGATTCTATAGGATTCATCATTGTGGAACTCATTACTGTATCATTATGCCATGATGTATATACATTGTTGATCATTAGGCATCATTCTATCCATGCACATGTGGTGCTTATCTAAGAACAGAGACTTCCAGAGTTCATGGTTGATTCAGTCCTCCTATATGTTTATGTACTGCTGTTGTTGATGGGCCAATATTGGCAGGTTGCTGGGTGGGAGTTGACATAGTGTGCATAGTTCTCAAATACATGAATATTCATGTAAGAAATAATGATATGAACTGTAGAATCAGATCTATATTATTCCATCAGCATACAGAGCAGCACCTAAACATATGACTCTTGCAGAAACTGCCTAGTCGGGGTCTACTCTGTTTGCAATTTAGGCATTAAAACATATTTTTGGAGTAAAGGATAAAAGGGTCAGCTCAGAAATTAAGTGTCATATTTGCCACTCTTGTATCCTGTTGTGTTCATTTACTTATATTTGGACATCATACATCACACATGATGACAGTTACTTGTAAACACTTGACAGATATTGACATGTCTGAATATATCCTCTAGCCAATTAGAACTATTTTACTTGAACATGTCAGTAAAGATAACAGTCAGTCAAATGAAAAAGTCAATGAACAAACCTTCCATTTACTAGATTCCGGTTACAGATTCAAATGGAGTTTCCATTTTGAAAAATCTGATCAGTTTGACCTTTTATCTCATAGATAAGATCACTACTATAACAGTGTTGGAGCTGTCTGATCAAGGTCTGCTCTGTTTGCTTATGAAATAATATACGTCTTAACCCTTTCCTCCATAGGCTATTTTTAGACCCAACCTCTTTGAATGAATCTACCCAAAAGGAGCATATACTAGAGAAAAGTAAAATTCTAGAATTTTATAGTTTGAAACCGTTGTGATATTTATCACAATGGTTTCAAGAAGTGGTTATTACAGAGGCGTAGAAAGGCGTATTTATGGAGGAAAGGGTTAATCTATTTCTGCTATGGTGAACTATTCTTTTGTTCATGATGCCATTATGAAAAACAAGTAATTAATAACCATACATTCATTATTTCTTACATGAATATTCATCGGGTAAAGGGATTTCTGACAGATGCAAGCATTGTTGAACCAGAGCATCCACCTTGTCCTAGACTTGACATATGAGTAGGGTCCATGATTTTGTCAAGTTTGATAATGCAGTGCCATAGATGCTGATTGTATGATGTTTTAACCCTTTTAATATTCATGCAAGAAATATTGGCAACGTGAATATTAATTAAGTTAATGTTACAATAGAATATGAACATGGAGCATTTTAAGCTCAGACAGAAAAGATGGCTCCTATAGGAGCCGTCTGATCGGGGTCTTCTCTGTTTGCAAATGTGTAAAAGGCGTTAATATGAAGGAAAGGGTTAATCCTATACTCCTTAATTACGTCTTTCAATGCCTTTGTAAATAGAGTAGACCCAGATCAGACAGATCATGCAGGAGTCATCTGATCAGGACAGGGTCTGTTCTGTTTCCTTATCATATGACATAACAATATAGATATGATTTTATAGCTTCTGCCATGATTGAAAATTCCATTGTTCATTATGCTATAAAGTTCTGCATGATAATAGTAATTCAGTCATTATAGTCATTCAGTCACATGGGTATTCGTTAGGGAAAGGGTTAAACACTGATAATGATTTCTTGATTTTCTTCATCCATTTCCTTCATATAAAAATGCCATTAACGCCTTTGCTCTAGGATCTGTCTTGTCAGGGTCTGCTGTTCGCTTATGGTTTAATATAGATCTGATTCTACAGTTTCAGCCTGAGCCAAAATGTCCTGTGTTCATGTGCGTTTATAGATATAAATATAATGTTAATGGTGTCATTATTTCTTACATGATGATGATTATCTAGCAGGTAAAAGGTTTGTCAAGAGTCGTTGAATCTCTTGGTCATAGTTACATAGTAGATGTTCAGACAAATATCTTATAAGTCAGTGACATTTATTAACATTACAACACTTGAGGACTTCGAGCTCTTATGAGTAACTCACTTATCTGTCACCACCCTGTGGCATCACACTTGGTAGTTGATACAAGCTTTGCAATGAGATATCATATAATATGGACATTGTCAACAATGCAGACCCATTATTTGTAGTGACATATCTATTCAGGGTTTACATTGTTCTACAATCATAAATATCTGGTGGATGAATTTCAAGACATTGTGGACCGTAACCACTTGTTATGTCTGTAAAGCAGAGTGGTGTTAACTCTTCGCTTGCTATTCACGTCAATATACCTACCTGTAAATAGTGAAGACCCAGATGAGACAGCTCCTGCAGGAGCCGTCACATCAGGGTCTGCACTATTTACAAGTTGATTGTGCAACCAGTGCACTCCACAGCAGTGATTGCACAGTGAAATACGAGTACACAGTGAAGATATATGTAATTATAGAACAGGGCATGGGTAAAGAAGGAGAAATGTATTTTAAAATTCAGCAAGAGAAGGGTTAATATTTTTATTTAATCTCCCTGTCTGTGATTAACCCTTTGCTTAACCTTTTATTCCATAGATACACCTTCATACGCCTTTGCAAACAGAGTAGACCCAGATCAGACAGCTACTATAGGAGCTGTCTGAACAGGGTCTGCTCTGAAATAATAAAGATATAATTCTTATTGTACCGATTCTTTCATGATAAAAAATACCTTGTTCATAGTGCTATTACAAATACACATTCGCATTCACGATATCATTATTTCTTGCCTAAATATTCGTTGAGTAAAGAGTTAATAATAGATGTGTACGAAATAATGACTGAATATTAATTAGCTGAACTTTTATAATGGCCGTAATATAAACAAACTGTAGAATAAGATTGTGAGATCTATTATTTTCTAGGCAAAGAAATCAGACTGATCAGATATTTCCTACTTGGGGCTGGCTGAATCTCTGGGTCAACTCTACATGATAATTAATGCAAATATAATTATGTCAAAAGGCAATTCTACACGGTTAAGGGGATTCTCTCAAAAACAACAAAACCATAGAAAAAACATAGCAGAAACAACAAACACAAACAAGAGCTAACAAACAACACAAGATAAAAGCTGTGATGTAGCAGACCGGCAATATAATGTTCAGCTTAACCATGTTTTATCTAACTGATTGAACTTTACATTTAACAAAGTGATTATAAATGAAAAAAACACTACTCACAGTCTCGCACAATGAAAATCACTAGGGCACTACCTGTGAGATTTGTAAAGGCAGGTGTTTCAGTACTCTAAAGTCTCAATTTCAATTGAGGGGGTAGGCTATTGATGATTAGAAAGTACTGTCGCTCATTGTAGGACATCACTGCAGCTTACACTAACTTTATACCCAGTGCAACAGAAAAAGGTGCATACTCAAATACTTAAATCATCCTTTCTCCACCAAAACCTATGTTGTGACCACTCTTTAGAATCGTCTCTTCCCTATGTTGTGACCACTCTTTAGAATCGTCTCGAAGAGACAATTCTAAAGAGTGGTCACAACATAGGGTTTGGTGGAGAAATAAAGGAGTTATCCTTGAACATGTTTTAATTTGAATTTTACACATCTTATCTGTACCTCTGATACCAATTTGTGCAACTGAGATGATCTTTGCAAAGAGCTACATTTGGATTCCAATGAGGAACTCGATGGATTTCAAATTATTTGGTATTTTATTCTTTTTATAATAAATTGAGAGGCAATTATAAAGCAGGTGACAGTTTTTAGAGACTTAGCTGGGGAGAGGACAATATTGAGTTCAGGCTATTTTGGGCTGCTGTATTGACAAAGGGTTTTCGAGTTAATGTGTCACAGGGAGCAGATGAATTTCTTTAGTAGCATAAAATTGAGAGTGTAGTTGGTTAATGAGGTTTTAAGAGAGGTGTATGTGTGATTTTGTTTATTTTCTGTAGTAGGCAAAAATTATTTCTCATATAATTCATTTTCTTGGTTGAACTACATTTCTGAGAGAGCAATTATAGGTTTGTTGATAAATTATAATTTGGACAAATGTATCAGTTGGTGATTTATGGAATGCAAAGGTGCTGTTGTTACAGTATAGATTGTTAGAAATTTGATACATCTTTCATACAAGGTTGAGTTTGTGAACTGCCTGCTAGTTGCCTTACCTATGCAAAGACTTAAATATTGGTCATAGTGAAGTAACATGGTATTTTTTAGCTCACCTGAGCCGAAGGCTCAGGATGAGCTATTGTGACCGCGATCCGTCCGGCGTCCACATTTTCAAACGACATCTCTGAAACTGCTGACCCGATTTTAACCAAATTTTGTCAAAAGCATCAGTGGCTAGGGGCAACGAAATGTTCACATTATGACCCCCGGACCAAAAATGGTCCCGCCCCGGGGCTTATAAGTTTTTCATAGGAAAATCTTTAAAAATCTTCTTCTCTGAAACCTTAAGGCTTAGACCTTTGATATTTGGCATGTAGCATGATCTTATGGTCCTCTACAAAGATTGTTCAAATTATTACCCTCAGGCCAAAAATGACCCTGCCCAAGGGCTCATCAGTTTTTCATAGGAAAATCTTTAAAAATCTTCTTCTCTGAAACCGTAAGGCTTAGACCTTTGATATTTGGCATGTAGCATGATCTTATGGTCTTCTACAAAGATTGTCCAAATTATTATCCCCGGGCCAAAAATGGCCCTGCCCAAGGGCTTATCAGTTTTTCATAGGAAAATCTTAAAACTCATCTTCTCTGAAACTGTAAGGGCTATACCTTTGATATTTGGCATGTAGCATGATCTAATGGTCCTCTACAAAGATTGTTCAAATTATGACCCCGGGCCAAAAATGGCCCGCCCAAGGGCTTATCAGTTTTTCATAGGAAAATCTTTAAAATTCTTCTCTGAAACTGTATGGCCTAGACCTTTGATATTTGGTATGTAGCATCATCTAATGGTCTTCTACAAACATTGTTCAAATTATTACCCCCAGGCCAAAAAATGGCCCTGCCCAAGGGCTTATAAGTTTTTCTTATGAAAATCTTTAAAAACCCTCTGCAACTGTAAGGCCTAGACCTTTGATGTTTGGTATGTAACATGATCTAATGGTCCTCTGCAAATATGTAACTTTGGCTTGTGGTCCTCTGCCAAGAATGTTATGACTTGTGACTGGTCTCTGGGTGAAACTTGGCCCTGCCTTGGGGCTTATCAGTTTTTCATGGTAAAAATATAAAATATTATTTTTCTCTGAAACCATAAGGCTAAGACCTTTAATTAATGTCATACTGCTTTGCCTTGTGGTTCTCTACCAAGGTTGTGCAAATGATGACTCCTTGGTCAGAAATGGCCCCGTCCCTGGGGTATCTCAGGTGAGCGCTTTAGGGCCTCATGGCCCTCTTGGTTTTTTGTAGCGTCATTCACTTGTTCACCATTATTTCCCATAGAAGCCGTCTGATCAGGGTCTGCTCTGTTTGCCTATGAAATTATATAGATCTGATTCTACAGCTTCTACTATGGCCAAAAATGCCTGTGTCCATGCATCTTGATATCTTGGGGGCAGTGTGACCATTATTATTGGTGTTAGCCAAGGGTCCAGTATCCAGTGGGTGCCAGTAATTATCACAAGTGGTTGAGAACAATGTGTTACATAGCAGACTATCTTACTATCCAGCCAGACTTACCTGTAGTACCAGTAAGCCTTCTGTTCAAGTCTGTAAGCCAATACCGCATGCCCAAAAATGGCATGAGCCAGCCCACCTGGCAGGTAGCACACGCTGCTGCCAGTGTATGAATGTACTCCAGACTGCTAATACATAAACTGTTTTCTGCTTCAGTTCTCTAACAGCATTTTATTCCACTACAATTCAAACATTGCTATCAGGATGTAAATGAGTTTTAATGCATTAGGAGCTATGTTTATAAGTTGCCTTCTCATCAGGATTGGCGCTTTCTCTTGTGAATATTTATGTAAGAAATGATGGCTCCATGAATATTTATCAGCTGAATTTTTATAATGGTATATGAACACAGGAGGTTTTTTTGTATTGGCAGAAACAGTAGAATCAGATCTATATAATTTCATAAGCTAACAGAGCAGACCCTGATCAGATTGCTCCTATAGGAGCCATCTGATCTGAGTCTACTCTGTTTGCAAAGGCTTCATTGAAAAAGGCGTTCATATGAAGTAAAGGGTTAATTCACGTTTAGTCTGATGAGAGCTGCCACGGTTACTATCTTTACCCTCTTACTCTGCAGTAGTAGACCAGGTATGCTACATTGCATAAATAGAACTAGTGATACAGAGTATTGCTGATAATGCTAGATTGACAGGTACACTAATTGTGGTGGCTCCTACATTTAGGATGGCTTCACTGGGAGGTTTATTTTAGAAACTGTCAAAGATATAAACACAAAGAATGTTTATATAGATGGAAATAGTCTTGTAAAGGGTCCGTCTGATCAGGGTCTGCTCTGTTTGCTTATAAGTCTTAGAGCAATTGTCATAGCAATGTATTCACTTGCTCATGAATATGTATATTATAATTATTAATTAGCTGAATTTTATAATACCATCATGAAGAAGGGACATTTTGAACATGGCAGAAGCTTTACAATTACGTAACATCTAATTCATTTCATTAGCAAACAGAGCAGACCCTAATCAGTTGCTCATATACAGGGGACATTTCTATGAAAGAAAGGAATAACAATAATACAAACTCAGTTAATTGATATTCATAATTGGTAGAGTCGTACATGAATATTCATTAAGTAAAGTGTTCATGTAGATGAAGAAAGTGGGGAGGGGGAGGCTAAACACACAACCCCCACCCACCCACACATATACACACCTTGTAGGCTGTAATTAGACTAAGTACACTTTACATCATACCGGACAGTTCAGTACATTATCAGAAATAGTGGAATGAGTGGTGCCCTTGTCATGGCCATTGTGTATTAGTTGATGAGGTCAGTAGAAATAGTGTCCATCTTGCTAGTTCATGGTCACAACTGTGTTCAGTATAATAGTGTCCATCTTACAAGTTCATGGTCACTGCATAGAAGCATCAAATGTTGGCAAGCAGGGTACAGAATAACTGTTCTGTTTATAACCCAACTAGAGAGCAAGCATATGTAAAACACATGTGGGTGGCTGAGCTGTAGTTGTGTTTTAGGGTTAACAGTCTGGGAGCTATGTTACTACAGTACTGTAGAAACTTGGTGGCATATGTGTACATCGAGATGTACATACATGAGGACTGTCAATAAGATGCATACTAAACTATCAAAATCTCTTTACATATCAGTATAACCCTATCTTGCTACAACTCATTAGAATCGCCTCGTAGAGGCGATTCTAATGAGTCGAAGCAAGATGGGGTTTCATGGAATAATGTAAAAATGTTTTAATCAGATTTTGCAAGTGTTTTTTTTCCTTCAGCTTTGTGCACGCCGATATATATTTTTTTCATTCAATTTGTACTATTTAGGCTACAGGTTACTCTGCAGTCATAGAAGTATCTTCATAATCAACAGCGATGATATAGAATACATTCATACATGTAATTCAATAAATATAATGTAGAATATAGAAATCTTTTCATGATTCAGTAAGGTGATGTAGAAAACATAGAGAACTCATGGTATGAAAATTCTAGTGTTAGATACGTCTGTCAGTGATTGAGAAATTGAGATTCTATGTTCTGTTCTAAAATTCTAAAATATGATGTTAAAGAATGTTCAGTAAAATTATGCAAATTGTCTTTATGTGAGAGGAATATTTGATGTAACACACATTTAATGTTTATTTTAATTGTGATTCACATGCAGTTTTAGTATACCGTAAGTCCCTAATGGCTCTTCTAAACCTGGATATTTAGCATTGCTTACATTCCTTGACCTTCAAAACATAGTGAAGAAATTGTAACTGTTTAGAATGCTGAATTTTTAAAAGTGGAATGGTCCATCAGTGTTTAATGATAAGAGAGCTCCTCTAAATAACCCCCTGATCTAGGTCTACACTGTTGACATGCCAATACACTACTAGTACAGTACAGTCTTTTAACCCATTCCCTGTATTTAGGCCAAATTTCAATACCTACTGAATATTCATTAACAAAATAGAAATATGGAAGGTGGTACATTATAGCCGTTTTAGAAAGTGAAGACACCGATCTTTCAAATTCTATTAGCAAACAGAGTAGACCCTGATCAGACGGCTCCTCTAGGAGCCGTCTGATCTGGGTCTACTCTGTTTGCAAATGCGTGAAAACACGTTTATATGAGGGAAAGTGTTAACCCTTTTACAAAATTCTAAAACAATTCCTTTTCTCTAGTTAATACTCCTATGAGGTAATTGGTTAACCTTTGAAAGTGGAAAACTAGTGACTAGTTTTCCACTTTCAAAGATTAATAGACTGTGCCCATAAATTTGTTAGAACAGATGTATACTGTATTCTCCATGTATAATTCTAATTTCAGGTGAACATGTGTGAAATATTTTAACTGTTGATGTAGAAAGCCAGGCCTGAATACCTCAGCTATTTTAATCTTTTTGTAGATAATGACCCATTTATGTCATTTATCCAGTAAAATATGCAAACTGTGCATGAAGTAGAGAAAACTTCTGCCATTAACCCCTTTCCCTCATAAATATTATAAACACTTTTTCCCGCTTAAAGTTGCAAACAGAGTAGACTGATCTAACAGTTCCTGTAGGAGCTGTCTGATCACAGTGATCAGGGTCTGCTCTATTTGCTTATGAAATTGTAATAGATCTGACTGTACAGTTGCTACCTATATCAAAAATTCCTGTGTACATAATTATGCTGATGTCATTAATTATAAAAATTGAGCTAATATGTATTTATGTCATCATCCCTTTCCTCTATAAATACGCCTTTCTACGCCTCTTTAATAGTCACTTCTTGAAACCATTGTGATAAATAGAGAATTTGCTCCATAGGAGCAAATGCTCTATTTATCACAATGGTTTCAATACTACACAATTCTAAATTTTTCATTTTCTCTAGTAAATGCTCCTTTTCGGTATATTTATTCAAAGAGGTTGGGTCTAAGGGAAAGGGTTATATCTTACATGAATATTCAACAGGGAAATCGTTAAAGTAAGATGCACTAAGTGACATGAGTACTATACAAAGTCGGACTGCTTTTAGGTTAAATTAAAGAAAAACTTATATAAGTATGACAATCTAATATCTGTGTTCATTCAGGTCTGATGTATATATACCTTTGAAATGCTATGGTGCAATTCACTGAAAACATAATTGATGGGAAAGATGCTGATAAATTTTAAATATCAAATGAATTTGGGATTCCAGTTAGGCGCAACTTACTTAGTGTCTAATCTGGATCTCAAATATCTGAATGCGTCAGTCAGTGCTAGATCAGCACTCTTTTTGTCAGCGTTCAGATGAATGAGCAAGGAATTTAATTTGGTCATATATTTTGTACTTTTTGCAATATTAAGTAGCGAAACATTTTATGATGGTGCACTTTCGAAAGCTGAAACTGCAGACTAGCAAGTATTTATAATATGCAGAACCATATAACTCATTCCCTCATACTATTGTTAGGCCCAACCTCTTTGAACAAATCTACCAAAAAGGAGCATTTACTCTAGAAAAAAGGCAAAATTTAGAATTGTGTAGTTTTGAAATCAATGTGATAAATGAGTATAAACTATGTTCTGACCTGTTTGTTTAGCATTGTCTCTTAACCCTTTCCATGTTGAATATTCATGTAAGAAATAATGATGTCATGAATATGTATTAGCTGAATTGTTATAATGGTATAATTATGTACATACTGTATGGATGTTTGGTATTGGAAGAAAACCCTGACCAATTGGCTTCTGTAGGAGCCATCTGATCTGGGTCTATACTGTTTGCAAATGCAACTACATGTATAGTTGTGACTGGCAGGCTATGGGTTAAACATTTGAAAAAATAATGTTAGGAAGTATGGTATATTGAACCTCCCAAGTAAATGTTTCAGTATTATAGAAAAACAATAGTTTATACTCTTTATAGCAGAAAGATCCTTCTTCAACTCCAATTGTTTTATGGAACAGTTAGCGATGATTATCTGTAGGCATAAGAATATGGTATGAGTGAGTGGATATGGTCAATTAGATGAACATGTGTTGATTGTTATGAACACACAACAAACAGGCATAGTTAATCAAGCATATGCAGTCTGGAACCAGTTCTCTTGGCCTAACAGCTGATGAGCCTGTCTGGCAGGGCAAAGTAGAGTTACCAGGTGGGTCCTCACTACACAGGTGCTGTAACCCAAGCAATATCGTAGGTGGTGTTAGGATTTCTAGGCAGATTGCATAGATGATGTGCATACTGAATGCATTGTTCTGGCATGGAATCTGTGACATTGTGGCTGTGATAATGATTTCTTGATGAGCACAGTGAGTGCTACGACTGCAGAATGCTTACATGTTGTTAAGTCATTATAGAATGTCTTGGCAGAGATCTTATCCACATACTGACGGAAAGAAACATCTGCATCAAAACCCCTTTAAAAGTGTGCACACATGCACACCCACACAAACAACGTGATAGCACTGTCCTTTCCATAAATCTATTTGTTCACTAAATGAAGTGTGATTTTCACATTAACCCATTCCCTCATATTGACGCCTTTTTACGCCTCTGCAAAAGTCACATGTTGAAACCATTGTGATAAATAGAGCATTTGCTCCTCTATTTATTCAAAGAGGTTGTATCTATAAATAGCCTATGAGGTAATGGGTTAAGAGGTTTTGGTTTTGTTTGAAAGTTTAGATTGGGACAGTCATGTATGTGGATAGATGTTACAGTTTCACGTTGGGTGTGGAAATGTCATGTCCACTGACAGGCTACATGAACAACTGCAGCACTTGGTCACGGCTGTCACAGAACTGGCTGTTCCCGTCATGGCCATGAAAATAGGCGTGAGAAAAAAATCCACCCATACCACTCCTAAACTATTATCTGATCAATACACAGTCATGATTTCGCAGTTTTTATTGCAGTATCAATCTTTAATTAAACTGAAACCTTGATTTTTTTCATTTCACCCTTACAATACTGAATTTTCAAATGGACTATCCCAAATTTCAAACAGGTCAAGCTTACAGTGAATATTTAGGGATTTTTCTAAAGAAAAGTGTAACATGACGAACAGTGCAGACCCTGATGAGAGGGCTCCTAGAGGAGCCCTCTCATCTAGGTCTACACTGTTTGCAAAGTACATTAGTGACTTGTGTCCTGCACTGTAAAGGTTAATGTTTTTATTGTGAAGATGTACACATAAAGTTTACAAGACTTAGAGGTATCAATAAGTTCTGAACTGTTAGTACTCTTGAGAGTTTGTTAATCAGTGCTTTGAGAACTATTTGTTGACAGTAACTTGGAATGGCCTTACACCCATTATCCTTTTACTCCGTTAATACACCTTTCTATAGGAGCTGTTTTACCAGGGTCTGCTCTGTTTGCTCATGATATAGATATGATTCTACAGTTTCTGCCATGGCCACAAGTTCCAGTGTTAATCTGCTATAATAATTAATATTTTAATTAATGTTGATGATGTCATTATTTCTTACATGAATATTCATGGAATAAAGGGTTAAAAATCATTACAGTCATATCTTGTCTATTTTGTGGTTGTTTTGTGGTCGTTTGCGTCATTGATGCATTATACTTGTTTCCATGTCCTTTTATGGTATTGAAGGATATAGGCATGATTTATAAAGCTAGTCTTAATTGTTCATAGTATTTTTCTGATCTGCAGAAGTTCAGTACGGCGTTTTTAACCCTTTCCTTCATGAATATTCATCTACGAAATAATGACATCATAATAAGAGTAATTGGTTGTAATAATAGCACATGGACACAGGAAGTTTTAGCCATGACACAAACTGTAGAATCATATCTATATCATGTTATATATATAAGCAAACAGAGCAGACCCTGATCAGACGGCTCCTATAGGAGCCGTCTGATCTGGGTCTACTCTGTTTGCAAAGGTGTAGAAACTAGAAAGGCGTATTCATGGAGTAAAGGGTTAAAAGAAATATTCTTCATCTTCACTTCATGTCACTTGACTGGTATGGAGTTCACCAAGATATAACATAAAGCAACAATCATTACTTTTATGGAATATTCATGTTACTTTTATCGAACATTAATACAACTGTTATGGGATCAAAAGTATCTTTATGGAATTTATGAAATTTATTTATTGAATATCATGACTGTAATACACCATTGCTCACAGTTGATACCAGCTGCTTGCCTTTCATGAAGACTTTTTCAGTGTTAATGGAAGAAATAATGACATTAGGTGAAATTTTATAATGTAAACTTTGTATAGTTTTGCTTGACAAAAACTGTAGAATTGGACTATTGCCAGACTCATAATCAAACAGAGCAGACCCTGATCAGATGGCTCCTACAGGAGCCATCTGATCTGGGTCTACTCTGTTTGCAAAGGCACGAAACAGTATTTATATGAAAGGAAGGGTTAACCCTTTACCTGATGAGTATAATGAATGTATGAATATTAATGTAGTTGAATATCTATAATGGCATTATGATCGAGGAAATTTGACCGTGGCAGAAATTGTTGAATGAGATCTAATACTATTTCCTAAGCAGACGATGCTTAATTAGCAGACCCTGTAGGAGTTGTCTGATCTGTGCATACACTGTTTGCAAGTGTGTTAAAGTGTTTCTATGAGGTGAAGGGAGATTGAGAAAGTGCATAAGATTACAAGCATTTAGATGATGGGGGCATTATTTGGTTGAGTAACACCTATGTACATACAGGTAGTGGTTTGATAAACATGGTAAACCTTGCATACCAGGCATTCCTTACATCACCACACAAGCCCACTGTGCCCACTTCTCTATATTATCCCTAAACCCATGTCTCCAAATGTTTTTACTCGTTCTTGAAGTGAGATAATAGATAAAATCTATACTACTGTTTAAAGGGCCATGCATTGTTTCTTCTTGGTTAAGAAATCAAAGGATAATAGATCTAGACAGTTTTAAGTGATAACATATTGGATAGTTTATGGGTTACCTTTAGTCTACGCCCATACTGGGTAATTGTTGTTCTGGGGCTTTGCTTGTACATGTATGGTTTACTACTGGTTAAATCTGTAGTATTTGAAATGGGCGAGGCTAGGTAATGTTGACAAGTATGCTATGAGGGTGTATTTTACTATATTGACCATATATGGTAAATTTGAATGCCCCTGTGTAATTACAGGTATGGGGTTATGTGAGCTACCGTCTGCCTTGTGGTTATGTTTGACTAACTGAATTAACCCTTTCCCTGTTCAATATTCATGTAAGAAGTAATGACATCTGATCATGAACATTTATTAGTTGAATTTTCATTAACGTAAAATTTTCACGGGATATTTTTGCTCTGACAAAGACAGTAGAGTCAAGTCTGTGCTATCTTAAGCAAACAGATCAGACCCTGATCAGACAGCTCCTATAGGAGCCATCTGATCTGGGTCTACTCTTTTTGCAAATTAAGAAAAGGCTTTTATATGAAGGAAAGGGTTAACTTAAGCTTGGGAATTTATCCTTGAAATAAACAGTACAGGCCTGAATCAGGGGACTCTTTCTAGGAGCAGTATGATCTGGGATTACCTGTTTTCTTATTTCTCTGGTTATAAATATTACTTTCTGTGAGTTTTTAAGATAATTACACTTTACATAACATAACACGGATGTTAAAAATCAATAAAAGTGAAAGAAAATCCTAGGATCAGATTTAAATTCAAGCAAACCACATGGCTCAACAGCAATCAAACAAAGGGGGAAAGATAGAAAAACGTTCATTAACCCTTTCCCTCATATAAACGTGTTTTCGTGCATTTGCAAACAGAGTAGACCCAGATCAGACGGCTCCTAGAGGAGCCGTCTGATCAGGGTCTACTCTGTTTGCTTATGGAATTTGAAAGGTCTGCTTCTTTACTTTCTAAAATGGCTACAGTGTTCCACCTTCCATATTTCATTATAACTATTTTGTCAATGAATATTCAGTGGGTACTGAGATTTGGAATAAACATAGAACAGGGAAAGGGTTAACCAAGTATTCACAGAACCTGTCATGCTAGTATTTAGGTTTGACATTGGACTGTCATTAAAAACAGAAGTCTCTTTAAACAAAGAGAATTTCCGACTGTTGAAAACAAAGCCTCAACTGCTGCAATTACAACTGTTGGCATTGATTTAGATTAGTTTTCAGCCCTAACAAGACAGCTGCAAAATCCACTTGACCCACCCAATTTTCAGTGGCATATTTCACTTGATTTGTGTTTTCCACACAAAATTTGGAGTTCATGGGTACAATTAAAAAAATTAGTGAATAGGGAGGGTCATGTCCCTAATTCTTGTTTTACATGAACAATGCATGTTTTTTGTTCTAAATCCAATGCTGGTTTGTGACTGACTTCCCATTGCACCATATAAACGCCTTTTTGTGCATTTGCAAATAGAGTAGACCCAGAGATCTGATTCTACAGTTTCAACCTGAGCAAAAACATCCAGTGTGTAGATGTTCCATTATAAAAATTCCTCTAATAATGGTGTCATTAACTCATTATTTCTTACATAAATATTAAACTGGGAAAAAGTTAAAATAAAAAGAAATGAATGTGACTGGGGTGGGGGGGATACAATTTAGACTGCATAATGTTAAAAATCAACATTTAACCCTTTCCTCCATAAATACGCCTTTCTACGCCTCTGTAATAACCTCTTCTTGAAACCATTATGATAAATAGAGCATTTGCTTCTATAGGAGCAAATGCTCTATCTATCACAATGGTTTCAAACTACAAAATTCTGAAATTTTACTTTTCTCTAGTAAATGCTCCTTTTCGGTAGATTCATTCAAAGAGGTTGAGTCTAAAAATGGAGGAAAGGGTTAAATTATTGTACCTTTACCCACTAAATGCTGAATTTTCAAAGTGGAATGGCCCTTCATTGTTTATTGATAATGATATATTCCATTGAATGTGCAAGGGTATAATTTGCGAAAGCATTTTGACTGACAAACGGTCCAGACCCTGATCAGAGGGCTATTCTACGAGCCCTCAGATCTGTGTCTGCGGTGTTTGCCAGTACAACACCCGGTAGGACACCCATTCCCTCATAGGCTATTTTTTATGCCCCCCAGATAAGATCTGGGGGGCATATTGTTTTTGCCCTGTCTGTCTGTCTGTCTGTTTGTCTGTTTGTCTGTTTGTCTGTTTGTTTGTCAGCAACTTTAACATTGGTCATAACTTTTGAGCCAGTACATATAGAGACTTGATATTTGGTATGCATATGTATCTCATGTAGCCGCACATTTTGAGGGGTGACATGTCAAGGTCAAGGTCATCCTTCAAGGTCAGAGGTCAAATATATGGGTCAAATCACCTACTTTAACATTGGCCATAACTTTTGGACCAGTAGAGATAGAGACTTGATATTTGGCATGCTTGTGTATCTCATGAAGCCGCACATTTTGAGGGGTGACATGTCAAGGTCAAGGTCATCCTCAGGGTCAAAGGTCAAATTGTCTGTTTTTTGTCTGTAACATTAACGCAACTTTAACATTGGTCATAACTTTTGAGTCGGTTCAGATAGAGACCTGATATTTGGCATGCATATGTATCTCATGAAGCCGCACATTTTGAGGGGTGACATGTCAAGGTCAAGGTCATCCTTCAAGGTCAGAGGTCAAATATATTGGTCAAATCACCGACTTTAACATTGGCCATAACTTTTTGACCAGTAGAGATACAGACTTGATATTTGGCATGCTTGTGTATCTTATGAAGCTGCACATTTTGAGGGGTGAAATGTCATGGTCAAGGTCATACTTCAGGGTCAAAGGTCAAATTGTCTGTTTCTTTTGTCTGTAACTTTAACATTGGTCATAACTTTTGAGCCAGTACAGCTAGTGACTTGATATTTGGCATGCATATGTATCTTATAAAGCCTCACATTTTGAGGGGTGACATGTCAAGGTCAAGGTCATCTTTAAAGGTCAGAGGTCAAACATATGGGTCAAATCACTGACTTTAACATTGGCCATAACTTTTGAACCAGTACAGATAGAGACTTGATATGTGGCATGATTGTGTATCTCATGAAGCTGCACGGTGTGAGGGGTGAAATGTCAAGGTCATTCTTCAAGGTCAAAGGTCACCAACTTCAAATTGGCCATAACTTTTGAACCAATAGAGATAAAGTCTTAATATTTGGTATGCATGTGTATCTCATGAAGCTGCACATTTAAGGGGATAACATTTCAAGGTCAAGGTCATCTTTCAGGTTCAAAGGTCACTGACTTTAACATTATTATTATTATTATTATTATTATTATACCACATTTATATAGCGCTCTTTTCACACGGGATATGTGCGTTCAAAAGCGCTGTACATGGATGAAATCAATAATCGGAACGAACCGCATGATTATCTATCCAGACAATGAAAGATTTACAATAGATGTGCAATAAATATAAAAATCACTAGCCGGACGGTTAGTGAAGGATATACAAAAAATATGCAATAGATATGAAATCATAAACCGGAAGGAACGGCGTGGTCGTCCATCCAGTCAATGAAATGTATGCAATATATATACAATAAATATAAAACATTGGCCATAACTTTTAAACCAGTAGAAATACAGACTTGATAGTTGGTATATATGTGTTTCTCATTTTGCTGCACAGTTTGAGGAGTAACATGTCAAGGTCAAGGTCATCCTTCATGGTCAAAGGTCACACACTTTAACATTGGCCATAACTTTTGAACCAGTAGAGATACAGACTTGATATGTGGTATGCATGTGCACCCCATGAAGCTGCACAGTTTGAGGG
Organism: Azorinus chamasolen; assembly: GCA_963576725.1. Lineage (NCBI taxonomy): Eukaryota > Metazoa > Mollusca > Bivalvia > Cardiida > Solecurtidae > Azorinus > Azorinus chamasolen. The sequence continues at coordinate 100,360,496 of OY755235.1, read as the reverse complement.
GTGACATGTCAAGATCAAGGTCATCCTTTAGGGTCAAATATCATATCGAGGGGGCATAGTGTTTCACAAACACATCTTGTAGATCCTACCTCTTTGAATGAATCTACCGAAAAGGAGCAATAATTAGAGAAAAAGAAAATTTCTGAATTGTGTAGATTTGAAACCATTATGATAAATAGAGCATTTGCTCCTATGGAGCAAATGCTCTATTTATCACAATGGTTTCATAAAGTGTATTACAGAGGCGTAGAAAGGCGTATTTAAAAAAAACTATTTATGGAGGAAAGGGTTAAGCCTATTACAGCAGGAAATGGGTTAAAGTTGTATTTGATATATTCAGAACTCAAAACTTTTACATAATCCAGATGAACTTTGGGTGCCTATCCCAGTCATGATAAATATGCTGAACAGAGAAAGCATTTTTCAACATGAGAAAACTCTTATCTGGTCGTTCAGCTTAGTCAGTTTCCGTTTGACCCTGGCGTTGACTATATAAATGACCCCAGCATTGGCTATGTAAATGACAGTTTGATTGCGCTTTTCTGCATTTTATCCAGGGTGTACAGTAGAACTTGTCCTAAGTGGCCACTCATTTATTGAACATTGGAGTCTTAAAAAGCAGACAGTTGCTTAATACAGGGCAAAAGTAATGCTAAAAGCTCCTACAGGAGCTTTTTGCATTACTTTTGACCTGTATTAAACTGCCACCTGCCTTACAGATCCATAATTAGACCTCTTTTTTCGATGGCTGGTTAAAGACAATTCTAATTTAAGACTATTTGAGACGATTCTAAAGAGTGGTCACAACATAGGGTTTGGTGGAGAAAAAAGAAGTTATTCTTGAAACTGTTTTTGTTTGCGCATCTTATCTGGATCTCTGGCTCTAAACTGTTTTGCACTCTGACAGTATGGAAGAAAAATAATTTTTAAAAGTCAGTAAGCAACAACCCTTCTCCTGCAGGAGTCATCTGATCTGGGTCAACACACAGAAATGGGTATTTATGAAGTAAAACGTTATACTGGATAGTATGCTAATGGCATCTTGGCTGGTATTTGCAAACAAGTTGAAGTTGGATCCAGATCAGATGCTTAGTAAATCAGTGTCTCATCTGGATCCAAGCTGTCTGCCACTCTGCCAATACTTTCTCAAAATGTTAAGCCAACTATAGTTTTTAAAAAACGATTGCAATGAAATTTTCAGCTGACATCCTTTTGATAGCATGAGATGGGTTCATTTTCAAGAATGATAAACATGAAAAATACATGCAGTTCCATCTGCATGTTTCAGTATACTCATACATCAATGTTGTAATAATGGATAACTATTACATAGGCACATGTTTAGGAAAAAAAAAGAAAAATAATGATACAAAAAAAATCCAGATGTGTATGTGTGTGTGTACAGGGTAGATAATTATAAGCTTGCATAACTTTGCGTCATCCTGCTGCTATTGTAGAACAGACTGTTGTGTTCCAGGTAGGTTGTATACACACTGGCACTCACCGAGCATCATAGGTTGGCATTCCTGTTCAAAAATAGCTTACTCAGCTGAACACAGAATATCTCACCTGTAGGGAATCTGTACTTACTCCAGCAAAACAGTTTCGCTTTTATCAACTGAAAGCAATATCCTGCTTATCAGTTGTTAAATTTTTCGAAATGTAGAGATTAAAAGGCCAGTGGCTCACTGGGATAACATTCTTAATTTCTTTGAAAGCTTTGATTGTAGTCTAACCCATTCCCGCATATTGACGCCTTTTGACGCTTTTGTTCAAGTCACTTTTGAAATCATTGTGATAAAAAGAACATTTTCTCCTATAGGAGCAAAAATGCTCTTACATGTATTTATCACAATGGTTTCGAACTACAAAATTATGAAAAATTTCCTTTTTCTAGTTAATACTCCTTTTCGGTAGATTTATTCAAAGTGGTTGGATCTAAAAATAGCCTATGAGGGAACGAGTTAAAAAGTAGTAACTAAGAACAACAGAAATCATAGAAAAACACCTCATTTTCACCAGTTTTCTGCATATTGTGAAAAGGACACGTCTTTGTAAAAAATATTAAACTTTATTTTAATGACTGGGATTTGTAGGATTTGTTGATAGATATGTTTGAACTCTGCACTCTTAGTCTGCTAAGTAGTTCTTGTTTGCAACAGAAATTTTCATGTTTTAAAACTTTCAGTTTCTCCACCCATTTTCTTCCTTAAAATATAATCAGAGTTGATTAGTTTATTGGTAGATCGTGACGAGATCAAGTTGCTTGTTGTCTCACCTTGATCTGAAGTTCCAAACTGTAAGTTAAGACTATCATAGGTTGGCCCCATAGCATGCTAGGAGTTATATCAGCTGTTTTTCCTTATGTCAATTTCACACTCAATTTCAGTGCATGTTTAAATCTGTCAGCTGTCAGATCAGGTGGCATCTTCATATATTTTATCTTAATTGAGATTAGATATTACGTCATGGCTTAAGAATTTCATTCATTTCAACTTTCAGTGAGATTCAGTAGTGTCTACATTGAATTTCATGGGGCTAGATGAATTGTATTCTTTTGTATATAAAATAAAAACAACAAAACAAACAAAGGGTTTGGTTGAAAACAGTTATCTTGATGAAGTAAGCATGTCATGATTTGTATCATTTTGGTCATTTGTTGATTAAATCGATATCGGATGTTTCGCTCTTTCCCATGAGTGAAATCTTTACACCATTATAGGCATTTATTGGCTGAATTTTTCACATTCAGCTGTCAAAGTAACCCTTTACCTCATGGGTACTGTTACACTTTTATACACTTCTGAAAACAGAGGACCCTGATCAGGCTGATCAAGGTCTGCTCTGTTTGCTTATAAAATAATATAGATCTGATTTCTGTAGTTTCTGTCAAGGCTGACAACTTCCCTTGTTCATAATGCCCTTATAAAGAATCAACTATTGTAATTAAGCCTTTCCTCCATATATCCGACTTTCTATGCCTCTGTAGAAATCACCTGTTGAAACCATTGTGATAAATAGAGCATTTGCTCCTTTAGGAGCAAATGCTCTATTTATCACAATGGTTTCAAACTTCATAATTCTAAAAAAAATTCCTTTTTTCTAGTTGATGCTCATTTTCGGTAGATTTATTCAAAGTGGTTGGATCTAAAAATAGCCTATGAGGGAATGGGTTAACTTAATATCAAGTCAGTATTCATTCATTAGGTAAAGGTTTAGTATGGTTCATTGAATCATTAGAACATAACGACTTAGAGCATACTGCAATGAATTCTGATCAACCGTGATTTTTCAAAATAAGCGAAGTGCCATGCATGGAATTTGGAAAGCGTCCTTAACATTCTTATCAAGCTGTGAAAAAGAGGACAGTAGCCAAAAATACTCGTTCATATGCCATTATGCAAATGAAGCTAATTGGTATTCATTCATGCATTGTTTCTTACATGAATATTCATTGAATAAAGGGTTAATGGTTACTAGACATTGTAGGGGCCGCAAAAGCCACTTTGACTTTCATTAGTGGGCTGGTACTAATTACTGAAGCTGTTATGTCCAATTAAGCCATTGTGGTGGCCAGAATGTTAGGATTCATGATTATTAGTTTGGTCCTGACTTTCACAGTCCTGTTCATCACCTTTGGAGATTGGATACAGATGGTGAACTGCCCCAGCATGGCTGGGCTCATTACTGATATTGGTATATATTGTGTCCTATCTCAAGATGAATATAAAGGTAATCCAGTTTTATACATTCATTTGCTGATTGTTAGTTTCAATAATTGTTTGAAAATAGTCCAAGTATTGGACACTGGGTCTTGTTTTTCAACACATCTTCAATGATAAATGTTGTCGTATAGGGGCTGTAACTGTTCTGGCACACTGGGTTGATCAGTACATAGTTTTACCCCATAACTTTCTCTCTCTACCCAGATAGATATACATGTATGTGGATGATGTGTCTCATTGATTTCATTGTTTTGAATTAGGCCTTTACCTGATGAAGACATATTTTGTCACCTTTGTAAATAGAGTAGACCCCAAGTCAGATAGATGCTGTAGGAGCTGCTGATCTGGGTCTGCTCTGTTGGCTTATGGAATAATTTAGATCTGATTCGATAGTTTGTGATTTGGTGCAATATGTCGAAAAGAGCATGTGTTCATAACTTCATATGCCATTAATTATAGTTTATGTACAAATATAAAAGTATAAAATATAAAACTGATTTATATATCCATCAGGTAAAGGTTTAATAAGCTCAACTGAAGTCAATTTGTCTTTTTGATAGCCCAGATGGATGTTCTTGTCTTTCAATGGGATTGAGATTATACTAGGTGCATTTAGCATCTTTCAGTCTGTGGTAGACCTGTGACTTTGTAATGTTAATGTTCAGCTTGGTACTAAGTCCTGTGACTTCATGTATGTGTTGAGTTTGTGCTGAAAATGCCACAGACATCGACTAGGTTAACACACTGTTCTATTTCAATTTCTTCATGAGTATGTACATGGATGTGTATATTTTTGTGTCTGTTTGGCATGTTAACACTTAACTTTGTTAGCTCACTGGAGCACAAAGTGCTCATGGGTCAGCTGTAAGGATCGTTCATTGTCCAGTGTTGGTCAGTAGTCTACTATTAGTTTAACACTTACAAGGCTCAGTTTTCAAATTGACTCTCCAGATTTGCCATTAGATTTGTCTTGTGCAGATTAAGGAGGAGTATTACATAAACTGTAAAATGTGGCAAACTGTGGAAACCTTGTTCAGAAAGGCTCCATCAGGAGCCCTCTGATCTAGGTCTACACTGTTTGCAAAGGCTATTTTAACATGGTTCTCATATTGTAAGGGTTAAAGAAAGTGACACATAAAGGCTTGGACCTAATAATTCATATAGATGGATCCTGATTGATGGTACAGAGCCACCAGTGGCGTAGCTAGCGTTACGCACTTTCACACGTGCGTAACATCAATCTGAAAGGTGAAAACATGGCCAAAATGGAAGAAAAATCAAAGGCTTAAGGGGGATAAACTTTGATAAACGTTTTGTCTTGTCATGTAAGCTTTAACCCATTCCCTCATATTGATGCCTCCATAAAAGTCACCTTTTAAATCTGTTGTGATAAATAGAGCATTTGTTCTTATAGGAGCAAACACTATTTATCACATTGGTTTAAAAACTACACAATTCTAAATTTCCCCTGGGGAGCATGCCCTCGAAGGCATGCCACGGTGTGTACAACATTACATTTGGATTCAGTTATGTTCCTGGCCACCATGGCCTTTTGTTGTATGATATAATTATATATTTAAACACCACCATTAAATGTCATGTATTTATATTTTCAGACTTTCACAGCATGGTGCAACTCACATTTACGAAAGGCCGGTACACAAATAGAAAACATAGAAGAGGACTTTCGAAATGGCTTGAAGTTGATGTTATTACTTGAAGTAATTTCTGGTGAACAGTTGCCTAAACCCGACAGGGGCCGAATGAGATTTCATAAAATAGCCAATGTGAACAAAGCCCTAGATTTCATAGCTAGTAAAGGAGTAAGACTGGTTTCTATTGGTGCAGAAGGTGAGTGTGTCAACCAATCAAATCAGTGGATATATTTATGGAAACCAATCAGGATTAGGATTTTAAAAAGCCAATATAAGTGTGAACATAGGCTTAGCTGCCTTTTGCAGCTGGTGTGTAATTTGTGAGTTACATCACAGTAAGTATGAAACATTGAAAAGTATCAACGAATCAAAAATGCATCGCATGCCAAACAAGAAAGCAACTTTTTGATAAAATTTAAAAAATACACGCAAATAAGACAAAAAAAATACCCTTAATGAATAGGTAATTTGATAATCATGATTGCATCATGACCAAGGGAATTTTTGGCATTGGCAGAAACTAGAATCTGGTCTATATTATTACATTCCAATAAACAAACTTACGTATGTGGGGTCAGGGAGAAGGGAACTATAGGAATCACCATGTCTGTTTGTTTTTCTTGTCCATGAGATTTCTCAGTAAGTACTGACCAGAGCTCTAGAAATCCGGAAAATCGCCGGTCTGGTACTGACTGTATTTTATTGAAACTTGACGTTCCATTATCAAGAGGAGATACAACCATGTGTATCAATTCAGATGAGTTTATGGCCCCTGATTGTTAAATATCACATATTGTGACGAACACTAATCTCATTCAGTGATAATTCCAATTCCATAGGCAAACAAAGCAGACCCTGATCAGACTCCGCAAATAAGTAAATATTAGTCAAAGTCAAGAAAAGGGTTAAAAACTGGGAGTTGATACAACATGATTGCTCTGCAAATTAACCCAAAGAAAGTTAACTTTGTTCTAAATTTCTAAAATTTAGATTGCCAAAATTACAGTGATCCATATCAACCACTGCTGATGTATGTGGTATGTTCAGAAATTGAATTGCCCGATTGGTCCTGGAATTACTGACTTAACCCTTTCCCTGTTCTATGTTTATTCAAATTTTAATACCTATTAAATATTCATGGCAAAATAGTTATAATGAAATTTGGGAGGTAGAACATTGGAGCCATTTTAGAAAGTAAAGAAACAGATCTATCAAAGTCTATAAGCAAACAGAGCAGACCCTGATCAGACGGCTCCTCTAGGAGCCGTCTGATCTGGGTCTGCTCTGTTTGCAAATGCGTGAAAACACGTTTCTATGAGGGAAAGGGTTAAATAAAGTGTGAAGCAGCTGTCGATAAGTGGGAAAAACACAGTGCAGAGGTCCTAATCAGTCTATATTTTGAATACTTGAAGGACCATTCGAGCAGTGTCGTGAGAAAGGGATACCCAGGCAATGAAATGGTGACCCAAGTTCTCATAATGTACTCTGAAATATAATCACTGCTCAATCTCCCATCTCCTGGTTGGTACAGCTGGATAATGTGAAATAATACTAATGTAGATATAAATAGTGTAGATCCAGATCTGACTGCTCCCTCAGGAGCAGTTTGATCTGGATCTGCACTATTTGTCTGAAGTTTGTTTGGCCATAGGGTACTTCTGCCCTGTATTTCTGCAATTATGAAATCATGTTTACAAATAGACATACACTGTTGGCTGTGACAAGTGACCAATGGTGTAGATCCTAAAAAAAGTAGCTTTAGAAAAATGGCAGACAGGGTCTACACTGTGTGCATTATTAGAGAATTCATTGTCCTGTGACAATGTCCTTATGGGCCCCTTTGTTACTGATACCTGGAAAAGATACGTGAAGACTCCAAAGCATTAAAATTCCCACCATTGTTACTGTATTTTAGAGTTCACTATTAAGTACAGTAAGAACTCGATACGTTGAAATTTTAGTATTGAAGAATTTATACCTTTTTAGGCAGGTGGTTGCTTAATGCTGGGTGAAAGACATGCAGAAAGCTCCTCTAGGAGCTTTCTGCATGACTTCCACCCTGCATTAAGCTGCCAACAGTCTTAAAGACTGATAATGATACTTGTTTTAGTGTTTGAACTATGGGGTTTTACTGTACTTCAGCCTACATAAAACTGTCACATAAATTTGTACATTGTCTGTCGGCCCATAGTAGGACATGTGACTTGTGAGTAAGTGTACCACAACAAGGATCTAGGTTTACCAGCGGACTGTCAGGTTTGGTGTAGGGTACAGGCCAGTCCGGTTTCCCGTATAGGTAGCTGAGACATTGACAAATGACAGTCATCATTGGCTCATGTAATCCATGCCTGACACTTTAGATCTGTTCCCAGGGTAAATGACCTCATCTCTCAACATCAGTACAAACTAAAAAGGGTAAAATGACGGCTGAATGAATTTCTCCCACATCAACATAAAGTTGTAAATATTAAATAAATAAGCTCCAATTTAACGAAGGGAAGTTGTTTTTTTATTATGGACAGCTTATTTGTCAAATGGTTGAGCTAGTCTTAGATTACTTTTAGTAGAAAGGTGTTCTCTCATTAGGGTCTGCACTGTGTGTCATGTTAAAAGGGTTCATTAATTGAATTTTTGAAATGTCTTTTTTATCATGGCAGAAACTTAGAATTATTTCGTAAAGGCATATCTACTGAGTTAAGAGTTACCATTGTGATTTCCAGTAAGAAGTTAACACACATTTACAATCCATGACGATCATAATCCCACTAGGTCTGGACTGATTGCCTCAATGAAGCCTAGTGCTCCACTTACACCTTATTGACTGGTCTATTATAGATTTACATCAAAAGTTCATTTCAGCATTAACCCTTTCCTCCAAAATTCAATACTATTTTGATGCATAATTCTAATGGCATATAAACATAGATAGTTTGGGTCATGTAGAATCATATCTATATTATGTCATCAGCAAACAGAGCAGACCCTGCTCAGATGGCTCCTAAAGGATCTGTCTGATCTGGGTCTACTCTATTCCATTTTGCAAATGTGTGAAAAAGCATTTATGTTAAGGAAAGACTGTTAAGAAGTTTTTTAATAAATGTGATTCTCTGTCAATTGAAATATGAGTTATGAGTTAATGTGTACATGATGGCCTAGCTGATCAATCAACAGAGTGACTGGAATTCTTTGTAGGTAGATCAGGTAAGGTTCCAATGAGCCAAAAAGTCTGTGAAACTCGTTAGAAAGGCTTATAAGAAAATTATACAGGCAGTCTGTATGATGAGCTGTTTTTATACGCCCGTTTGAAAAAACGGGACGTATTATGGAATGGCGCTGTCTGTCCGTCTGGTTGTCTGGTTGTCTGTCCGTCTGTCCGTCTGTAACATCTCTAACTCAAGTTCCGCTTGGTGGATCCTTCTCAAATTTAGCCACAATGTTTATCTAGACATGCTACAGTAGCCTACCAAGTCCCGGTTTGTTTATTCAAGGTCAAGGTCACACAATTGGACTTAGAATTTGCGTTTAGCAAAAATGTTAACCGGTCTGTCTGTCTGTAACATCTCTAACTCAAGTTCCGCTTGGTGGATCCTTCCCAAATTTAACCAAAATGTTTATCTAGACATGCTACAGTAGCCTGCCAAGTCCGGGCTCATTTATCCAAGGTCAAGGTCGCTTAATTGGACTTAGAATTTGCGTTTAGCATTTGCGTTAAGCAAAAATGTTAACCTCAATTTATGTGGAACAAGTCCACTTATTTACATAACACTTTGTGATAAAGCTTTGAAACTTGGAACACTTATTCACCATCACAACCTTCACCTGTAGGCAAGAGTAAATAACTCTGTCAAGCATTTTGACTGAATTATGCCCCTTTTTAACTTAGAATTTTTGGTTAAGGCTTTGTTAAAGTCCATTTATTTACATAACCCTTTGAGATAAAGCTTTTAAACTTAGAACACTTGTTCACCGTCACAACCGTCACCTGTAGGCAAGAGAAAATAACTCTGTCAAGCATTTTGACCGAATTATGCCCCTTTTTAACTTAGAATTTTTGGTTAAGGCTTTGTTAAAGTCCATTTACTTACATAACCCTTTGAGATAAAGCTTTTAAACTTGGAACACTTGTTCACCATCACAATCTTAACCTGTAGACAAGAGTACATAACTCTTTCAAGCATTTTGACAGAATTATGCCCCCTTTTAACTTAAAAATTTTGGTTAAAGTTTTGGTTAAAGTCCACTTATTTACATAACCCTTTTAGATTAAGCTTTTAAACTTGGAACACTTGCTCACCATCATAAGCTTTACCTGTAGGCAAGAGTACATAACGCTGTCTAACATTTTGACATAATTATGACGCATTTTAGCTTGGAATTTTTGGTTAAAGTCCACTTATTTACATAATCCTTTCAGATAAAGCTTTTAAACTTGAAACATTTGTTCACCATCACAAGCTTCATCTTCATCTCAAGCATTTAGACACAATTATGGCACTTTTTAATTTAGAATTTTCGGTTATGGTTTTTTGTTAAAGTATGGCTATTTACAACCTTGAAACTTGGTCGCAAATACGTTAACCCCAGTTTATGTTGAACAAAACCTCGACGGGCGTATATTGTGTCCACTGGCACTCTTGTTGCCATTCAGTTTGCAATTTTGCATACATCTGATCTAATGCCAAGTGAAAAGATTAGAAAATTTGCAGAAGGGGCAGCAACAATGTGCTCATAGGTTTCAACTTAGATCCAATCTATAAAATCAAATTATTTCTTGTGTAGGTTAGTACTATGTAGTCAGTTTTGAAGTCGGCTTTGATTATAGCGTATAATTGCTGATTGCATTTGGCTTACATCAATTTGCTTGAAGTTTAAAATGCATATATATAAGGTTTGCAGTTATTCAGTCAAGTTAACATCAGAATTCAAAACAGAACAGATTGATTATGACTTAATAGATTGGCATTAAACCTTTCCATCATAAAAACACCTTTTCACGCATTTGCAAACAGAGTAGACCCATCAGGGTCTGCTCTGTTGCACATAACATGCTGTATATTTGATTCTACAGTTTTTGTCAAAGCAAAAATGTCCTTAAAATTTACATTAAAAAAAAAGTCAGCGAATAGATATTCATGATGTCATTATTTCTTACATGAATACTGAACAGGAAAAGGGTTAACCCTTTAATGCTTCATGCCGATCTATGCCAATCTATCACAGTAAAGTCCAATCAGAATGGGAGGGTATAACTTGCAAGAGGATTTTGAATGGCAAACAGCTCTTAGGAGCCATCTGATCTGGGTCTGCACTGGTTGCAAATGTCAGTACTCTGGTTTCTCACATTCAAAAGATGCCAAAGATGTGTGACAGGTTTTGATTGATACCTTCAATTTATTAGACATTTTTTCTAGATGATTTGTTAATCTAGTCCAGTGATAATTAGGTCACCATCAAACTTGACAACTTATGAAAGTAACTGACCCCAATTGCCGTAAAATGAGACCCATTTAACACTTGACAATTTGAACCAATGAATGTGGTAAACAAGTCATCTGGCATTTCGAGGGCTTGGTGCAAAACTATTGTAACGTCTTCACTTTGTGAAGGAGTTACGATAGTTTTGCACCAAGCCCTCGATTTGTAAATCATATAGACCCAGATCAGAGAGGCAGAGCTCCAGATAAGATGCGTAATTAACATATTTTCAAGTAAAACGTCTTTATTTCTCCACCGAACGGTATGTTGTGACCACTCTTTAGAATCGTCTCTGCACATTTATGATTTATAATGTCATATGAATTTGGCCTTGACAGAAACTGTAGAATAAAGTCTGTATAATTAACCCCTTCCCTCATATAAACATGTTTTCATGCATTTGCAAACAGAGAAGACCCAGATCAGACGTCTCCCTAGAGAAGCCGTCTGATCTGGGTCTCCTGTTTGCTAGTGGAATTTGAAAGATCTAATTCTTTACTTTCTAAAAATGCTACAGTGTTGCACCTTCCATATTTTATTATAACTATATTGTCCATCAATATTCAGTAGGTATTGAGATTTTTAATAAACATAGAACAGGAAAAGGGATAATTTCTTACCCATATATTCCATAAATACGCCTTTGCAAACAGATTAGACCGAGATCAGATGGCTCCTATAAAATAATGTAGATATGATTCTACTGTTTCTTCTGTGTCCAAATCTTTCCATGTCCATTTGCCATTATAAACAGTTAATATAATTAATATTCATATTATGAATTACAGTAAAACCCCTCTAAACCGGAATTCTAGTAGAGAAGAATTTAAATACTTTTAGACAGGTGGCTGCTTAATGCAGGGTGAAAGTCATACAGAAAGCTCCCAGCAGAAGAGCTTTCTGTATGACTTTCACCCTGCATTAAGCTGTCACCTGTATCTAAGACCGATATTTATGCTAAATTTAGTGTCCGGTTTAGAGGGGTTTCACTGTATTATTATTTCTGACTCAAATATTCCTAGAGTAAAGGGTTAAGCAAACAGAACAGACCCTGATTAGACGACTCCCACTGGGTTTTGTCTGTTTGCAAGGGTGTTTAAAAGGCGTCCCTATCAGGTTAACTGCTACAAATAAAAGTTGTGTTTGTTTCCGGCCTTTAAAGGGTTACGAGTGTCAAAGATTTGCTTAAAAGTGGAGCTAGTTAACCTCATTAAAGCGTCCCCAGGCCATGCATTTGATCTGCTGACCACAGGCTAGTATGTAAGTGACCAGTGTACAATGTCCAGCCATACCTGGAGGACACTTGGCGCACTACTTGTCGAATAAAAGAGACAAGCTTACTAACCATGTAAACTTGCAAATTTGTGCCGATCTTGACAACAGTGTTGATTCAGATGAGAGGCCAGTTGCAGCAGGACTCGCATGCTTGCACTACATGTATTATAAATCCTTATTTTTGAGGGGACGAGAAAGAGCAAATTTATTTGAGAAATTAAGTGGATAACTGTTTGGGTTGGGGTGTTTTTTTTTGCAAAGGACAATTACTTCTCTAGCAAAGAGTAAAGAATTGTAAATTGTGTTTAACAAGATGTACAGCTTGGGGACAAGTTTGCTTCTCAGCCTTGAACTCTTAACCCTTCTCCTAGTACCATCTTAGGACACTCATTGTTCACTCTCAGTAGTTATACATTTAACCCTTTCCGCCATGAATATTCATGTAAAAAATTATGTTCTTGTGAATATTAATTAGATTCATTGCTATAATAGCACATGGATACAGAATATTATGGCCATGGCAGAAACTGTTGAATCATATACATATTATAATACATTTTATAAGCAAACAGAGCAGACCCTGATCAGATGGCTCCTACAGGACTCCTGTAACAGGAGCCATCTGATCTGGGTCTACTCTGTTTGTAAAGGTTTATTTAAAGGGTTAACCTCATCAGGATCCAACAGTTTGACACTCCTGACAGGGTTACTGTAAAGTGGAATACAAAAATATACTGAATTGAAGCAAGTAACAGTGTAAACCCAGATCGGGGGGGGGGGGGTCCTACAAGAGCCTTCTATCTAGGAGCCATCTGATCTAGGTCTTCTCAGTTTGCAAATGCATGAAAAGGCGTTTATATGAGGGAAAGGGTTAACCCTGTACCTAATAGAAATGCCTTTTGACTCCTTACAAATGTAGTAGCTCCAGATCAGATGGCTCCTGTAAGGTAGAGTACATTCAGTATGAAAGGGCAGCATTTTAACCCTTTCCCTCATAAACGTTTTTTCATGCATTTGCAAACAGAGTAGACCCAGATCAGACAGCTCCTAGAGGAGCAGTCTGATCAGGGTCTGCTCTGTTTGCTAATAGAATTTGATAGCTCTGTTTCTTAGCTTTCTAAATTGCCTACAATGTTCCACCTTTCATATTTCTTTATAGGTATTTTGTTAATGAATACTGAGTAGGTATTGAAATTTACAATAAACGTAGAACAGGGAAAGGGTTAATGATATTGGTACATAACAGTCTGCAGATCAATATGATTTTGTAACAATCTTGAGTTTGTTAGTTTGCTACCAATCTGATTTTACATGCCCTAGTAAGCCTATCTAAGCTATCTTGTCCTTCTGTAATCTCTGAATAGATTTCTGTTTGTGATAATACTAGACTTGCCCAGCCATGAACATGTTTACCCAAACAAATTCAATGGGCGCACCATGAACACTAAGTTACTTATATTTGTAAGAATTGCCATCTGCTTCAGCTCTTGAAATACATTTTCTCTCGGTCCTTTCCAATAATTTATCAGAATGCCCAACATATTAGATCTTAATGACATTCTGTGTTACTCTGGGTTTGGTTTGGATTGTAGCTGTTTGCAAATTTCATCTATTAACCCATTCCCCCATAGCTAATTTTTAGACTCAAGGAACTTCTGAATGAATCTACCAAAAAGGAGCATTAACTAGAGAAAAGGAAAATGTAAGAATTGTGCAGTATTGAAACCATTGTGATAAATAGAGCATTTGCTCCTATGGAGCAAATACTCTATTAATCACAATGGTTTCAAGAAGTGACAATTACAGAGTCGTAGAAAGGCGTATTTATGGAGGAAAGGGTTAAGTACTAATGTTATGAACTATAAAAATGCAAAGTTTACATGATAACAATAGTGTCAATTTTGCAATTTTTAATGTTCGTAACAGTTCATAACACTTGTCAGCGCATCAAGGGCTTAGTTCAGAACTGTTGTGAGTTATCTCTTTCCCTGTTCTATGTTTAATTCAAATTTCAATACCTACTGAATATTCATTGAGAAGATAGTTATAAAGAAACATGGAAAGTGGAACCTTAATTGTAGCCTTTTTAGAAAGTAAAGAAACATCTATCACATTCCATTAGCAAACAGAGCAGACCTTTATCAGACGGCTCCTATATATACAGGAGCTGTCTGATCTGGGTCTACTCCGTTTGCAAAGGCGTAGAATGGAGTAAAGGGTTAAGCACAATTCTATAGCAGGCTAAGAGTTAAAATTGGCCAGGGTCCAATATTTAGTGTTGACATCAATTTGTAAGCATTTAAAATCTGACCCAGTAAATGTCTTTCAAGGACATACAGTGCAAGATATTGCAGTTTAATTGACAAATCAAAATACAATAATCATTCTTTAATCATTTTATATCTGCCTCTGGTTAGGTGTCATTACTTTCTCTGTTAACCCATTACCATGGCAAAAAAGGTAGATCCAGATATATGCTATTATAAAAATTCAGCTAATAAATATTAAATTTTATTATGTCATTGTTTCTTACATGAATATTCAACTGGGAAAGAGTTTAAAAAAAAAAAAGCATGTAGCTGGGTAATGCAAATTCTAGAACAAAGCCATTACAAAGGTCAAGGAAAGCCTGCTTGTATTCCATGGGAAATCCAATCTTTCTAGCTCACTGTTTCAGTTTAAATGGACTGGAATTCATCATTAACCCTTTCCCTGTTCTATGTTTATTCCAAAGATTAATGCCTACTGAATATTCATGGACAAGGTAGTTATAATGAAATATGGAAGGTTGGACATTATAGCCAGTTTAGAAAGTAAATAAACGGATCTATCAAATTCCATTAGCAAACAGAGCAGACCCTGATCAGACGGCTCCTATAGGAGCCGTCTGATCTGGGTCTACTCTGTTTGCATATGCGTGAAAACACGTTTATATGAGGGAAAGGGTTAAAAGGATTATATGGCTATAAGTTTGTGTTACCGAACCAAGGTCTGGAAAGTATCATAAAAATAATTTCATGTCAGTCTAAGGTTCTGTAATCATCTTTAATATGAAATTTTAGATTTTGTACTCTTTATATGAAAACCTGTTTCTAAGCCATGACCAAAATGGATGATGCATAAAACCAGAGTTGGTACCAGGTCTGGTCTTTCAGATCTGTAATTATCTCCATGTCGGGGTTAGATTTCTTTTTTTAAAAAAAAAAGAAGAGAGAAAAAAGAAAAACCTTGACAACCCCGAAACAGTGCACACACCCGTAGCCAACTAGTGAAACTTTTGAATGTGGGAATGATTCAAGTGTCCTTTGTAAAAAGTGTAGATCCCAATTACAAAAATTCCTTTGAACCGAACCACACACCCCCCCCCCCCCCCCCCCCCCCCCCCCCCGACTGACATTGTAGCAAATAGTGTAGACATCCTGATCATATTGCTCATTCTGGTTCTGCACTATTTGTCTAAGTTTTGTCTGCGCAAATTCTTAGGGAAGTTAGGAAACATGCAGTAGAGTACAGAATAAAAATGAATGAACTGCACAGGAAAAGAATTTTCAGATTTTTTTTTGTCCCGGCAAAGAACATTGTCCTATTTAAGTGAGGTTTTAGTTAAAAGGCGAGAAACAAAAATGATTTCATATGGGTGGCAATAAAACCTCTAACTTGAGCCTGTTGTTTTGTTGGGCAAAAACAATTTATGGGGAAATATAGTCCCCAACATCAGGTTGGCTGTCAAATAAGTTTACCGTTAAACAACCCTTGAAATTTGATCAAAATTAGATGACAAATTATTAACCCTTTCCTCCATAAATACGCCTTTCTACGCCTCTGTAAAAGTCACTTTATGAAACCATTGTGATAAATAGAGCATTTACTCCTAGTATAGGAGCAAATGCTCTATTTATCACAATGGTTTCAAAACTACACAATTCTAAAAGTCACTTTATGAAACCATTGTGATAAATAGAGCATTTGCTCCTAGTATAGGAGCAAATGCTCTATTTATCACAATGGTTTCAAAACTACACAATTCTAAACTTTTCCTTTTCTCAAGTAAATGCTTCTTTTCGGTAGATTGATTCAAAGAGGTTGTGTCTATAAAAGCCTATGGAGGAAAGGGTTAATCTTTTACTCCATAAATACACCTTTCTATGCCTTTGAATATAGATGAGTCTCAGAGTAGACGACTCCTATAGGAGCCGTCTGATCAGGGTCTGCTCTGTTTGCTTATGATATAGATATGATTCTTCAGTTTCTGCCATGAGTGATGACCTAAAAAATCCTGTGTCCATATGCTTTTATATCAATTAATCTAATTAATATTCATGATTCCATTATTTCTTACATATTCAAAAGACCTACATGTATGATTATCATATTCATGGAGTAAAGGGTTAACTTGTAACCCAATTTAACCCTTTCCTCCATAGGCTATTTTTAGACACAACCTCTGAATGAATCTACTCAAAAGGAGCATTTACTAGAGAAAAGTAAAATTTTAGAATTTTGTAGTTTGAGACCATTGTGATAAATAGAGCATTTGCTCCTATAGGAGCAACTGCTCTATTTATCACAATGGTTTCAGAAAGTGACATTTACAAAGGCGTCAATATGTGGGAATGGGTTAACAGTGTAGAGCTTAATTAGACACACAGACTCGATTCCTACTGTTTTCTGATCAGAAGCTAATCTGTATGCTATTTTGTTCTAATAAATGTGCAAGATATTGAATGTTTTATTTATATTTGCAGAAATTGTTGACGGAAATGTAAAAATGACACTTGGTATGATCTGGACCATTATCCTGCGTTTTGCCATCCAGGACATCACAGTAGAAGGTAAGACAGTACTGACCATGGTCTTCGTCATTCTTTCTGGCCGTTGTCTTAACCCTTTCTCTCATATAAAGTTAAACGCCTTTCACGTATCTGCAAACAGAGCAGACACAGATCAGACGGCTCCTGTAGGAGCCGTCTGATCAGGGTCTGCTGTGTTTGCTAATGGAAGTTGATAGATGATCAGTTCCTTTCTAAAATGGAAACAATGTTCCACCGTCTGATCTGGGTCTACTCTATTTGCAAATGCATGAAAAGGTGTTTATTATGAAGGATAGGGTTAAGCGTAATTAAGGTACATGTAGTAGTATTATATAGAGTAGAACAAGGAAGTTATAGACCACAAAACTGGTAGAGTGGGTAGACTAGATGAATGGAATGTTTGTTCTGATAAAGTTAAATATTAGTTGGGAGGGTATAAAAAGTATCCCCCCAAAGAAATCAAGTGCATAAGAACACTCAGTGGCAAATTCACATAACCGTTGCAAATAGTTCCGATCCAGCTAAGATGTGAAGTAAGGCGATGCCTGGTTATGTTCCAAACCATTTTGACACCAGCACAATCAGCATTGAAATAGGCCTGTAGACTGAATACAGCATAACCTGTCTTAAGTGGTCATCAAAAAGAGTTATGGGTCTGTAAGGCAGGTGGTAGCTCAATGCAGAGTAAAAGTAATACAGAAAGCTCCTGTCTTAAGTGGTCATCAAAAAGAGTTTAATTATGGGTCTGTAAGGCAGGTGGTAGCTTAATGCAGAGTAAAAGTAATACAGAAAGCTCCTGTAGGAGCTTTCTGCAATACTTTTGCCCTGCATTAAGCAACCACCTGCTATTTATGACTCCTTGGTTCAAGGATATCCTCACATTATCCTGTTACATTTTAGGTCAAGTGCAATATGGTCCCAGTCATCCAAATTCCTTTGTCTGAAAAAAGGGGCTTAAGTGCTTTGCATGTATTGATTCTCAGAGACAGAAAAAGCCCTGGAAATGAGTTTGATTCTAATTCTCTAATCATTATTGGCTTTTTGGATATGGCTTTGTCTCTCAGAGCATTGTGTTGAAAACATTTTTGGGCCAGTTAACTTGGGCTGAAAATATGCCATATTCAACTACTCTGGTGTCATTTGGTGGTGGTTTAAAATGTCTTATTTGCATTAACCCTTGTTACCGCAAGTTTTTGAACGCCCAATCTTCCGCCTTCCTATTTATAAAGCTGAGTAATTCATTTTGGCCCTATTTTAATATTTTAACCCTTTCCTTCATATACAAGCCGTTTCACGCATTTGCAAGCAGAGTAGACCCAGAGCAGACGGCTCCTGTAGGAGCCATCTGATCAGGATCTGCTCTGTTTGCTAATGGAATTTGATAACTATTTTGGCCATGAATATTTAGTAGGTATTGAAATTTGGAATAAATAAAGAACAGGGAAAGGGTTGCAGACCCTAATCAAACTGTTCCTTCAGGAGCAGTTTGGTCTGGTTCTACACTATGTGCCTCGGTCTGTCCAAATACTTATAGTACTTAGGTTAATACAGTTCTCTTGTTAATAAGACAATCCTTGGATATGTTATATGATTTCTGCCGAGATTCATGCAGTTTGTTGTAGGGAAAAAAAACACCCCCTTAAAGTTACCATTGATTGATTAATTATTCTGTTAATTTAACCCTTTCCTCCGTAAATATGCCTTTCTACGCCTCTTTAAAAGTCAATTTATGAAACCATTGTGATAAACAGAGCATTTGCTCCTATAGGAGCAAATGCTCTATTTATCACAATGGTTTCAAACTACAAAATTAAAAAAGTTTCCTATTCTCTAGTTAATGCTCCTTTTCGGTAAATTCATTGAAAGAGGTTGGATCTAAAAGGGTTAAGATAAATGTCATTTCTTTCTGAGCTTAATCAAGGAAAGGTAAAATTTAATGAGTAAATGATATCCAAGCCATCATTGAACAAGGTTCCTTACAAGGCTTAATTACATGTGTATTTAGTTGGTTAGGAAATGCTGGTAGGTTTTCAGAAAGTTCTCTTTAACCCATTCAATGCTGAAATTTCAAATGTATTATTCTGGTCAAGCTTACCATTAATATTCAGGTACATGTATTTATTTAACCCTTTTCTTTATGAATACTCATGAAAGAAATAATGACAAATATGAATATTAATGACATTTTCTGTTATAATAGCACAAATGGCTATGGTAGAAACTTTAAAATCATATCTATAATACAGTATAACCTCTCTATAACGGCCACTAACTTGTGTTAATTAGTTGGTATTTAGGGCAGGTGGCTGCTTAAAGCAAGGTGAAAGTAAAACAGAACGCTCCTATTGGAGCATTCTGTTACTTTCACCTTGCTTTAAGCAGCCACCTGCCTTTAACACTAAATACTTGATGTAATTTAGTGGCCATTATAGAGAGGTTTTACTGTACTTCATAAGTGAACAGAACAGACCCTGATCTGAACTGGGTCTACTCTGTTTGCAAAGGCGTAGAAAGGCGTATTTATGGAGTAAAGGGTTAAAAGTATAGTATGACAAACAGTGCAGGCCTAGATCAGAGAAGCCCTCTCATCTGGGTCTACACTGTGTGGAAAGGACATTGTAACTCGTTTCCTGCACTGAATGGGTTTTAAAGTAGGCATTCAGTGTATTGGAAATCATATGGCTATTGTTAAATATTATTGTTACAGTGATTCATAGAAAACTTCCCCATTATAAACGAGTCTGTTTGTGTGTCAATGACAGCATGTGAGTCATGTTTCCATAATGAAAATACCCTTGTGTCAGAAGCAAGGAAACTTTTACATAATAGAAAACTGCAGGAACAAGGAAGAATTCATTAACAGATCAATGACATACCCATATGTTTAATAGTAAACTGGGCTGAATTCATTTTATAGACCAAAACTCCCAAGTATGCATGCTGAAAGGAACTTATGTTATAGTATATGATTGATGTCCATCTGTTAACAATTTCGTTTAACCTTCTCCCGTGTTTTCACGCATTTGCAAACAGAGTAGATCCAGATCAGACAGCTCCTATAGGAGCCGTCTGTTCAGGGTCTGCTCTGTTTGCTTAAGGAATTTGATAGTTCTGTTTCTTGACTTTTAACATGTCATGGCTAGAATTTTTTAACTTTTATATTTCATTATGACTATCAGTCCATGAGTATTCAGTAGGTATTGAAATTTGGAATAAACATAAAATGGGGAAAGGGTTAAGGACTGCTCTATAAAGCCATCAGGCTCAAAAGTGTTAACCATAATCTGATAGAGTGTTGGGCATAATATAAGCTGGGCCA
This sequence comes from Azorinus chamasolen, assembly GCA_963576725.1. Classification (NCBI taxonomy): domain Eukaryota; kingdom Metazoa; phylum Mollusca; class Bivalvia; order Cardiida; family Solecurtidae; genus Azorinus; species Azorinus chamasolen. Next base: position 100,340,236 of record OY755235.1, on the reverse strand, counting down.
AATAACTGTAAGGTCAAGGACATGACAAGTTGATATATCTTTACTGTCTGTGTGTTGGCAATTTTGTTTCCCCACCATAAGTCCATCATGCTTTGATGGATTTTCAAATAGCCTGGCACAAATGGTAACCATAGTCTGAAGGTGTATGCAGGTATGGCATGGACCACTATGGCATAGGTCACAACAGAGGTTGATATATTTATAATATCTGTCTGTCTGCAATATTGTTTGTGCCCCACAACATACTTTGTCAGATTCTGATAATCACATAATTATATGTTTACCATTAATTTATACATTTGACCCAGGCCGATTTCTTTATGGTCAAGGTCATGACTATCATGCCTTGCCAGATTTTCCAATCACTTCAAACTAATGTTAACCGTTACGTATTATGTAGGACCATTGCCAATAATTTCAAGGTCAAGGTCATGGCAAAGTAAAACTCTACGATGAATTCATAGAATTTTCAAAAAATTCACACAATGTAAACCATAACCTGAATGTGTGTATGGCATATGATCCTGGTTGATAGCTTCAAGGGTAAGGCAACAGAAGTACAGTAAAACCTCTCTATATCAACCACTAAATTACATCAAGTATTTTGTGTTAAAGGCAAGTGGATGCTTAAAGCAAAGTGAAAGTAAAACAGAACGCTCCTATAGGAGCGTTCTGTTTTACTTTCACCTTGCTTTAAGCAACCACCTGCCCAAAATACCAATTAATTAACACAATTTGTGGTTGTTATAGATAGGTTTTACTGTACCGTGCCCTCTATAAGGTTACTAAGCTCAATCTATTTTCAAAGAATTTTACTGTAGTTTACCATGGCTAGAAGTTGTTTTGTGCACAGGACCCTGACTGGTTTCTTCAATGTCAAAGTGGTTTCAAAAGTATACTCTGGCAGCACCTGTATTTCCATTTCATCTACAGTTTAATTTGTATTATTTTTCTCATAAACTTCTTGTTCTTCAGGTGCATACTGCCTCGCTTTGCAGAGCTCTTGTTTTCATTTAGTTGTTCAAACTCTGGCATACATCATAGATAAAAAATGATACACCGAACAATGAAGCCAGTGATAAAATGACTCCTGCAAGTACCATCTGACTTTGATCTATGCCAAGTTTTTATTTCATTTGAGTGTTTAACTCTTTACATGCTAAACAGTTTGGTTGGGTGTTTTTTCCATAAAAATCTGCTGCAATTGCTAGTTGGTATATCTTTCAAATATGAAGTCAGAGTTTCAGAAAGTTTGGATCCTGATTAGATGCCTTGTTTTAACCCTTTCTCTTATATAAACATGTTTTCACTTATTTGCAAACAGAGTAGACCAAGATCAGACAGCTCCTATAGGAGCCGTCTGATCAGGGTCCGCTCTGTTTGCCAATGGAATTTGATACATGTTTCCCTAGTTTTCTAAAATGGCTACAATGTTCGACCTTCCATATCTCATTATAACTATTTTGTCCATGATTATTCAGTAGGTACTGTACCTGGTATTGAAAATTGGAATGAAGTGTTTCATAAACATAGAACAGGGAAAGGGTTAATCTGTTTGGCTAAGGTAATCACACATTCACCAGGAGCATGCAAGAAGTTGATGCTACTACAAATATTTTTTGTTGGTGTGATGACGTAAAAGTTGTTTGCGTCTTATAATCATAGAAAGTATTTCTCTAATGGAGGGTGTATGATGATATGGTTGGCAGTATTTAGTATATTTGCTGAAGTTTGCTATCTCTTTTAAGTTTGTGATGATTTAGCATTTTAGGAAGCTGCGAGTTTTATTAAATCGTAGCACTCTATTGGCAATTAAACAGTTGATAAAAAATTGGATGATAAACATTTTATCTGAAACCAAATTGTTTGACAAACTGAATCATACTTGTTTAGCCCATTCTCTCATAGGCTATTTTTAGGTACAACCTCTTTGAATAAATCTACCAAAAAGGAGCATTAACTAGAAATAAGGAAAGTTTTAGAATTTTGTAGTTTGAAACCATTGTGATAAATAGAGCATTTGTTCCTATAGGAGCAAATGCTCTATTTATCACAATGGTTTCTCAAAGTGAATTTTACAGAGTCGTCAAACGTCAATATCAGGGAATGGGTTAATATAGAAATTAGGAGAAGCTGAATAGTATTTGGTGAATCAAAACTGTTAAAAACATCTTCAAACTATTGTTTAGAGTAAGGGTTAACACATGGTACTAATTTCATAGTGAGTAGATGTCCTCTTCAATCATCCACCAAATTGTATTTTCTTGAATTTGTCAGCAATGAAAATCTGCAATAAAAATTGGCATTGAAAAAAAAATCTGTCTTCATGAAAACAAAAACATGATTATGAATGTTAAAAATTAATGGTCATCAATGTTAAACTATGATGTGTGCAACCTTGAATTGTTAAGGATTTACATCACCTAAGTGTGGTGAAAACATAAACAGTTGTGGGATGATCATTAATGACAACTTTATTACATACCTGCGATATTGCTTGTCGGGAACGACCCCGCCAGTGCTAGTAATACCTTCATCTTTCATTAGTTGCCTAAAAAAAGCAAGAGCATACCTTTAACCTGTTAAACACATTCCTGCTGAAGAAAACTTCCCATGTCTTCAAATCTTTCCTCAAAAATATGCATAGATGGTCTAATTGTATAGTCCCTACAAGATGCCTAGTCGTGCTGCATCACATAAATAAGCCATTTTAACATGTGTGAACTCAGAAATGTGCAAATGTCTATTTCGAAGGAATAACTTTAATTTGGAGAGGTGTTCTGCATGAGATTTTGCAGATATGACCTTTCAAAAAAGAATTTGGAAAAAAAATGAATTGTGTAGGCCCTGATCAAAAGACTTCTTTAGGAGCTCTCTGTTCTTGGTCTACACTATTAAAGTGTTAACTGGTGTCTCTATTAACCATTTCCTCCATAAATACGCCTTTCTACACCTCTGTAATAACCACTTCTTAAAACCATTGTGATACATAGAGCATTTTGCTCCTTTAGGAGCAAATGCTCTATTTATCGCAATGGTTTCTAAAATTTTACTTTTCTCTAGTAAATGCTCCTTTTGGGTAGATTCATTCAAAGAGGTTGGGTCTAAAAAATAGCCTATGGAGGAAAGGGTTAAGGGACACTAGACAAATGGGTTAAACAGAGGCAAGAAAAATCTGTGTTTTCCAGGCCAGCATAAATTGTATTCGGTATTCCTTATTCTCTGCCTTTAGTTGACACCTTTCTTTGTAAAGAGGTTATTTAGAATCAAACCATGCAGCTGCTTGTATTGCACATTCCATTTACTCTTTGCACGCCAGGTAATTGTCAGCAAAAAAAAAATCATCTTCCATATCCTTTACTATGCTAAATATTCTAAGTGAAATAGTCTATCAGTCCGCTTTAATTTACTAAAGAACTTTGAAAGACAAACAGTGCAGACCCTTAGGAGCCCTTTGGTCTAGGTATAATACACTTCTTGTAAATAATAGTACACTTCATGATGGGACGGTCACACTAAGTTACTCAGCGACTTATCTAAATCCAGACTGTTTGCATAGGCCATCATAAATTGCCACTATCATGCAAGAAGTTAATCATTTCTCTAATAGAAATGCCTTTTCACACATTTGCAAATAGAGTAGACCCAGATCAGATGGCTCCTGTAGGAGCCGTCTGATCAGGGTCTGCTCTGTTTGCTTATGAAATTATAATAGATCCTACCAATATAAAAAATTCATGTGCACATAATGCCATTATAAAAGTTAAGCTAATGAATATTCATGATGTCATTATTTTTGTACATGAATACTCAGCAGGGAAAGGGTTAAACTAACTCGGTATAGGTTATTGCTGTAAGGTATGATAATAGCTAGTCACTCGATTTTTTTTCTGCATATTTTTTTTTACCCAGGAAGGCAGGAGATTATTTTTATGACTAGATGATATGACTGCGGCAGGAACATACCAGACATGTCGCACAGATTTTTTATGCAGGCTTTCACATGTTTTACTTAATCTGCAGAAGCTTTCTCCAATTGTTGGAAAGCTCGGAGCTCAGTAATTTGCTGTGTGCTTTGTTTTTCAAAGTACTTTTTCCATTCTGTCCTTTCAAAATACAATGATCTGCAAAATGGTTTGGATAATATCGAGATTCAGACTTTAATTCTGACAAAACGGTAAACTGAGCATCACAATCCTAATTATGTTAAGTCTTGGACAAACTAGGGCAAATAGTGGTCTTGTTTACTGCAAGAGTTGGTTTGCATGATTTTCACAGCTGTTGATACCATTTTCTCAAATATTTGATAACTTGTGACTGATATAAACAGCTCATAATAAAAAAAATTGTATAGTAGGTGTGATAAAGATAAGTAACTTTTGTATACCAACAAAAAGTTATCTGGCTTGTAGGTGTGTGGTAAATATTTGCAGTGTAGTTACCTTGAATTGTAAAATTTGGGAAAATGGAAATTTCAAGGTCATTATGTCAAATGAACCCATTTATTACAGATTATCAATTTGAAATCTTTGGATGTACTAAAGCTTTGAAATAGAATTACTGTAATGTGAAATATATTGTTAAATAACTTGTTGAGCTAATTTGATTAATGGTAATGAGCTGGGTTTTTTTTTAACCCATACCCTCATAGGCTATTTTTAGATACAACCTCTTTGATTAAATCTACCAAAAAGGAGCATTTACTTGGGAAAAGGAAATTTTCAGAATTGTGTAGTTTCGAAACCATTGTGATAAATAGAGCATTTGCTCCTGTGGAGCAAATGCATTTATCACAATGGTTTCACAAAGTGACTTTTAAAGAAGTGTCAAAAGGGGTTATTATGCGGGATTGGGTTAAACGAATTTCTTTTATCAAAATTTCTTATAATGAATTCAGATTTCCAAATTTTGCACTTACCAGCAGATTGGCTTGTTGATTTCTTTCTGTAGCATTTTTGTGCACTGAATTGCGAATTTATAAAGTTTGTAGTTTGTGTGGGCTCTTTATCACATGTTAACCCTATACACCTTAAATATAGGTCTGATTCTACTGTGTCTGCCAGTGTCAAATGTTCGTATGCTGTGATATAAAATCACCTAACTAATGTTCTTGATGTCATATCTTACACTATAATTATTCATTGAGTAAAAAGTGAACACTTTACTCCATAGATACACCTTAACACATTTGCAAACAGAGTAGACACAGATCAGGCAGCTCCGGCTGCCTTAGGGTCTGCTCTGTTTGCTTAATGAATAATATAAATATAATTCTACAGTTTCTGCCATGGCCAAATTTTCCCATGTTTAGGTAGCATTAATAAAAACTTTTTCTAATTAGTATTCATGGTGTCATTACTAAATTGTTACTTAAATATTCATGGTGTAAAAAGGGTTAACTAGTAGCTGTCCAACCTATGGTAGTGGTTTGATAGTAGTTAGTTCAAAGTCGTCATAAATCAATGTTCATGTCCACTGTTTACCAGGGCTGAGATATTTATCCACCCCTTATCTCTAGTCAATAGGTTGTGTATGGGCTACCAAAGTATTTCGATATCCCAGGACAACTGTTCACTTTCAATCCCAAAAGTTGTCATGACAATTGAAATTTTGAGAGAGACACAGTTCAACTACTTTGTGAATAGACATGGGAATCTCTTTTCCCTGTTCAATATTCATGTATTAAATTATGAGATCATGAATATTTATTATGAATTTTTATACTGTATAAGTTTTTAGCGTTTTTTTTATCGAACAAAAACTGTAGAATCGGATCTTTGTCATGTCATAAGCAAACAGAGCAGACCCTGATCAAACGTCTCCTATAGGAGCTGTCTGATCTAGGTCTACTCTGTTTGTAAATGTGTGAAAAGGTGTTTACTGTTTAAACTGATGAGAGTTCATGTGGCATCTTATCTGGATCCTTCCTGTTTGCTGGGTCTGCTCTGTTTGCAAATGCATGAAAAAGCATTTATATGTAGGAAAGGGTTAAATAGCGTTAAAAGACCTCAAGTACGTTTAGCACAGTGTCTTACACTTGGCAATATCTTTTTGCTCTCGCAGCAACTTGGCAGCGAGGAGGAAACCTGTTGGGTTTTCATGGGAATGTTTGTAAGATGACTCGCTACCAGAAAAATGTTGATCTTGTCATTGTAGTACAACAACAAGCCCATTAGTAGATCCTTCTCCTGTACTCTACGATTATTGCATGCAGATTTGGTGTTTCTGTATTTTTATTTAACCCTTTCCTCCATAGGCTATTTTTAGACCCAACCTATTTGAATGAATCTACCAAAAAGAGCATTCAATAGAGAAAAGTAAAATTTTAGAATTTTTTAGTTTGAAACCATTGTGATAAATAGAGCATTTGCTCCTATAGGAGCAAATGCTCTCTTTATCACAATGGTTTCATAAAGGGACTTTTACAGAGGCGTAGAAAGGCGTATTTATGGAGGCGAGGGTTAACCCTTTCCCTGTTCAGTATTCCGTAAAGAAATAATGACATGATGAATATTTATTAGCTAGTTTTATGCTGGCATATGAATGCATAAATTTTGGTTTTGGTAGAAACTGAAGAGTCAGATCTGTATTATTTTATGAACAAACAGAGTAGACCCTGATCAGATTTGGTCTACTCTGTTTGCAAATGCATGAAAATGCGTTTATATAAAGCAAAGGATTAAGCCTTTCACATTTGTCGGCTCTTTTTATGCCCCCAAAGGCGGGCATATAGTAATCGCATTGTCCGTCCTTCCGTCTGTCCGTCTGTCCGTCCGTCCGTCCGTCTGTCCGTCTGTCCGTCCGTCTGTCCTTCCGTCCCAAATTCGTGTCCGGTCTGTAACTTCTTCATCTATAAATGGATTTCAATATAACTTGGCACAAATGTTCACCAGACAGAGACGATGTGTCGCGTTCAACTCCCCGGTCCATGGGTCAAAGGTCAAGGTCACAGGGTACAATTACTTTGTCACAAATTTCGTGTCCGGTCTGTAACTTCTTCATCTATCGATGGATTTCAATATAACTTGCCACAAATGTTCACCACACAAAGATGATGTGTCGCGTTCAACTCCCAGGTCCATGGGTCAAAGGTCAAGGTCACAGGGTACAATTACTTTGTCGCAAATTTCGTGTCCGGTCTGCAACTTCTTCATCTATCAATGGATTTCAATATAACTTGGCACAAATGTTCACCACACAAAGACGATGTGTCGCGTTCAACTCCCAGGTCCATGGGTCAAAGGTCAAGGTCACAGGGTACAATTACTTTGTCACAAATTTCGTGTCCGGTCTGTAACTTCTTCATCTATCAATGGATTTCAATATAACTTGCCACAAATGTTCACCAGACAGAGACGATGTGTCGCGTTCAACTCCCTGGTCCATGGGTCAAAGGTCAAGGTCACAAGGTACAATTACTTTGTCACAAATTCCGTGTCCGGTCTGTAACTTCTTCATCTATCGATGGATTTCAATATAACTTGCCACAAATGTTCACCACACAAAGACGATGTGTCGCGTTCAACTCCCAGGTCCATGGGTCAAAGGTCAAGGTCACGGGGTACAATTACTTTGTCACAAATTTCGTGTCCGGTCTGTAACTTCTTCATCTATCAATGGATTTAAATATAACTTGGCACAAATGTTCACCACACAAAGACGATGTGTCGCGTTCAACTCCCAGGTCCATGGGTCAAAGGTCAAGGTCACAGGGTACAATTACTTATCACAAATTTCGTGTCCGGTCTGTAACTTCTTCATCTATCAATGGATTTCAATATAACTTGCCACAAATGTTCACCAGACAGAGACGATGTGTCGCATTGAACTCCCTGGTCCATGGGTCAAAGGTCAAGGTCACAGGGTACAATTACTTTGTCACAAATTTCGTGTCCGGTCTGTAACTTCTTCATCTATCAATGGATTTCAATATAACTTGCCACAAATGTTCACCACACAAAGACGATGTGTCGCGTTCAGCTCCCTGGTCCATATGTCAAAGGTCAAGGTCACAGAGTACAATTTTTGGGGGCATTTGTCACGTGACTGTGACATCTCTTGTTGCTCTTGGAATTATTTTATAGATCTGATTCTTCAGTTTTTACAGAGGCCAAACTTTTCTTGCTCATTTTGCTACCATAAATATTAAGCTAATTAATATTCATAAATACAATATTTCTTATATGGATATTAGTTGAGGAAGGGGTTGATGACAATAGCAGCCCATTTTCACTTGGTAGACCGAACAGATGTTGAAAAGAAACACTCTTAATATGTTGTACTCAAGGAAATAAATCAAACAAAAGGAAACTCAGACTAACTTTTTGGGGGGAATTATTATCTTAAGCCATGACTTAGCATCTCATCAGGGTTGAAATTGACACTAAGATGCTGTTCTTTTTTTTCCCCTTTTTTTTTCCAAAAGAGAAATTGAGGAAAACTAATTCTATAATTGAGGCAGACAATAGTTTTGTACAGTAAAACCTCTGTATAACAGCCACTAAATTACATTGATCAAGTATTTTGTGTCAATGATCATGTATTTTGTGTCAAAGCCAGGTGGCTGCTGAAAGCAAGGTGAAAGTAAAACAGAACGCTCCTATAGGAGCGTTCTGTTTTACTTTCACCTTGCTTTAAGCGGCCACCTGCCTTTAACACAAAATATTTGCTGTAATTTAGTGGCCATTATAGAGAGGTTTTACTGTAGTAACAAAAGGCCATTAACACTTTGAATGGGGGATATGCACTGGCATTTGTAAACAGTGTAGACCCAAATCATTCGGACTCGTCTAGCAGGTTTAAGCCTTTCATACTGAGTTAACCCCTTACTCCAGTATGTCTTTTCTACGCCTTCGCAGAGTAGACCTGGATCAGACAGCTCCTACAGGAGCCATCAGATCAGGGTCTGCTCCGTTTGCTAAGGGAATAATGTAGATCCAATTCTAAATGTAGATCCAATTCTACAGTATCTGCAATTAAAGAAAATCCTTTGTTAATGAGCCATTTTAAAAAAAACTTCATATCCTTGATGTTGTTATTTCGTTATGTGAATATTCATGGAGGAAAAGGTTAAAAGCTGATAGATTTATCCGTGCACTTACCTGTTACTCTCCCAAGAGTGGGAATTTCAGTGAGCTATTTTAAGCTAGAATGTTGACCTTGTGATGCTGAGATGTAGGTGATACAGTATATCAAGGTCACTATGTGCAGTTTTCTCTCCGTGTTAATAACCCTTTCCTTCATATAAATACCTTTTCTTTGCCTTTGCAAACAGAGTAGACCCAGAATCTGCTCTGTTTGCTATAAATTATGATAGATTTGAATCTACAGTTTATCAGCCGAACAATCCTGTTTATGTGTGTATTATATAAATATATATCATTTATAGTGGCATATGAACACAAGTTTTTGGCCATGGCAGAAATTTGTAGAATCAGATCTTTATTATTCTATGAGCAAACAGCAGATCTGGTTCCACCCATAATAAAAATTCAGCTATTAAATATTCACGATGTCATCATTTCTTACATTTATGGGGTTAAGAAGTGCATGATTTTGACGAGGACCTGTATTTATTTTGTCCATTAAATTTGTTTGGTTAAATTTCATCATATACATTGTATTCTGTCATGCCATTGTCGAACAGACGATGAAATGCTGTCTGTAGAAGATACAGAGTTCATTTATTTTGGGAACATGGCAATTTGGCAAGGTTATTGGAACTCTTAGGCTGATGTAGACTGCAGAAAAGAGATTTTGTACCCTTTGAATGGGGATAATGAGTGAACTGAGATTTGCAAACAGTGTAGACCCAGTTCTGAGGGCTCAACATCATTCAACTAACGTAGTGTTGTAGTGCTGTAAAATCCAACTCGCTCACTAACTGACACACATCTGATCAGGGTCTGCTATTTGTTTATGAAATTGTAATAGATCCGACTCTACAGTTTCTTTTTACATGTGCCATTATAAAAAATCGACTACTAGACATCCATGATGCCAGTATTTCTTACATGAATATTCAACAGGGAAAGGATTAACAATCTGTCCTTTGAGATTTTCAAAAGAAATAGGATGGAAATTCACTGGGAAAATGGTGCATTATAGGATCAGAGATCTAGATAAAACGCATACATTTATACATTTTCAAAATAGCTCCTTTGTTTCTCCATCAAACCCTATACTGTGACCACCCTTTTAGAATTCTCTCAAAGAGACAATTCTAAAGGGTGGTCACAGTATAGGGTTTGGTGGAGAAATGATGATTTTAGTATTTGGGTATGCACCTTTATCTGTGGCTCTGCAGTATGTTTATTTATTAACCCATACTGTCATATAAATGCCTTTTCACGCATTTGCAAACAGAGTAGACCCAGATCATATGGCTCCTGTAGGCTACATTGTTCCACCTCAATATGTCATAACTATTTTGTTCATGAATATTCAGTAGGTATTGAAATTTGCACTAAATATAGGACAGGGAAATGGTTAAGAGATTGAAGGATTAAAAGAAGGTGAAATTTTGATGAACCAAATTTCTTGACCAATAATCATGCAAGAGTCCACCCATTATGAATATATAAATTAATTTTATTCGTTAATTGAAAAATAAAATTTATTGCCAAAGCTAGCAGTAGAAAATCAGATTTGTAGCATTCAAGCAAACAGTCTTATCAGACCTTGATCAGACAGCTCCTATACGGGTTTAACTGTCTTTGCAAAAGTGTGAAAGAGTTGGATTATTAACCCTTTCCTCCATAAATACGCCTTTCTACGCCTCTGTAAAAGTCACCTGTTGAAACCATTGATAAATAGAGCATTTGCTCCTATAGGAGCAAATGCTCTATTTATCACAATGGTTTCACACTACACAATTCTAAAATTTTACTTTTCTCTAGTAAATGCTCCTTTTGGGTAGATTCATTCAAAGAGGTTGGGTCTAAAATAGCATATGGAGGAAATGGTTAAGAAAAGAGTTAAATATTTGTGCATGGTACCAAGTTTGTTGTGGCAAGATTGGGATGTCATGTAGAGTGCATTTAAAGTCTGTCTCCATAGGAATAACATTTGTTTTAGGTGGCAACGTTGTGTTGTCATGTAAAATGCATTTGAAGTCTGCTTTCATTAAAATAACATTTGTTAATAATCTTTGGCCACCACAGGGAAGTCTGTGGAATTTGCTAGGAAATGTAAGTTGTGCAGATAAGATCCAACTGTTTGGCTGAGGGACACGTCTTGCACATTACATTGTATAATTGCCATCTACAAATATTTTTCCATTTCTGTAAAAAAATCCCCTGTTAACCTGTAATAGCACTAAGAAATTACTGTAAGCAAAACTTTTGTCAGCTACAAATAATTTCTTTTTAATTAAACAGTAAAATCTTGCTAATCTGAACTCCAATAAAATATTATACGTAATACCTTAATGATCTTTTGGCAGCTTAACCCTTTCCCTCGTAGGCTATATTTAGGCCTAACCTCTTTGAATAAATCTACCGAAAAGGCGTGTTTACTAGAGAAAATGAATTATGTTAGAATTATGTAGTTTTGAAACCATTGTGATACATAAAGCATTTGCTCCTATGGAGCAAATGCTCTATTTATCACAATGGTTTCAACAAATGACTTTTACAGAGGCATAGAAAAGCATATTTATGGAGGAAAGGGTTAAAGCAGGATGACCGTCATTATCCAGTTGAGAAGAGACCTGCAAAACATTTTGTCTTATTTAACCCTTTACTCCATTGAAATTGCAAACTCAGTAGCCTTGATCAGACAGTTCTGGTAGCTAGGAACTTCCTGATCAGGATCTGTTCTGTTAACTGATGAAATTCCTTGTGTTCATGGACTGACTATATATCTAAAAAGAAATAATCTAATATTCATGATGTCATTTTATCTTACATGAATATTCAAGTAGTAAAGTCCAGTTCTACTCTGTTTGCATAGTTTGAAAAGAAGGAACAAAATTTTGAGAATTTACTTAGGATATGCATAAGCTCTTATTGGTGTAACATTGATTTGATCCTGGAAATAGAGAAAACAAGAACAAGAAACAATATTTGCATTGTTACTTTAAATATTGCTGTGAATGTTAAAAATATAATTAAAAAGTTGTACAGTGAAACTTAGTTGATGATCCTCATTGGAGCTAAAGCTGTGCCTCCAATGCATGTAATTATGTTCGGTGCATAGGGTAGTGCATACAATCATGTAGTACAGTAATATTATACTATCATGCAGTTACTGGCAAAAAGGTACTGAAAATCACTCACCGTCATCCTATCTCAGACGATCTTAGTTAATATAGCAGGTTTTTGCATAAAAAGTTATTTGTGGAAAGAAAATTAAACCATCCATGTGTTATATAGGTAGTAGCTGCATATCAACTGGTAGGCTTGTTTTATGGCCTGAGAAATGCTGATGATGTAGGATGGATGGCCTTGTTTCTGCTGACTTACTCATCTCTTTAACACTACTCCATGAATATTTATGAAAGAAATTATGACATCATGAATATTAATTAGATCGAATTTTAAAATGGTATGTTACCAAATGAAATTTTTGCCAAAGCAGAAACTCCGTAAAACCAGATCTATATTATTCCATAAGCAAACAAAGCAGACCCTGATCAGACGGCTCCTATAGGAGCCGTCTGATCTGGGTCTACTCTGTTTGCATAGGCGTAGAAAGGCGTATTTATGGAGGAAAGGGGAAACACTTTCCCAATTAATTAAGGCCTTTGCAAACAGACCCAGATCAGATGGCTCCTGTAATAAGAGCTGTCTGGTCAGGGTTTGCTGCGTTTTGCTTATGAAATCATAATGGATCTGACTGTGCGTCTTTAAATCAAAACAGGTGGTAGCTGAATGCAGAACAGAAGTAATATAGAAAGCTTTCTGCATTACTTTTGTTTTGTATTAAGCAACCACCTGCTTGTAAAGACGACCACATTTATCAATTTACCCATGCCTTTATACCTTTGCAAACAGATCAGATGTCTCCTATATAGCAGCTCTTGGTCTGCTGTTTGCTTATGGTATACAATACATCTGATTTTACAGTGTGTCCTGTGTCCATATGCCTGTATAAAAGTTCAGCTATTAAATATTCATGATGTCATTTCTTACATGATTGATTGTGTTGATTAACGTCCGTTTCTGCCAAATATGGTTGTCCCACATGAGGGGAGCAGATGCAGAGAAATCCAGGCACGATGCCTTACTCTTATTATCGATAAGAGTTTCTCTGGATCTTTTAACCCATTCCCACATTTTGACGCCTTTTGACGCTTCTGTAAAAGTCACTTTATGAAACCCTTGTGATAAATAGAGCATTTGCTCCACAGGAGCAAATGCTCTATTTATCACAAGGGTTTCAAAACTACACAAATCTGAAAATTTCCTTTTCTCTAGTTAATGCTCCTTTTTGGTAGAATTAATCAAAGTAGCCTATGAGGGAATTCGAATGGGTTAAATGTCCAGTGTAAAGCACTGATACAAAGTCCTGGTATCAAAGTCAAATCCGAAGCGAATATTCAACATGGAAAGGGGTTTTAAACAGATTTTAAAAGAATGATAGAAAATGAACAAGACTGAAAGGAGAAAGTGCAGAATATTATAATAGAGTAAGACTTGTGACTGTTCAATTGTATTAGGAAACCCAGCTGTGCATTTCCGCCCATGCAAAGATATGAAAAAGCAGTGACTAATAGGTTAAGATTCATTTAACTCTAATAAAGTTTAACCAAGCATGTCATATAATGGGGTTGGAGGCATATGATTTGCATTTCGATATATTTAGCATGCTATGGGTGATTTTTTTTTCGTAGCCTAAATGGCAGTACATGTATGTAAATACAAACAGGATTTAGATGAGATGCTAGTCAACTTGATGTCATGTCCGGATCCGCTTTTTGAGACTATTAATTGAATCTACTTTGATTATGTACTATTAATTGAATCTACTTTGATAATGGCAGTAGATTAAGCTGAACTTTAATTTGAGGGACTTTACACTACATACATAATTATTGTTACCTGTGTTTAGCCCATTACCTCATACAAACGTGTTTTCACGCATTTGCAAACAGAGTAGACCCAGATCAGACGGCTCCTAGAGGAGCCGTCTGATCAGGGTCTACTCTGTTTGCTTATAGAATTTGATAGATCTATTTCTTTGCTTTCTAAAATGTCTACAATGTAGTACCTTCCATATTTCTTTATAACTATTTTATGAATGAATATTCAGTAGGTATTGAAATTTGGAATAAACATAGAACAGGGAAAGTGTTAACCCATTACCTCAATATACGTGTAAGAAATAACATCATGAGTTTTGATTAGCTGAACTTTTATTATGTTATATGAACTCGGGATCTTGTGGCCCTGGCAGAAACTGTAGAACCAGATCTTTTACAGGAGCTGTCTGATCTGGATCTGTTCTGTTTGCAAAGTGAAAAATGTGTCTCTTTCAAGTAAAAGGTTAAGTAATGCAAATGGAGACACCTGTAGCGACTTGGCTGAGTGGTTATGGTCCCTTGAATCTTGCCCCACATATCGTATGGTTTGAATACCAAATGTTTAGTACAGATCCATATTGTCAGCATAGTGTCATGTGGTCAATATCCAGATGCTTTATGCTCTAACGAATCATTTTGATGGACGGGTGGGTCTGCCCACTTATGTCGTAGATTTTCAGCAAGTGGAGCTTCCCAACTAAATACCTCTATTGCACTGTCATGGTGTTTTAACCCTTTCCCTCATTTTGACGCCTCTGTGAATGTCACTTTCTGAAACCATTGTGATAAATAGAGCATTTGCTCCATAGGTTTCAACACAACCAAATTCTTAAAATTACCTTTCATCTAGTTAATGCTCTTTTTCGGTAGATATATTCAAAGAGGTAGGATCTAAAAATAGCCTATGAGGGAATGGGTTAATGAAACAGAAAACTGATATGGTTACTGGCTTACTGCAAACTGTTAACTTTCCCTGTTGAATATTCATGGAAGAAATAATGATGTCATGAATAATTATTGGATGAAGTTTTATAATGGCATAATATA
The DNA here is from genome assembly GCA_963576725.1 of Azorinus chamasolen. Taxonomy (NCBI): domain Eukaryota; kingdom Metazoa; phylum Mollusca; class Bivalvia; order Cardiida; family Solecurtidae; genus Azorinus; species Azorinus chamasolen. The sequence continues at coordinate 100,325,166 of OY755235.1, read as the reverse complement.
TACACAGGATTGTTTGGTATAGGTAGAAACTGTAGAATTTCAAAAGCAAACAGAGCAGACCCTTATCAGATGACTCCTTCAGGAGCCACTCCTTCAGGAGCCATCTGTATGTGGGTCTTTTGTGTTTGTAAAAACTTGAAAATTGTGCCAAAGGTTAACATTCTTTCTGATAGTGTTTTGCAACAGACAAGTTACCTTTAACCCATTCCCTCATAGGCTATTTTTAGATCCAACCTCTTTGAATAAATCTACCGGAAAGGAGCATTAACTAGAGAAAAGGATTTTTTTTTAGAATTTTGTAGTTTGAAACCAGTGTGATAAATAGAGCATTTGCTCCTATAGGAGCAAATGCTCTATTTATCACAATGGTTTCAAGAAGTGACTATTACAGAGGCGTAGAAAGGCGTATTTATGGAGGAAAGGGTTAAAGTTGAATGATAACAGTGCAGCAGGTAGATGGTACCATACTCCATCATACAGTGAGTTCATCATACAGTGAATAGGGCATTCCTAAATATCTGAGAGGAATAGGTCAGAAAAGCCTTGTCACCCCATCAGTGTATCAGATGATCTTGATACATTGCTTATTTATCCTTTTACCTCTGATAGGCCTTTCAACGCCTTTGCAATTAAAGTAGACCGAGATCAGAGGGTTCCTCGTTCCGAAGAAAAGTCGAGCTATTGTGGTCACTGGGTCGTAGTTGTCATCGTCGGTGGTGGCGGCGTGCAAAAACTTTAATGTAACTCATTACTCAAAAAGTATAAGAGGTATCAACATGAAACTTCATAGGTTAGTAGATCTCATTGAGGGGATGGTCCCTTCATAAGAACCATAACTCTTGATTTCAAAATTTTGGAGTTATAGCCCTTTATCCTTTTAAAAAAAAATTGATTTAGCTGGACAAGTACCAAATCAGACGAGCGTTGGCGCCGCACGTGGCTCTTGTTGTAATTACATGAAGGTCATTTACAAACGGCTTAGATCCAGATGAGAAGCAGGTAGAGTAATTCAGTGTCTTACTAGGATCAAAGTTGTTTGTCACTTTCTCAAAATCTGAAGTTACTGTTTGCAAATGACGATGCAGGTGTGTCCCACGTCCAAGACGTTAACCCTTTATCTCATGAATATTCATGTAAGAAATAATGACATATAAATATTTATTAGCTTAGTAGTAATGGTATATGAACACCGAATCTTTTGGCCATGGGAGAAACTAGAATCCGATCTATATACATGTAATTCCATAAGCAAACAGAGCAGACCCTGATCAGACGGCTCCTACAGGAGCCGTCTGAACTGGGTCTACTCTGTTTGCAAAGGCATTAAAAGGTGTCTGTAGCAGGTAAAGGGCTAAATGCTTCCCAGCTGGCTCACCACTTTAACCTCGTGAATTGTAGAAGAAAACTTGTTGTAAATTTAACCCTATCAGTTGCTTCAATCATGTTAAACTTAGTCACCCTACCCCATGTCCCCAAATATAAACCAGATTACAGGAGTCATACTTCACAGCCTAAATGAGCTAATGCAATGTTTGATGTAATTCAATTTGTACTGGTAAGTATTTTGAGGTAATTTAGACTAGGTTTGAAGTGCTGGAGGGTTTTTGGTGATGATAAAATATATGGTGTAATGTGGTAATATGTCATTTTACTGTCAACCCAAATTGGATGCAATATGTGCCATAAACATTTAAAATGTCAAGGTCATTACTTACTATGAGTTAGAAAAGAGATCTAAAAGGGTATTCTCATAAGGTACAAAGAAAAATGCCACCTGCAGAACAAAACTGGTAGACATTTTCTGGATAAGATTACTCCATAGATAGGCATTTTAATTTCTTGCAAACAGAGTAGACCTAGTTCGAGGTCTGCTCAGCTTGCTTATGAAATGATCTAGATCTGATTCAACAGCTTCTGCCATTGCCAAAAATTCCTGTGTTTATAATTATGCAAATATGAAATTTCATTTAATTAATATTCATGATGCCATAATTTCTTGCATGAATATTCATGAGGTAATGGGCTAAAACAGATTCAGAAATGGGAAGATCACATTTTTCGCTGCATACCAATTACTGTTAAAATCTTAACCCATTCCTCCATAGGCTATTTTTAGATCCAACCCCTTTAAATCAATCTACCCAAAAGGAGCATTAAATAGAGAAAAGGAAAATTTTAGAATTTTGTAGTTTGAAACCATTGTGATATATAGAGCATTTGCTCCTATAGGAGCAAATGCTCTATTTATCACAATGGTTTCAATAGGTGATTTTTACAGAGGCGTAGAAAGGCGTATTCATGGAGGAAAGGGTTAACCAGTATATCACAAAGTTGCACATGTATGTAATGTTTGCACGAGTCCATTGTCAGAAAATCATACAGCACCACCTAACATAAAACACTACAAGTGGCTTGTTTTCGAAAATTTCAGCTGGCGTCAAAATGCAAATCTTTGTTGTTCGCTCAATGGAGAAATAGATACTCTTCACTTGGTATTTGTACATTGTGGTGATCTGGTGAAACTGCTTCGATCTCGGAGGAAATGTGGAAGAAGTTTATAAGAGCGGCATTAGGATCAAAACAATTTAGTATTCAAAATGAGTATTTAAATGGAATTTGTAATTAACAAAATTGACACACAGCAATATTGCAAACAACAACTGCAAGTCTTGATTCATTGTATGTAAGAAGTCGAAATTAATATAAGCTTACCAGGCTTTATCATGGTCACCTTTCCCATCAGTGTTGTACTGTTTAGATCCTGATATTATGTAAAATATTTTGGCATCTCATTTTGATCTAAGCAGTCAAATTGTCCAAGGCAATATAAAATATGTACTGTACCTTAGTATGGAGTTGCACCTCAACTTCTCCCTTGATAACTTTTCAATTGAGAAAGCAAGACAGGCTTGAATAATTAAACACCCATGATGTTTAATAAGTTACCATAAGAGCGTAACAAAATGATTGTGCATAGTTGATCAGTGATTTATGTGCAGTGTGCACAGTCAGTCAGTGATTTATGTTGCAGCGCTTTTGCTCCTAGAGCTGCACTCCAGAGTACATGTTACTCCACAGTGAAATTAGTAGTTGCTGTAATTGTTCTGAAAGTCAGACAAGAAGCTGTTAAACCAGTTTCTCCTGTAGTTTTAGGTGTATTGTCAAAAGAACATTTCAAGGGCAACTGTTTTGTATAAAAGAAGGAAATTAAACATCATGATCAGAATAATGGAGAATGTGTCAGGAAAAGCTTATGTAAGAAAAATTTCCTTGAACAGATTGTACAAACTGATGATCTACCGCAGATGATTAAAAGTGTACAGTCATCAGTTTACCTGTTGCAAACTTGCTGATCACATGAAAAATGGCCAGAATAGTTGATGATTGTTTGATTATACTACTAAGTGTACTTTGTTATATTTGAGTAGGTAAATGTAAGAAATGATACTTGAAGATATAGGGAGGAGATAGATACATGATTTGCATCATTGGGAATTGATAACTTAAGTTTGGATCTTGAAGAGACATAACATGAATTTAATTTTGGTTATCCAATATTTTGACACTGTGTTCATGTCACTTAACCCTTTCCATCATATAAAGGTGTTTTCACTCATTTGCAAACAGAGTAGACCCAGATCAGACGGCTCCTACAGGAGCCATCTGATCAGGGTCTGCTCTGTTTGCTAATAGAATTTAATAGATCTGCATCTTTACTTTCTAAAATGGCTAAAATGTTCCACCTTCCATATTTCATTATAACTATTTTGTCCATGAATATATTCAATAGTTATTGAAATTTGGAATAAATATAGAACAGGGACAGGGTTAACCCTTTTCTCCATGAGTCTTTAAGCAAGAAATTATGATATTGAGTAAACAGAGCAGACCCTGATCAGACAGCTCCTACAGTAGGTGTCAAAAGGTATTTGAGGTAAAGGGTTAAAAGAATAAGAAAAAAAGGTTTTGAAGATGACACATTGGCCATATTTGTAATTATATGTACAGTAGTAATAAAATATACACATAGAATAGATGGATTCGAGTACATAATTATGTTTTCTGTGCTACAACTCTGATCATCTCTGTGTCTTGTATAATGGATAATTACAAACCACCTCTCTCAGCAGTTCTCATAAATCATAATGCAAGTCTAATTGATAGCACATTGTACCGTAATTTCCCAAAGTATACAGGCACTGAACCTCTCCCTCACCCATCTGTAAAGTAGAAGCTGCCATCAAAAAGAGGTCTATTTATGGGTCTGTAAGGCAGGTGGTAGCTTAATGCAGGTCAAAAGTAATGCAGAAAACTCCCATAGGAGCTTTCTGCATTACTTTTGCCCCTTATTAAGCAACTACCTGCTTGTTAAGACTTGTATATTCAATAAATGAATGACCACTTAGGACAGGTTCTACAGTATGTCAATTTTTCACCAGTTTGATCACATTGGGCTGACATAGTAGCAGACAGTGTAGACTCCCATGAAACCACTCCTAACCCTTCCCTCATATGTGTTTTCTCGCATTTGCAAACAGAGTAGACCCAGATCAGACGGCTCCTAGAGGAGCCATCTGATCAGGGTCTGCTCTGTTTGCTATTGGAATTGGAATACACACTTTAATCTATTCCTCAGTGTAAAGATGAGTACTCCTTTATCCCTTTCCCTGTTCTATGTTTATTTCATTTTTCAGTACCTACTGCATATTCATGGCCAAAATAGTTATAATGAAATATGGAAAATGGAACATTGTAGCCATTTAAAAAGTAAAGACACAGATCTTTAAAATTCTATTAGCAAACAGAGTAGACCCTGATCAGACGGCTCCTCTAGGAGCCGTCTGATCTTGGTCTACTCTGTTTGCAAATGCGTGAAAACACGTTTATATGAGGGAAAGGGTTATTACAGCTCTAGAAACAGGGCGTATGCTGTTGACCATCATCAGTTATCTAATCAAGTAGTAAGGACAGTGATATAATGCATTGGTTGGGTTTAGGTTAACCAACAGCTTTGAAAAGAACTTGGGCTTAGGATGCAATCTCATAAACTATTTATTAATTGTGATTCAAAAATGCTAAAATATAATGTTTTATCTTGTCTAAATTGTTTGCAACACTGGTGATAAGGCATTTAATTGTTTTGGTCAGCCTTTTCTGCTTTGTTTATTAGATTTGATACACATACACCAGGCATTGAAATGTTACAAGTGTATTTATTTGCCTTTACTTGTTCAACATGCCTTTCATTAGGGCCACTGTCCTTGCTTTACAAATTGTTGTGTGTTGAACAAGGAACCTCTAACCCCTCTCTTCAGTGGTATGTTGCACCTGGGTTATAAATGTACAGTAATTACTGCAAGTATTCATAAATACAAACTTAGGCAAATAGTGCAAATGCAGATCAAATGGTTAATTTAACCCACTACCTTATAGGCTATTTTTAGACCCAACCTACCCAAAAGGAGCATTTACTAGAGAAAAGGAAAATGTTAGAATTGTGTAATATTGAAACCATTGTGATAAATAGAGCATTTGCTCCTATGGAGCAAATGCTCTATTTATCACAATGGTTTCAAGAAGTGACTATAATCACAGAGGCATAGAAAGGCGTATTTATGGAGTAAAGAGTTAAGTTCTGAAAATGGTGCCAAATTAAATTATTCAACTTTACAAACCAGTGGAGTGGGGAGAATTTTTTGACCAAATATTTAGAGTACTTTGGGTACCTTTGCAAATGTTGTTTCCAATGCTATGTCTGCGAACCACACTTTTTGTCAAATATTTTGTATGTTGCCTGCCCACCGTCTAGGTACCATCTGTTTGTCTGGTGTGTGTGTTCATTTTCAAATGCTTTTTTACCTGCAGGCATCAAATGTTCCTTGGTGTACAAGGCTTCTAGAATGAAATCCAGACAATTCTTACATTTTGTTGTGTAGACCTAGGTCAGGCAGCATTATTTACAAATTAAGTACATGAAGTCAGTAAGTGTATGATAGTTACAAGTAACCGTAGCAAGTAGATCAACTTAAGTTGTAGATATGATAGAGCATGAACAGGCTTGAAGCAGTAATAACAGTTGTGATGTGTGCATGTTCATTAAAATGTCATGAAATACTCAATGCCTCATTGTTGAACTGTGCAGAATTATGTTTATTGCTATTTGATTGATACCATGGTCACATAAACATTTGGTATGTGAAATAGCGAGTTGAATGATCCAGTAAGAGAAAAACTAGAATAATGATGGAAGAAAGAAAAGAGAGAGAAAGTCAGATCTTAACCCTTTTCCTCATATAAGTGCTTTTTCACAAATTTGCAAACAGAGTAGACCCAGATCAGATGGCTCCTAGAGGAGCCATCTGATCAAGGTCTGCTCTATTTGCTAATAGAATGTGATTGATCTGCTTCTTTGCTTTCTAAAATGACAACAATGTTCTACATTCCATATTTCATTAAAAAAAAACTATTTTGTCCATGAATATATTCAATAGGTATTTAAATTTGAACTAAATGTAGAACAGGGAAAGGGTTAACGCTTTGCAGGACATGCGTGCACTGTTATTTGCAAACAGTGTAGACCAAGATCAGAGGGCTCTTCAAGGAGCCTTCTGATCTGGATCCACCCAGTTTGCCATTCAGAATCCTGTAGCAAGATTAGGCCTTTCATACTGAGTGTACTTGATAGTTAAATACTAATGGGCAATTCCACTCTAATAAATCGGCGTTGAAAAGGTTAACAGAAACTACAAGCAGCTCGATATATGCAGGTGTAGATTCCTGAAAGAAGAATGTATTGTATGTATTGTATATAGCGTCTGTGTTTTTGCTGCTGGATAATCACTGATGACGCTAAACGTCATTCTCATACCTCCGTCTCTCTCTGTATTTCAGAACTGACAGCTAAGGAAGGTTTGTTGCTATGGTGCCAGAGGAAGACCGCCCCATACAAAAATGTTAACGTACAAAACTTTCATCTTAGGTATGTTTACTTACCATACTTTTGTGTGTATATTTGATCACTTAATCCTTTACTTCATGAATATTCAGATAAGAAATAATGATATTATTAATATTAATTAGATAGTTGTTTATAGTGGCACATGAACACATAATGTTTTGGTCATGGTAAAAACTGTAGAATCAGATCTATGTAAGTTCACAAGCAAACAGAGCAGACCCTGATCAGATTAATAATTGGTTTTATAATTAACCCTTTCCCTGTTCTGTGTTTATTCAAAATTTCAATACCTACTGAATACTCATGGGCAAAATAGTTATAATGAAATAAGGAAGGCTGGATAGTGTAGCCATTTTGGAAACTAAAGAACCAGATCTATCAAATTCTGTTTGCAAACAGAGCAGACCCTGATCAGACGGCTCCTTTAGGAGCCGTCTGATCTGGGTCTACTCTTGTTTGCAAATGCGTGAAAACATGTTTATATGAGGGAAAGGGTTAAGGCATCATAAAAATGGATTTTTACCACAGCAGAAACTAGAAAAAATTATCTATGTTATTTCATAAGCAAAAAGCATATCCTGATCAGATAGTTCCTACAGTTTCTCCCATGGTAAATTATTATCTTGTTCATAATGCCATTATACAAAAATTCAGCTATTGGTATTTATACTGTCATTCTCTTACCAAATTTTCTTTCATAAAGCACATGGTTAATATACACCACCACCACCCAAATAAATAATAAATAAATAAAAATAATAATAATAAAAAAAAAATATTAAAAAATATTACAAATACTTAACACATGTATAATAAAACCTAGATTGGCTTCTCCTACCCTTCTACTTCATAGAATATAGCTAAGATCAGATGGCTCCTTTAGGAAGGAATTGTTTGATCAGGGTCTACAATATTTGCTACTATGTCAGTCTACTTTGAGATTATGCCAATTGAACTATGTAGCTTTAACCCATTCCTTCATAGGCTATTTTTAGATCCAACCTCTTTTGAATAAATCTACTGAAAATGAGCATTTACTGAATAAAAGGAAACTATTTATACAATTGTGTAGTCTTTAAACCATTGTGATAAATTATAAATAGACCATTTACTATTTGTCACAATGGTCTAGCCCTTTCCCTCATATAAACGTGTTTTCTTGCATTTGCAAACAGAGTAGACCCAGATCAGACGGCTCCTATAGGAGCCGTCGGATCAGGGTCTACTCTGTTTGCTGATGGAATTTTGAAAGATCTGTTTCTTTCTTTCTAAAATGACTACAATGTTCTACCTTCTATATTTCACTTTGTACATGAATATTCAATAGGTATGGAAATTTTAAATAAAGTTTAAACATAGAACAGGGAAAGGGTTAAAAGGGTGACTAAAGGCGTCAGTATGAGGGAAGGGGGAGATAGGGTGTCCAAATACTTGGAGTAATTGGGATACTCTCAGCAAATCAGGTTTGAAAACAAAAACATGAGACATTGTATCAAATATCAAAACAAATTACAGCTTGTGACTTGGTGGCTCGTGTCATTGATTGTTTTTATCGCTGCTTCACCATCAGTCTCGGTCAAGTGGCTGGCATCCTCTTACCACATAGTCAGATCCTGTGACTGTAGGACTTAACACTGCCTGCTGGCTGTGTGTTTTTGATAACCTGTGCAAGCATTTTGGGTCCAGATGAGACACAGAATAACTCATCAGGTTCCAAACTGGTTGATACTGGTTTTTCAGGAGAAAAGGATCAAAAAGAAACTGAGAATTGTAGCTGGCAATTTTTGCTGAAAACGATTTCTCAGCGTGCAAAGGAGTTAACTACTTGACTATAAGAGGCAGATAATTACCACAGTTTTCCTAAGTTGGGATAAACAGAACAACAATGAGATGATGTATATATATTGACTACAGTAAAATCTCGTTTATTCGAACACTAAAATATGTTAGTGGTTGTAGTAACCTTTCTGAGACCATGATTGAGCTTGGTCTAGCTTTCGACTCCTTCACGGAGCTCTGTGATTGAGTCGAAAGCTAGACCAAGCTCAATCATAGTCTCAGAAAGGTAACTACAACCACTAATTCATAATGGCTGAGACAGGAAACAACATCCATTTCAAGCAAACTAAAATACACATATTATTATTGATCTTTAAGACAGGTGACAGCTTAATGCATGGCGAAGGTCATGCAGAAAGCTCCTCTAGGAGCTTTCTGCATGACTTGCATTATGCAGCCACCTGCCCAAGGGTCTAAATTCTTCTTTACAGAAAATTTGGAAAAACAAGGTTTTACTGTATATTTATCATGTAGTTTACATCAAGATCTCCGTACAGAGACAGATTAACACTGTCTGTATAAGAGGGATTTAACCCTTTACTTCATGAATATTCATGTAAGAAATACTGATGTCATAAATATAAATTAGATTAATTGTTAGAATAGCACATGTACAGAGGATATTTTGGCCATTGCAGATAATGTAGAATCATATCTATATTATAAGCTAATAGAGCAGACCTATGAGAGCTGTCTGATCAGAGTCTGCTCTGTTTGCTTATGGTACAATATAGATGATTCTACAGTTTCTGCCATGACCAAAAGTTCCTGTGTTAGTATGCGATTACATCAGTTTGTCTAATTAATATTCATGATGTCATTGTTTCTACCATGAATATTCATGGAGTAAAGGGTTGAACAATGGACCATTCCACTTAAAAAATGCAGCATTATAAGAATTAAGAAAAAAAGTTACTGTTAAATCCATGGAAATGAGTTCTAAAGTCATACATGAGTTCTAAACTAAAGTCATACATGAGTTCTAAACTAAAGTCATGCATGAGTTCTAAACTAAAGGCATGCATGAGTTCTAAACTAAAGTCATGCAACAGTCTTAAACCTTCAGTCATACTTTTATCCATTTCATGATTTGTGTCAAACGTCCGTACATAGGGATGTATTGTGTTGATAATATTATACATGTTAATGTTTCACATTGATATTATGACCATTTTAGCTGGAAGGATGGCTTGGCCTTCTGCGCTTTGATCCACCGTCACCGACCTGAGCTCCTTGATTACTACAAACTTTCGAGGGTAAATTGAGCCCGCAGTGGATAGTAACCTGTCATTTCCCTTTCAGAGCATAGAGCATACCAGTGTTGTCCTTGCTGTGTTACATCCTGTCCACGGTCATTAACCCATTTATTATGTTGAAACATTTTTCAAGGGAAATTAGTGTAGACCCAGATCGGAGGGGTTCCTGAAGTAACCCTCCGATGAGTCTGCACTGTTAGCACCACCAGTCAGTCTTCAAGCTTTGCTATAGATTAACGCTTTCTACCATAGGCTATTTTTAGATCCAACCACTTTGAATAAATCTACTGAAAAGGAGCATTAACTAGAGAAAAGGATTTTTTTTTTAGAATTTTATAGTTTTGATAATGAAACCATTGTGATAAATAGAGCATTTGCTCCTATAGGAGCAAATGCTGTATTTATCTCAATGGTTTCATAAAGTGACTTTTACAGAGGCGTAGAAAGGCGTATTTATTGAGGAAAGGGTTAACCCTTTACCCCATGAATTAATGATATCATGTATATTAACCCTTTCCTCCATAAATACGCCTTTCTATGCCTCTGTAATAGTCCCTTCTTGAAACCATTGTGATAAATAGAGCATTTGCTCCTATGGAGCAAATGCTCTATTTATCACTATGGTTTGTATACTACACAATTATAACATTTTCCTTTTCTCTAGTAAATGCTCCTTTTCGGTAGATTCATTCAAAGAGGTTTGGTCTAAAATAGCCTATGGAGGAAAGGGTTAATCAACTGAATTTTTATCATAACACAAGAATGTTTGGTTATGGCATTATTATTCCATTTAAAGCAGACCAGGATCAGATGGCTCCTACAGGGACTGTCTGTTTTGAGTCTACTTTGTTTGCAAAGACATTAAAAGTTAGTTTCTATGAAGTAAAGGAATAAAAAGTTCTTACAGATCTGCTGGTGAAAACCAGTTTTGTTCAACAGACATAAATGGGTTATTACGCCATGTTTAGTTTCAGACAGTTCGAGACTAACAACTGTACTGTATTATAAATAACGCATGACACTGCATATATAGGCGTGATCATGTCATAGTTTTGAATGGGCTCTAATAATCTTTTGGCACTTTTGTTACATGCTTCTTTCTGAAGTTACTGATATATATAATTCCATAAGCAAACAGAGCAGACCCTGATCAGACGGGTCTCCTACAGGAGCCATCTGATCTGGGTCTACTGTGTTTTCAAAGGCATGGAAAGGCGTCTCTATCAGGTAAAGGGTTAAATGGTTGACTAGTACAAGTTGTACATTTTAGACTACTTATCTGTAATAGTGATAGTCCAAAAATTTGAAACAGTTAACCCGTTACTCCATAAATAAGCCTTTCTACGTTTTTGCAAATAGGGGAGACCCAGATAAGATGGCTCCTATAGGAGCCGTCTGATCAGGGTCTGCTCTGTTTGCATTTGACATGATATAGATCTGATTCTAGTTTTTGTCACAGCAAATATTTTACTTGAAAAGTTTACATTTTATAATTTATTCAGCTAATTAGATATTCATGATCACACCTATTGCCAGTTGTGATGTTAGCTGCTTGTGGGGTTCTTTTAGCTGGATTTCTTGCCTGTACCACATATAGATGTCTATGATTGGAATGATTATGTGATTTTCCTCCATCCAGTGAAACAGTTTTAAACGACCATTAATGAAGAAAAACTGTCTTAAAGCAGGTGCTGAATGCAAGACAAAAAGTAACTCAGAACTGTCCATAGGGAGCTTTTTGCATTACATTTATTCTGCTTTAGCTAAAATGTGTCTTAAATACCTACAAGAAGACATCTTTTGAGTGTAGCTTACAATACATTTACTGTAAATACCCAGGGAGGTTGTATTTGGTTTTGAAGAAGAATAGAATTATTTTAAAAACTAAAAATGAAAGTGGCATGTGCGATTTTTTTGTATAGAGTAGAGAAAATGGATGGAATATTACAAAAAGGATGAATCAAATGATAGTGTAAAAAGTTCAGTGTCAGTTTGTTGATAGGTTACTGTATTTATTTCACCTGTGTCTTTCCAACCACCTACAACAGATTTTGAGTGATACGTAAATTCACAACTTCTGTTGTCAGAAGTTTTTTTCAGTAGAAACAAATAATTTGATTAATGTAAAATGTAACCCAAGGGCAAAAGGTTTAAAATCCTTTTGAGCAGATTTCGGCACTTATTTCGGGAAGTCTATTAGTAGCTGCCCATCATATTTGATGGACTCCGACACCTGCTATTGTAAATACACTACCAGGCTGAGATGTTTTGTCTAGGTGAAGGATATCTACTTACCTGTGTGTTCGGTTATCTTTGAGCCCAATGATGCTGATAGGAGACCAGTGATCTGTGGTTGTGGTTGAGTTAGAATGAAAATAAAAGAACCTCACACCAGTGTTTGTTACAGAAGTCAGCATGTTTGACAGCCGGTTAGTGCAAGTTCAAGTCTGCAGAGCATGAAAAGCCTCACTTGATGGAATGATGTGTGTTGGATGACTCTTATCATGCTTGCCAACCATTTTCTTATGGGGGGACTACACCTGTGTTTAACTTAAACTCATAGAAACTCATTGTACACCTTTGCAAACAGTGTAGACCCAGATCAGATGGCTCCTGTAGGAGCCATCTGATCTGGGTCTGCACTGTTTGCGTATGGGCTGATATAGATATAATTCTTAAGTTTCTGCCATGGCCAAAAAATCTTTTCTTATAATGCCATTACAAAATTTCAGCTCAGTGATATTCACAAAGTCACCTGAATATGCTCGAGGTACAGGGTTAATTCTGTGTATGCTAATCAGAATACAAATAAAAATTGTAGTTCTGAAAGTATTTTTCCTTTGATTGCACTTCAAAAATGGAAACGGAATGTCAATCAGTTTCGGATCCTGATGAGATGCTGAGTGAATCAGCAGCTCATCTGGCTACAAGCTGGTGGCACAGGATATCGTGAATTTGCAGCTAGCGTTCAAAGATATACGGTAGATGTTCTACTAAAAGGGGAATCAGTACAACTTTGGATCCAAACTGTTATCAATTTTATAGCTATTTCAGCTACTGCATGTTAAGAGTTATCCTTTTGTATTGCTATTAATATGTTTTGCCCATGTTTCAGGAAGATGCATGAGAAGATGAAATGTTAGTTCAGTTTTTATGTGAAAACATACTTTATATATTTTGAAAGCAAACTATTGGGATTTTGCAACCAAAGGTATCTAGTGTTACACAAGAATCACATCTGTGATGAAATGTAACACCATTTTGATGCATCAGAAACCCAAAAAAATAACACTTGCACACAACACAAAATTCATATCTCAAATTTTATTACTGGTTCTATTCAACATTGTTTCTGTTAACCCTTTCCCTGTTCTATGTTTATTCCAAATTTCAATACTTACTGAATAGTCCTGGACATTATAGTTATAACAAAATACTGAAGGCGGAAAATTGTAGCCATTTTTTGAAATCTTTCAAATTCCATTGGCAAAGAGAGCAGACTCTGATCTGGGTCTACTCTGTTTGCAGATGCTTAATGATTAACCCTTTCCATCATAGAGGCACATTTTCACACCTTTGAAAACAGGGTAGACCCTGATCAGACATCTCCTGACCAGGGTTTGCTCTGTTTGCCTATGAACTAATATAGGTCCCACTCTACAGCTACTGCTGTAGTATAAACATTTCGATTATACCATTATGAAATTAACTAATTAATATTCATACCGGTACATTCATTATTTCTTATAAATATTCATGAGGGAAAGGGTTAAGCAAGGTCTCCTGTGTAAGTGATAAGCATTCTATGGGTAAATTCATAATAACCTTTACCAACAGTTTGGCACAGTACAACATGCAAACTACCAGTAAAGACACTCAACCCTTATAAACGCATTTTCATGTGTTTTCATGCATTTGCAAACAGAATAGACCCAGATCAGACGGCTCCTATAGTAGCTGTCTGATCAGGGTCTGCTCTGTTTGCTTTCGACATGATATAGATATGATTTTAAACATTTTTGTCAAAGCAGAAAATCTCCTTGAAAAGTTTAATATTATGAAAATTCATCTGATAAATATTCATGATGTCATTAACCCTTTCCCTCATATAAACGTGTTTTCACGCATCTGCAAACAGAGTAGACCCAGATCAGACGGCTCCTATAGGAGCTGTCTGATCAGGGTCTACTCTGTTTGCTCTTGGAATTTGATAGATCGGTTTCTTTAGTTTCTAAAATGGCTACAATGGTCCACCTTCTGTATTTCATTATAACTATTTTGTCTATGAATATTCATTAGGTATTGAACTTTGAAATAAACATGGAACAGGGAAAGGATTAATCCGTACATGAGTATTGAACAGGGAAAGGGTTAAAGCCTTTATCTGTTGAATATTCATGTAAAAAATGCTGACTCGATGAAAATTAATTAGTAGAAATTTTATAATGTCATATTCTCTTGAGAATTTTTGACCATGGCAGAAGCTGAAGCATTATGTCTATATTATCCCATAAGCAAATGGAGCAGACCCTGATCAGAAAGCTCCTACAGGAGTCATCTGATCTGGGTCTATTCTGTTTGGAAAGGTATTTAAAGGGAATCTGAGGTAAAGGGAATATATTAAATAGTTTGATAAGTAATACATGTAGTTTCAATCTTAGAATTGAAACAGATGACAATTTACTCCACACACTAAACTGTTACCTTGTTGAAAATGCCAAGACAAGTATCTCTCACTTCTACCTGCTGCCAAATTGCTAAAGAAATAAATTAAAATTCCATACTAGTGAGAAATCTGTTGATGGTTTCTATAAACTGTAGGTCAGAATATTTAAAGTTGCAACCTTGCCAGATTTAACCCTTTTCTTCAGGCAAACATTTTTTTCCAGACTTTTCAAACAGAATGTACCCAGATCAGACAGCTCCTGTAGGCTGTCTGATCAGGGTCTACTCTGTTTGCTTATTTAAATGTATAGATATGATTCTACAGGTCCAATACAAAATAAAACTCATTCTGTGTTCATTATAAAAGATCAGCTGATAAATAATCATGATGTCATTATTTCTTACATGAATATTTGTCAGGTAAATGGTTAATGATGATGACAGAACAGGGTTGCATAATAGCCTTTTACTTAATGAATATTCATATACGTAATAATGACTTTATAAATATATATTAGATGATTTTTTTTTTATAATGGCATGTGATGGGAAGTTTTGGCCATAACAGAAACAATAGAATCAGCCCTATATTATTCCATAAGCAATCAGCAGACCCTGATCAGACATCTCCTGTAGAAGTTTATTCTGGGTCTACTCTGTTTGCAATTTTGTATCGGAAAATCCTCTGGGGTCTTCCTGCCTTTAATTAGCTCAACAAACAATTCATACATCTTAACCCTTTCTTTCATATATACGCCTTTTCAGGTATTTGCAAACAGAGTAGACCCAGATCAGACGGCTCCTATAGGAGCCGTCTGATCAGGGTCTGCTCTGTTTGCTAATGGAATTTGATAGATCTGTTTCTTTACATTCTAAAATGACTACAATATTCCACCTTCCATATTTCCATGAATATTCAGCAGGTATTGAAAATTAGAAAATGAACATAGAACAGGGAAAGGGTTGATAAGAAAACAGAGTAGACCCTGATATATTTTACTAGGGCAGAAATAATATATAAATTAATCATAACTATATTATGTAATGTGCTAATGGAGCAAACCCTTATCAGACAGCTCCTACAAGAGCCATCTGATCTTCTGGATCTACTTTGTATGCAAAGGTGTGAACAGAAATTTTTATACGGTAAAAATTTAAACGAGATCTTTTCCGAGATAATCTTTGTTGTAAAATTCATCTAAAGTACAATGGGGGTAGTATGTTTTCACATTTTAACAGGTGATGCAGTAGCCTTGTTTAGAAGAATAGTTTGTTTGATGCCTTGTGAATGCAGCATGCTTTATGTGCCTTGGTTTTCTGTTTTCTTCAGTTTTAAAGATGGCTTGGCATTTTGTGCCCTGATACACAGGCACCGACCTGATTTGATAGACTATCATTCTTTGAAAAAGGTAAGTTACAAACAAGCTACCAAATCAAGCTGTCGTGCATATATTTGCAGTGGCAGTTGTAAGTTTAAACAATATTTAAAAGTAGATGCCAAAATATTTGATGGTTGCTCAGCTCTGTCCAGAGTTCGATGATCATTGGTAACAACTTAGTTCCAGATTATTCCAAATTTCAATACCTATTGAACATTCATGGTTAATATAGTTATAATGATATATGTAAGATGGAACATTTTAGAAACTAAAGAAACGAATCTGCAAACAGAGCAAGCCCTTATCTAGAGCCGTCTGATCTAGGTCTATTCTGTTTGCAAATGTGTGAAAAAATGTTTATATGAAGGAAAGGGTTAACTATGAGCTGAGTGGCAAACATCCTCATAGTCAGCAAGCTGAGTGGCAAACATCCTCATAATCAATGAGCTGAGTGGCAAACATCCTCATAGTCAATGAGCTGAGTGGCAAACATCCTCATAATCAATGAGCTGAGTGGCAAACATCCTCATAGTCAGCGAGCTGAGTGGCAAACATCCTCATAATCAATGAGCTGAGTGGCAAACATCCTCATCAATGTGCTGAGTGGCAAACATTCTCATCCATGAGCTGAGTGGCAACCACATTATCCTCATAGGCATGCTATTATAGAGTTGAAAGCATGAAAGTTATGTTTTACAGTGGCATGAACCTGACATAGTTTGCTGCTGAATATCAGTGTTGCAGTTTTGTATTCAGCTCAGCTTAGTTGATATATATACACTGTAATATAAAACTATATTACAATAAAATCTCTCTATAACGGCCACTGAATTGTGTTAATTAGTTGGTATTTAGGGCAGGTGGTTGCTTAAAGCAAGGTGAAAGTAAAACAGAACGCTCCTACAGGAGCGTTCTGTTTTACTTTCACCTTGCTTTAAGCAACCACCTGCATTTTTTCACAAAATACTTGATGTGATTTAGTGGCCGTTATAGAAAGGTTTTACTGTATTAGGGAAAGATAGAGAAGCATGTAACCCTTAACTCCAAATATATGCATCTGAATTCCTTTGCCAACAGAGTAGAATCTAATCGGGGTCTGCTCTGTTTGCTTATGGAATGATATAGATCTGAGTGGTCAAAAAAAAAAGAGCTGTGTTCATATAAATGTACCATTGTCAAAATTCAGCTCATAATTATATACAGTGATGTCTCGTTAATCCGGAAACATTCGTTCCCGGCGAAATTTCCGGAATAACGAATCACTGTCGTATATTATATATATATTCATGATAGTATTCTTTCTTTCATGAATATTCATCAGGAAAACTAAAAGTATAAAGAGACAATTAAGAACCACTTAAACTTTTGCAAATGTTTAAATGTGAGATGTGAAGACAGCAGTATGTGTTCAAGGTTGATGGGGGGAACAGTTTTCAGTTGACATGCACAATGAAGTGGCATGCACAGTGAAGTGGTGATACTGTTTATGTACAAGTATGTGTCAATTGTTGTTCAAGTGTACAACAGTAGATAAAAAGATGACGACAAGATAACTATACATTCACGACTGCTTGGTACATCCTGGTGCAGTGATAACCAAGGCCAAGTAACTGAGTGTGTGTAACAACATCTGCAGATAGTAACAAAACTCAACCCTTGAGTTGAAGCTGCTCCTTCAATTTTAGCTTGTCTTATTTTCTAAGAAAACAAACTGTTTAACTCATTCCCACATATTGACGCCTTTTAATGCCTCTGTAAAAGTCACTTTGTGAAACCATTGTGATAAATAGAGCATTTGCTCCATAGCAAGAAAATTTTATGCTCTATTTATCACAATTGTTCAAAACTACAGGATTCTAAAAAAAAAAATCCTTTTCTCAAGTAAATGCTCCTTTTCAGTAGATTTATTCAAAGTGGTTGGATCTAAAAATAGCCTATGAGGGAATGGGTTAAGTATATCCTTGGTGTGTGGTGTCATGGAAATACCACAATTACCCAAAATATTCCACAAACTGGAGCAAATAGTGCAGACCCAAATCAGATTGTTGCTAATGAACGGAGCAGTTTGATTAGAGTCTTCAGTATTTGATACTTCATTAGATTGATTTAAAGTTATCAAAATGGTGCTGAATAGACATGCTCAGTTTTACAAACTTCTGTAGGATGAAGATTGCCTTTATTCCATAAGTCTGCCTTTTAACCCATTACTTCATAGGCTATATTTAGGTCCAACCTCTTTGAATAAATCGCCCGAAAAGGAGCTTTAAATAGGAGCCCTCTGTTTGCAAATGACATGGCACTTGTTTCCTGCATTAAAAAGGTTAAAATACTCCTTATTAACAATCAGAAAATGTTAAAAAAAGATACTGTCCCCGTTTCTGTCTTGAATTAATGTAAAGAATTCATAGAAAAACTTAAAAGACATGTGCATTTAGGTTGATCAAATTTTTGATCAAAGAACAATTTTTGTTTTGGTCCATAAAGTGTTTTTTTGCTGTTTTGTGAATAATGCTGCATTTACAAGTAGTTTAAGAATAAGACATATATCCTAAGATGTACCTTTTTATTGAACAACTCATTGTTGTGTTGCAGGAAAATCCATTGGAGAACTTGAACACAGCTTTCGATGTCGCTGAGAAGCACCTGGATATCCCACGCATGTTGGACCCAGAAGGTACCTAAAACTTACCCATTGACTCACTGTAACATATCTTAAAGCATTTGCTTACATTGGAAAAACATAGAATGATATTTAGTAGTTAGATGGAAGTGTTGAATATTATAGTTCAATGTACAAAGGGTTAACCCTTTCCTCCATAAATGCACCTTTCTACTCCTCTGTAAAAGTAACATAATGAAACCATTGTGACTCTATTTATCACAATGGTTTCAAACTACAAAATTCTAAAAATTCACTTTTCTCTAGTAAATGCTCCTTTTGGGTAGATTCATTCAGAGGTTGGGTCTAAAAATAGCCTATGGAGGAAAGGGTTAAGACAAGATGGCTTTTCTCTATAAATTCTCCTAAGGCAGTAGAGCATCTTTGTCAAAATATACAGAGTTGTTTTCACAGTTTCAACAGTGTATTTTTGCAGACTAGTCTGTTTCAAAGAGAAAAAAAATGTTGCTCAGATTTGCACAATTTTATAAAAATCAAACAAAAAATCCTTGAAATCAATTACATTTCTTGCACCCTGATTGCTCCAAATTTCTGGAGTCCTTGGGAGACATATATAAGGGACTTAACTCTTTCACATTGTAGATAAAATTTTGTTTGACTTACCTTTCTTTTAATAATAATAAACTTTTATTTACAGAGGGTAACATATTTAGTGAATACTTATCTTCAATGTGGCTCTCTATTATATACATTTACATGTTAATACATACAAAACAAGAAGAAGCATGTACATTTCATGCTGGTTTACAATTATTATGATTATGTGACAATCATTAACCCCTGTCCTGCTGATCCCGGATATATCCGAAATTGCAGACAGTGTAGACCCAGATGAGACAGTTCCTGTTGGTTATGTCTTATCATGGTCTGCACTGTTTACTATTAGAAAATCTGTTTTGCAAACTGCACATTTTATTACATGTCTTGGTATTTCATCAGAATTGTCTCTTTTGAGTTGAATCTGTTCTTTATATTCCTCTAGTAAGTAATTGTACTGGAATAATTTCATCATTGAAATTGTTAAACAGACAACATCTGCATTTTAATAAAGTTCTATAAGTTAATGCTGTCTATTCAAGAACTTTTATACTAACTTGTGATTTTCCTCTTTCAGATATGGTCAACTCGGTCAAACCCGACGAAAGATCTGTTATGGCCTACGTCTCCTCATACTATCATGCTTTCTCAGGGGCACAACAGGTAAGACATTGTCCAGGACTTCTAATAGGCTTATCCCTTTACTCCATGAATATGCCTTTGCAAACAAAGTAGACCCAGATAAGACGGCTCCTATAGGAGCCGTCTGATCAGGGTCTGCTGTGTTTGCTTATGATATAATATAGATATGATACAACAGTTTCTGGCCATGGCCAAAAATTCCTGTGTCCATGTGCTACAATAACAAATTAATCTAGTTAATATTCATGATGTCATTGTTTTTTTTACCTCATTATAGGCTTACATGAACCATAGTCAGAACTAAACCTGCTCTTAATCCATTGAAAAACCGATGCTTTCATACATGTATTTTCATATAGAATGGAAAACTATTTCAGCAGGAATTTTTAAAACTTTTAAGGATCAGTTTGATCAAAGATTTGTTCAGATAGTTTTCTATTTATTAACATAATCTAAGATAAGCTTGTGCAATTAGGCATTAAGAATGACCAAAGTCTCCAGCTATAAATTATTATAAAAATCCAATGACAACTTCAAGGGACCATACAAATTACTCCGAGATAACAGCGGTTCGAGTCATCCCATTTCTAATCTGAACACTTGCTCAACATTACAACATGTAGGAGCTTTCAGTATTACTTTCGACCCGCATTAAGCTGCCACATGTGTTTCTAGACATGCGTAGTGATTTCTGTACTTTGGAAGGACCAAACTTTTAGTTAAGTTGTCACGAAGTTCGAGTTATCCAAGTTATAAAAGTTCAGCTGTATTCTCATTATAAAGATATTTTCTGTATATATGTACAGTAAACCCCCTCTAAACCAGACATCCAATTTAGTATAAATATTGGTCTTGGAGACAGGTGGCAGCTTAATGCAGGGTGAATGTCATGCAGAAAGCTCCTGTAGGTGCATAACATTCACCCTGCATTAAGCTGCCACCTGACTAATGTATCTAAATTTTTCTCTACTAGAATTCTAGTTAAGAGGGGTTTTACTGTATATATTTGACTTCTTTGAATTTAAAAGCATATTGATATAAGTGTCACTTTACTGGTCAGCCTGTTGGCATGTAAGTGTGTTTATGTTATTACAGGCAGAGACTGCTGCCAACAGAATCTGTAAGGTCCTGAAGGTCAACCAGGAGAATGAGAGGCTGATGGAGGAATACGAAAGGCTCGCCAGTGATGTAAGTATCCATGGCTTGTATAGATAAGTTAACCCTTTCACCATTCCATGCCTTTGCAAACAGAGTAGACCTAAAGGAGCTATCTAATCAGGCTGTGCTTTGTTTGCTTATGGAATTATATAGATCTGATTCTACAGTTTCTGCTTAGATAAAAAAAAAAATTCTTTGTTCACGAATAATTATAAAAACTTCAGCTGATAAATATTCATGTTGTCATTATTTCTTACATGAATATCCTTAGATTAAGGACATAAATGTCTCTTGAAAATCTGCAAATTACATTAAATGATTTAATATGCCAGTTGTACACCTATTTATGATAGTGTAACAATTTGACATAACCATGTCTTTAGTATGTTATATAGAATAACAAAAGTTCATAAGTTAATGAGAATAACAGGGATGGGGGAAATTTTACAAAATAATTATATCTAAAAAATGGCGCTAATTACTTTACATGTTTTTGTTTTACTAATGGTTTCCATGTTTTGTTTCCCCCTGTAGTATCTGACTTTTCCTCTCACAGCTCTTGGAATGGATCAACAGAACTAAGCCATGGTTGGAGCAGAAAGCCACCGACAATACACTGCCTGGTACACAGCGAGAGCTGGACAAGTTCCGTGACTACAGACGCAAACAAAAACCACCGAAGCTGGAGGACAAGGCCCGACTTGAGAACAGCTTCAACACTCTACAAACCCGCCTTAGGCTGAGCAACAGACCAGCCTATCTGCCCACAGAGGGTAAGATGGTGACTGATATTGCCAACGCTTGGAGCGGCTTGGAGTTGGCAGAGAAAGGTTTTGAGGAATGGCTGCTCAATGAGCTTCAGAGGCTGGAGCGCCTGGACCATCTGGCCCAGAAGTTCCGCCACAGGTGTGAGACCCACGAGGACTGGGCCCAGGGTAAAGAAGATATGTTGGAAAGCCAGGACTTCAAGAGGTGTCGCCTCAACGACGTCAAGGTAAAGCACTGACATCCTATTGATCTCTCTTCTCCAAGCAATTGAGCATCAGACAGTAAACTATTAACCCTAGGCCTTTCTACGCCTCTGTAGTAGACACTCTCGAAACCATTGTGATAAATAGAGCATTTGCTCCTATGAGAGCAAATGCTCTATTTATCACAATGGTTTCAAACTACAAAATTCTAAAAAAAAATCCTTTTCTCTTTAATACTCCTTTTTGGTAGATTTATTCAAAGAGGTTGGGTCTAAAAATAGCCTATGAGGGAATAGATTAAGCTGGTAAATCTTTCTTTTGGCCAACTTATTTTTGTTAAGTTAGGACCATCTCATTCATTCTCTTTTATAAAAGAAACAGCTTGATAATCACTCTCGGTCTCTGGAGCTTGCAGAGAGGGACTTTGTGTGAACTAATCCAGACCATCTACCATGTCAGAAATATACTCTCTAATCAAGGTCTACATTGTTAGACCATTACCATCTGTTGTAGTTTATCTGACTAGGCAAACTGTGACATAGAATTAGCTGGTCTGGACCTGCGCTGTTTGCATGACCTCAGAGGAAAACTTCCTATGGCTATAATGACAGTAATGATTCTGGTTTGTCACATGATTTATAATTGTGAAAACAATATTTGTTGTCTTTTTCAGGCCATGAAGAAGAAGCACGAAGCATTTGAGAGTGATTTAGCAGCTCATCAAGACAGAGTGGAACAAATCGCAGCTATTTGCAAAGAACTTAGGTAAGTTAATGGTTTAATCCTGTGCCTGATAGAAACACCTAATGCTCTTGCAACAGAACAAACCCAGATCAGATGGCTGCTGTTGGAGCAGTCTGATCAGGGTCGGCTCTGTCTGAATCTCCAGTTTAGAGGGGTTTTACAGCACTGTAAGTACTGAAATTTCTTTTACAGATTTTGAATAGTAACTGAAAGCAGCTGGGTTTTTTGCAACTATTTCATCTGTATTTAGTATTTCCCAGTACAAAGTGGAAAAATAAGCAAAACTTGTGCTGGTGACACTAAATCTTTCATATGAGCTCATGTAATTGTGTTCGGGACTTTGCAAACAGTATAGACCGATCCAGTCACAGTGCCAGAAATGAGGCATATGATCAGGGTCAAAACAGCATGATGTTTGTCTTCACCTGTAGCACAGTGTAGTTTGATAAACAGTGTGGAGTAGAACCTGTCTTAAGCGTCCATTCATTTATTGAACATCGGAGGCTTAATGCAGGGCAAAAGTAATGCAAAATGCTCATAATAGCTTTCGGCATTGTTTTTTACCTGCATTAAGCTACCACATGCCTTACAGACCAATAATTATACCCCACACAATGAAGTTGCTTAGTTGCTTGGGGTATATAGTTTTTTACCCGTCCATCAGTCCACCTGTGTATCAATACATGATATTATCTAGCACATGCTCATCTAGCACTTTCATTCCTTGACTAGTTTATCTCAAATTTACTTCAAGAATTGTCATAAATAAAAGCTTGGTATTTACTGTATTGAATTAAGAATTGTCATGAATAAACGCTTGGTATTCCTTTGCAAACTGAGTAGATGCAGATCAGACAACTTCTTTAGGAGCCACCTAATCAGTCTGCTCTGTTTGGTTATTGAATAATGTAGATCTGATTCAACCATGGCCAAAATATCCCATTTTCATATTCTGTTTTAAAAATTCAACTAATAAATATTCATGATGTCATCATTACTTAAATATGCATCAGGTAAAGGGTTAAACAGCATTGTTATTATGTTACACTGTGTTTGAGATATTCCTCTTCTTTACAGGGCTCTGAACTTCCATGATATTGTAGCATATGAACAGCGTTGTCAGCGTATCTGCAGTCAGTGGGATGTGTTTGGCTCACTCACACAGCAGCGCAGGACTGCTCTAGAGGTAACTCCTCACACATGTTGTACTCTTCTTTATAGATGCATGTTCTTCCAAATCTGAACTGCTTTTGTTTTGAATTGAAGGAAAGTAAAAAAAATAATTAATGCCAAGAGATGACTTGCTGTCTACTTTTTTTTTTTCTTAAATGTACAGTAGAACCTGTCTTAAGCAGCCATTTATTTATTGAACATAGGATTTTTTTAATTTTTTTAAAAAAAAAGGGTGGTTTGCTTAATGCAAGGCAAAAGTAATGCAGAAAGCTACCACCTGCCTTACAGACCCATAATTAGACCTTTTTTGATGGCCACTTATGACTGGTTCACTGGCAAAAACCTTACTCAGAATGCTTCAAGTAGGTTTCTTATTGTAGATGAATAAAACAATGACATTCAACATGTATATCATTCTACTGTTTATTTCAGGAGGCCGAAAGAATACTAGAAAAGATTGACCAACTTCACTTGGACTTTGCCAAGAGAGCTGCGGTAAGTTTTCATTGTATGTCAAACTGGAATCAACCTATCCTTGTATTGTCATTTAATAAATCAATTCCCAGCAGTGTGATTAGCTTGAATGATGTCTGTACTATTTTCAGTATTTTAACCCTTCGCTTGCTGAATTTTAAAATACATTTCTCCTTCTTTACCCATGTCCTGTTGTATAATAACATATATCTTCACTGCGTACAAGTATTTCGCTGTGCAATCACTGCTGTGGAGTGCACTGGTTGCACAATCAACTTGTAAATAGTGCAGACCCTGATGAGACAGCTCCTGCAGGAGCTGTCTCATCTGGGTCTTCACTATTTACAGGTAGGTATATTGATGCGAATAGCAAGCGAAGAGTTAAGAGTATACTATTTAATCCATTCCCTCATATTGATGCCTCTGCAAAAGTCACCTGTTGAAACCATTGTGATAATTAGAGCATTTGCTCCTATAGGAGCAAATGCTGTATTTATCACAATGGTTTCATACTTTCTTAAATTTTCCTTTTCTCTAGTTAATGTTCCTTTGCGGTAGATTTATTCAAAGTGGTTGGATCTAAAAATAGCCTATGAGGGAATGGATTAAGCATGTGTTGAATAGAACTTGATACTATAAATAGATATTGACCCTATACCCCATAGATACACCTGTTAATGCAGTAAAACCTCTCTATAACGACCACTAAATTACATCAAGTATTTTGTGTTAAAGGCAGGTGGCTGCTTAAAGCAAGGTGAAAGTAAAACAGAACGCTCCTATAGGAGCGTTCTGTTTGACTTTCACCTTGCTTTAAGCAGCCTCCTGCCCTAAATATCAATTAATTAACACAAGTTAGTGACCGTTATAGAGAGGTTTTACTGTGCCTTTGCAAAAAGCGGGTACTTAAATCAGACTGCTGCTGAAGGGTCTGTTTTAACAGTCTGCTTTGTTTGCTTTTTGGAAAAATATAGATCTGATTTTACAGTTTCAGTAATCACCAGAAACTCATGTGTTCATAGGCCATGATATAAATGCATTTGATTAATATTTATGTCATTTGTTAAATGCATATGCATGAGGTAAAGGCTAAAAAAATACCAGTCGTGAATTTGTGAATCTTTACAAATATTTTAAACACTGTCTTGTTTTTTAACCTGTTGTATACTGGAATTTACAAACTAGGCAAATACCACAGGGCTGTGGAGGAGCCGTCTGATCAGAGTCTTTACTATTTGCCAGTTTCTCTAGCAAATTTCATAATGTGTATTAAACATTGATTCTAATGGTTGTGAATTGGCTTCATGTGTATTGTATTTGTTGCAGCCCTTCAACAACTGGCTGGATGGAGCTAAGGAAGATCTGATGGACATGTTTATCACCCACACAGTCGGAGAAATTGAGGTGAGTGCACAAGTTTGTAATTGGTTGATTTTGATGTGTTTATATTCCAAGTGATATGAAGGTAATTACATGAGCTGTAAGGTATAGCAAAACCTTGCTTATCCATATTTATAGTAAAGAAGTATCAGGATCATCTCACACAGGTGACTGTTTAACCCATTTCCTTATAGTGAGGCGTCTGTAATGGTTACTTTTTGAAACCATTGTGATAAACAGAGCATTTGCTCCATAGGAGCAAATGCTCTGTTTATCACAATGGTTTCAAGCTACACAATTCTACTTTTGCTTTTCTCTAATAAATGCTCTGGATATAACAATGGCCTATGAGGGTCTTTCTGCATTGATGTTTACCCTGCATCAAGCTGCCACCTGTCTTATATAGACAGATAATGAAACTAAGTACATGTAGTGTGTTCTGATTGGCAAGGCCTTACTGTAGATTTAAAAAACGGAAACTCAAAGTTAAGTGACGTGATGCTGTAATATATGCCACATATTTTCATCAACAAATTTTGTTTGAATACTGATGGGACTCTTAATAACTCGTCTGGATTGAAATTGTTTGCTGGTTAATCATAGAAGAGCGTTTTAGAAGAGGAGATTGGATATCATAATATTAAGACTTGTTTTGGTAAAAATCAACTCGCTGCATTTCCATGTTCTGTGTTTGTACAGGAGTTGTATGGTGCTCACAACACATTCAAGTCCACTCTGTCAGAGGCAGACCGGGAGTTCACCGGAATCATGAGACTGTCTCAGGAAGTCCAGCGCCTCAGCTCCACCATCGGACTGACCGGCCAGGAGAACCCCTATACCACTGTCGACCCACAGGTACTGCAATATTTACCTCCCTTTATTTTTTAGGGGCATTTAGAGAAATGTAAACAGGAATATTTAGCTTGCATGTGCCAAATGAGTGAACAGCATAGGCATAATACATTACAGGAATTTCTTTATGATTTGCATTCTTGATTTCTCCATGACATTTTGTTTATTTCATTTTGCATTTTGACCCTTTCCTTCATATAAACGCCTTTTCACGCATTTGCAAACAGACACGGATCAGACAGCTGATGCGGGTCTGCTCTGTTTGCTTATGATATGATTCTACAGTTTCTGCCTGCGACAAAACATCCTACGTACATAATATTATGCCATCATAAAAAAATCAGCTAATAAATATTCATGTCATTTTTCCTTACATGAATATTTGACAGGGAAAGGTTGAATCATTGTTGTATAGTTAATCCTTTACCTTATGAATATTTGTGTAAAAAAACAATCAAATATGAATTGGCTGAATTTTTATATTGGCATTATGTACAAGGGAAGTGTTTACCAGAACACACTGTAGAATCAGATCCAATTGAGAAGACCCTGATCAGACTACTCCTACAGGAGCTGTCTGGTGTGGGTCTAATCTCTCTGCAAATGAGACATTACCTTAAGGTAATCAATGATAGGGGCAGAGTTCCAGATAAGAGGTGTAAATTAAAACATTTTCAAGAATAGCTCCTTTATTTCCCCACCAAACCCTATACTGTTACCCCTCTTTAGAATCGTCTGTTTGACATGATTATAAAGAGTTGTCACAGTGTAGGGTTTGGTGGAGAAATGACAATGTTAGTATTTTGGTACGCACCTTTATCTGTACCTCTGGATAGGGGTATCTGTGAGATACAGGGTTAGGAGGACAAGTGATATGGCTGAAGTGTCTCTCATCATCTGATGCTGGAGAAGGTTAAAAGCAATGTGGACCTCATCATTGCCTTTTCAGTATCAGATCTTTGTAAAACAGTTTACGGGAGAGATATGCAAATCTTTTACAAAAATTATTTAGAGGCAGGGAGTTTGGTCTATTATAGTCTTTATCACTTGTCAGGAGCTTTTCATTGCCATGTTCATGTCTTGAAATCACTGCATCAGTCCTTTTTCATACTCGTCAATACATATGAATGGTCATTATTGATCCCTGCAATCAGGTTAAGGCTTTACTCCATAAATACGCCTTTCTACACCTTTGCAAACAGAGTAGATGCAGATCAGACGGCTCCAATTGGAGCCTTCTGATCAGGGTCAACTCTGTTTGCGTAAGAAATAGAATAGGGTTGTAGACTTTAGAAGCCATTAGGATTTTTTTATATTTCTCTGCAGATTCTAATAAATAACAACAAAATAGGATCTGGATTGATTAACCCTTTTCCTATTCTGTATTTTTTCCTACTGAATATTCATGGACAATTGTCATAATGAAATATGAAAGGTGGAACATTGTAGCTGCTTTAGAAAGTAGAGAAACAGATCTATCAAATTCCATTAGCAAACAGAGCAAACTCTGATCAGACTACTCCTACAAGAGATGTCTGATCAGGGTCTACTCTGTTTGCAAAGGTGTAGGAAAGCGTTTCTATACAGTAGAGAGTTAAGTGTCCCTTTTTCAGTGATGCTGTCCATATTAGGATATTTTACCTCGCATGTGTCACATTGATACTGCTACATGTTAAAACCGACTTTTAACAAACTCCCATGTTCATGATCATACAGTAAAACCTCTCTATAACGGCCACTAAATTACATCAACTTGTAGTTTGTGTTAAAGGCAGGTGGCTGCTTAAAGCAATGTGAAAGTAAAACAGAACACTCCTATAGGAGCGTTCTGTTTTACTTTCAACTTGCTTTAAGCAGCCACCTGCCCTAAGTACCAAATAATTAACCCTTTCCCTGTTCTGTATTTAGGCCACATTTCAATACCTACTGAATATTTATTAACATAATAGGTATAAAGAAATCTGGAAGATGGAGCATTGTAGACATTTTAGAAAGTAAAGAAACAGATCTATCAAATTCTATTAGCAAACAGAGCAGACCCTGATCAGATGGCTCCTCTAGGAGCCGTCTGATCTGGGCCTACTCTGTTTGCAAATGCGTGAAAACACATTTATTTGAGGGAAAGGGTTAACACAATATAGTGGTCATTATAGAGAGGTTTTACTGTATCTACCTATTCAGTACTGATTGCTTGCCTCTCATGCATATTTGCCACCAATTATGTATGTTATAATTTTCATGTCCATTTTGCCTTCCCTTCTGGTTTGAATTGAGACCTATCTAGAGATTTGAACTTGTATTTATCTGGAAGTCATAAAAGAGTTAAGATATCAAATATAACCTTTAACCCTTTTCCTCATAGGCTAATATTAGATCCAACCTCTTTGAATAAATCTACCGAAAAGGAGCATTTACTAGAGAAAAGGAATTTTTGTATATTTGTGTAGTTTTGAAACCATTGTGATAGAGCAATTGTCCCTATAGATCAAGTGCCCCATTATCACAATGGTTTCAAAAAGTGTCTTTTACAGAGATGTCAAAAAGCGTCAATATGAGGGAATGGGTTAATGTATGGGAAACGCGCATATAAGATACTTTTAACAAACAGTGTAGACCCATATCAAAGAGATCCTTTGGGAGCCCTTTGATTATTAGGGTCTGCAATGGTTTCATTAGTGTTGAAATGCTTTATATAAAATTCTTGCTTCTCCGATTATTAGATACTAGGATTAATGCTAGTATTAATGCTAGTACTTTCATCTGCTTAAAATTTGTTGTCTTTATAATAAATATGACCTTAGTTAGAACAAAAAGGGCTCTCAGATATTTGCAAACAGTGTAGACTGATCAACTACAACTCTCTGTTCTGTGTTTACTCATTAGCAGCTGTACTATTTTGTAGCATCCCAACATGGCTGCATATTTTGGGTTTACACTTTGCTGTAGTTTGAGAGCCTTTTTACTCATAATGTGGGTCATGTTTGAGACCTGGTGCAAAAATGTTGGTACCTCCCTCTATGCAGTCAGCTTGAGGCTGTTGGATTGTGTTGCTATTTGTTCATGTGTTTCTTTTTGTTCCTTTGTCTGCTGTACACAGGAGGTTTGTATACCACAGCTACTAGCTATTTTTCTGTTGTGTAGTCTTTCTGGTATTTGGGACTCTTTTCCTTTCCCTCTTAGTCTCGACTGTACAAATATGGAACATATGCAGAGTCCCATAGAAGAGCAACAGAGAAACAATTGTAGCTTATCCTTGTACAGTAAAACCCTCAAATCTGGCCTTTCAAATTAATATGAATGGCTGTCTTTAACCCTTTCCTCCATAAATACACATTGCAAACAGAGCAGAGCCTGATCAGATGGTTCCTACATGGGCCGTCTGATCTGGGTTGGCTGTTTACAAAGGTGTAGAAAGGCGTATTTATGGAGTGAAGGAATAACCCTTTACCTCTTGGATACACCCATTAAATTCAGCTATTTAATAATCATAGAATTGTTATTTCTTACATAAATATTCATGAGGTAAAGGGTTAAACTTTAATCTTTAACATACATGTAGTCTGTCTGTCAGAGTGGATTTAATTGGATGAATGGACATAACCCTTTTACATGTGTTGGCAGGGTAATCTCTTCATTAACCCTTTACGAAAGTTAACTCCATAGAGAAGTCTTTTAACCCTTTCCCTCATATAAATGTGTTTTCACGCATTTGCAAACAGAGAAGACCCAAATCAGACAGCTCCTAGAGGAGCCATCTGATAGGGTCTGCTCTGTTTGCTAATGAAATTTAAAAAAATCTGTTTCTTCACTTACTAAAATGGCTACAATGTTCCACCTTCCATACTTAATTGTAACTATTTTGTCTTATAACTATTTTGTCCATGAATATTCAGTAGGTATTGAAATATGAAATAAACATAGAACAGGGAAAGGGTTAAGCCTTTGCAATAGCTTAGACCCAGATTTGATGTTTCCTTTAAGAGCCATCTGATCGGGGTCTGCTCTGTTTGCTTATGGAGTTGTGTAGATCTGAGTCTTCAGTTTCTGCCACCTCCCAAAATTCCCGTGTCCATGTGCCATTATAAAAAATCAGCTATCTAATAATTATGATGTCATTGTTTTTAAAATGAACATTCTTGAAATAAAGAGTTTAATCTTTGTTGTTTACTAACAGTAAGTGGCAACTGCATGTGGTGTTTTGTTTGTTTGAATGTCATTATGTATAGTGTTGTGTCGGTTATTAACCCTTTCCCTCATATAGACGTTTTTTCACGCATTTGCAAACTGAGAAGACCCAGATCAGGTGGCCCATAGAGGAGCTGTCTGATCAGGGTCTGCTCTGTTTGCTAGTGGAATTTTGTAGATCTGTTTCTTTTTTAGTTTCCAAAATGGCTACAATGTTTCACCTTCCAACTATTTTTTCCATGAATAATCAGTAGGTATTGAAATTTGGTCTAAATATAGAACAGGGAAAGCGGTAACTATCCATAGGATTGTTTCTTAAAATGCTGACATCTCTACCTTGTGATCTGTCGTTGTGTTATAACAGTCGGATACAATGCAGGTGATGTAAGTTAATATTAAATTTGTTTTGTTTACTCAAAAGTGGGGAACACATTGATCTTCCATCCAGTTACATATGTTGTCGAGTCCAAATCATGTCTTGCAAAATTCTTAACAACTTACTCCATTATTCTTAACAACTTATACCATGAATATTCATCTATGTATGAATATTAATTAACCTTAACCCTTCTCTTGCTGAATTTTAAAACGCAGTTCTCCTTCTTTACCCATGCCCTGTTGTATAATTACATATATCTTCACTGTGTACAAGTATTTCGCTGTGCAATCACTGCTGTGGAGTGCACTGGTTGCACAATCAACTTGTAAATAGTGCAGACCCTGATGAGACAGCTCCTGCAGGAGCTGTCTCATCTGGGTCTTCACTATTTACAGGTAGGTATATTGACATGAATAGCAAGCGAAGGGTTAATCCTTTCCTTCATAGATACACCTTTCTACGCCTTTGCAAACAGAGTGGACCCAGGTCAGACGGCTTTTATAGGAGCCATCTGAACAGGGTCTGCTCTGTTTGCTTATGAAATAATAGATCTAATTCTACGGATTGCATGATAAAAAATGTCCTATGCTTGTAATGCCATTATAAAAAAATCAGTTAATTAATATTCATCATATCCGTATTTCTTACAAGAATATTCATGGAGTACAGGGTTAACCCTTCTCTTGCTGAATTTTAAAATGCATTTCTTCTTCTTTACCCATGCCCTGTGGCATAATTACATATATCTTCACCGTCTACAATTATTTCTCTGTGCAATCACTGCTGTGGAGTGCACTGGTTGCACAATCAATTTGTAAATAGTGCAGACCCTGATGAGACAGCTCCTGCAGGAGCTGTCTCATCTGGGTCTTCACTATTTACAGGTTGGTATATTGACGTGAACAGCAAGCGAAGGGTTAATATTTATAAGGGCATATGAATAAGGAAGGATTTTGGCCCTTGTAAATGCTGTTGAATCAGATCTATTTGATATCATAAGCAAACAGAGCAGACCCTGATCAGACAGCTCCTATGCAGCCATCTGATCTGGGTCTACTCTGTTAGTAATGGCGTTAAAAGGCATATCTGTGTAGTAAAAGGTTAAATTCTTGTATGAGGTAAAAAGTACAGAATAAAGTCCTGTATCTCTCGTGGTCAGCTGACATCTTCACAATTTCCCTTCTTATGGGCAGTAATGATTTGAACTTGATTGTTGTAGTTTATAACAGAATTGTTTATCCGTTGTGGTAATATTTGTGTTTTGACAAATGACAGTTTGACAGTTTTATCAGCTTCAAATAATATTGTAGCACTAATTTATTTAAATTGTTTTGACAAATGACTGTTTGACAGTTTTATCAGCTTCAAAACAGTATTGTAGCACTAGTTTATTTAAATTGATTATGACTGAGAACATGTAAAACAAATTACTGCAGCTTTAGAGAGGCACATTTTGACCTTTATTTAATCAACTTATGCCTTGGATTTCCAAGAGACATAGGCAAACAGTTTAAATCCAGATAAGAGGGCTCCTGTAGGAGCTGTCTGGTCTGTGTCTGCTCTGTTTGCTACACAAATTATTTTTCAAAGGACACATCATCAAACAAATTCTTAAAGAAACACCTCGCCAGATTAAAATTATGTTTATTCATAATATATATTTAGGCAAATTCACTTAGAAAATGAGACTTAGAAAATTGACTGTACATCCTTTGTGTTCATTGTTTGGTTTTTGTCAGATAACAGTAAAACCCCTCTAAACTGGAATTCTGGTTGAGAAGAATTAAGATACTTTTAGGCAGGTGAAAGTTGGTGACTTTCACCCTGCATTAAGCTGCCACCTGTCTCAAAGACCGATATATATATTCTATATTAAAATTAACATCTGGTTTAGAGAGGTTTTACTATACAAACATTGTGCAATGTCATCAATTATATAGGTGTATATTACTCTTACTAACATTCGACCTGTCACTAACTACATATTGTACTACAGGGTAAAGGAGCTAGCATCTATGTACCAACATACTGTATATATAGGGTCTAAGGAACTAAAATTGAGTTTAACATATACATGTATATACATTGTATATATTAGAGCTACAGATAATGGTGCATACTAAAATCTTCATTTCTCCAACAAACCTTATATTTTAACCACTCTTTAGAATCTTCTCAAAGAGACGATTCTAAAGAGTGGTCACAGTATAAGTTTGGTGGAGAAATAAAGAAGGTATACTTGAAAATCTTTAAATTTACGCATCTTATCTGGACCTGAGTGTGCAAAAAATTTCACTAGATCACATGAAAAAAGGTATTGTTGTGTGCTTGTTGATTGAATTGAAAAGAGAAATAAAATGTTTTGATCTGTTTAAAATTTATGACGTGCAGAATTTGTCAGGACTACAGGTAAATTGGTACATTGCTATAGATGTCTTTTCTCTCAGCTAAGCCCTGTCTTGCTCACGCATTTGCAAAGACCTAGGAGTTGTCAGAGGAGCCGTCTGATCAGGGTCTGCTCTGTTTGCTAACAGAATTTGATAGATCTGTTTCTTTACTTTCTAAAATGGCTACAATGTTCCATCTTACATATTTCCTAATAAGTATTTTGTCCATGAATATTCAGTAGATATTGAAATTTGGAATAAACATAGAACAGGGAAAGGGTTAAACCTTTCCCTAATGAACATTTATGTATGAATTGATCACTTCATGAATATTCATTAGCTTAATTTCTAAAAGGTAAAACTTTGAAAGGGAATTGTTGGCTTGGACAAGAGCTATAGGATTAGATCTTTATAATTCCTTAACCCTTTCCCTGTTCTGTGTTTATTACACATATCAATACCTACTGAATATTCATGGACAAAAATGTTATAATGAAATATGGAAGGTGGAACATTGTAGTCATTTTAGAAAGTAAAGAAACATTTATCTTTGAAATTCTATTAGCAAACAGAGTAGACCCTGATCAGACGGCTCCTCTAGGAGCCGTCTGATCTGGGTCTACTCTGTTTGCAAATGCGTGAAAACACGTTTATATGAGGGAAAGGGTTAAGAAAACAGCAGGCTCTGATCAGACAGCTTCTACAGGGGCCACCTCATCTGGGACTACTCTGTTTGCAAAGGTGTAAAAAGA
Organism: Azorinus chamasolen; assembly: GCA_963576725.1. Taxonomy (NCBI): domain Eukaryota; kingdom Metazoa; phylum Mollusca; class Bivalvia; order Cardiida; family Solecurtidae; genus Azorinus; species Azorinus chamasolen. Next base: position 100,290,755 of record OY755235.1, on the reverse strand, counting down.
TGTTCATATGAGGGAAAAGGTTATTGTACTTGAACTGTATTGTTGTTTTTTACTAGAAGTGAAATTCACTGAATGAAGTAACCATCTATTAGTACATTTGTATATACTATTCACTGGTAACAGTAGCTCACTTTACTTTTCCTGTTATTTTCCAATATACATGTGTATTAAAATATTCTACTAAAAGAAACCACCAATTGTTCAACCCTCAGCATGAATTGTTGATAAACGTCACAAATTGGTATATTATGTGTTTGTGTGCTGTAGGACATTGCCAACAAATGGAACGACGTGATGCAATTGGTACCGCAGCGTGACAGCGTGCTGAGCGAGGAGATGGCACGGCAGCAGAGGAACGAGCGTTTGAGACGCCAGTTCGCCACCAAAGCCAATGTGGTCGGTAAGTGGGTGGAGAACAATCTGGACGCCGTGGCCTCCATCACAATACAGATGAAGGGATCGCTGGAAGACCAGCTTAACAAATTGAACCAGTATGAGAAGTCTATACAGCAATACAAGCCAAACATGGACGAACTGGAATCTATCAACCAGGTAAGGGCAATCCTCTTTGAATAAATCTACCTAAAAGGAGCATTTATTAAAGAAAGTGAAATTTTTTAAAATTGTGTAGTTTTGAAACCATTGTGATAAGTAGAGCATTTGCTCCATAGGATTTATCACAATTGTTTCAAAAAGTGACTTCAAAGGGGTCAAAGAGCGTCAATATGAGGGAATGAGTTTAAGACTTGTCATTGGCTATTTTGCATGTTAGGTTAATAGGATGGCCCGTTTTGCAATTAAACTTTGGCATACTTTGTTAATTATTTTGATCAGAAAATACAATTTACTGATTGCATTCTGTAGGCGAATTTAGGGAAACATTTTTAAATAATTTTATGTTAATAGGCAGCTCATCTGGATCCAAAATTTTGACTTTTTGTATTGTGATATGACATTGAAGAAAAAATGCAACAATAGTTAATTTCTTATATTAATGTCAAGGTTTATTGAAATGCTTTAACATTAATTCTTTACTTATTGAATAATCATACAGGACTCCACCCATTGTGGATATCAATTGAATAATATTTTTGTAGCTTGACAAATAGCAGAGAATTAGACAATGCAACATAAGCAAACAGCTGCCAGCAGACACTGATTAGACCACTTCTACAGGAGCTGTCTGATCTGGATCTACTGTTGCAAAGGTGTATTTGTGGAGTAAAGGGTTAAATGACAGAAAATATTTAAAAAAAATTGTTTTTATCTAATTTCAGGAAGTACAAGAAGCCATGATATTTGAAAATAAGTTCACACCATACACTATGGAGGTAAGTGTAGCTGCAGATTTTGTCTTACGTCTGAAATTTGTATATACAGTAAAACCTCTCCAAACCAGACATTCTTTTCAGTATAAATATCGGTCATGGAGACAGGTGGCAGCTTAATGCAGGGTGAAAGTTGTGCAGAAAGCTTCTCTAGGAGTTTTCTGCATGACTTTCACCCTGCATTAAGCAGCCACCTGCCTAAAAGTATCTAAATTCTTCTCAACTAGAATTCCAGTTGAGAGAGGTTTTACTGTACCTATGATGGTCAAATGCCAATTTTGAAAATATTTCTTGAAGACAGTGTTTTGCTCTTAAGCCATTACCGCAAAAGCTATTTTTAGATACAACCTCTTCGAGTAAATCTACCGAAAAGGAGCATTAACTAGAGAAAAGGAAATTTTTTAGAATTTTATAGTTTGAAACCACTGTGATAAATAGAGCATTATAGGAGCAAATGCTCTATTTATCACAATGGTTTCACAAAGTGACTTACAGAATCATCAAAAGTCGTCAATATGAGGGAATAGGTTAAAATTGAAGAAAGCAGTTCAAGATCATTTGCAAATTGCATTAATATGATGAGACATTATGATTATTTGGTGTCTCATCTGGATCGCAGCTGTTTATAAAGGTCTAAAGGTTTCTCCCTATAGATTATAGTTTAGCACTAAGTCCACAAGTTTGTATCTGGATTTACTTAGATAATGGAATTTCTCAGTTTGAAAGTTATTAAATAATAACCACTAATAGCAGATTTGCAAGACGCAGTTTTAGTGTGTTGGCACCAGGCATAGCAGAATTATCTTATTTTTAACTAAATTGAGCAATTTTTGTCATTTTGGCATGAAATATGGATAGTAGGTGCCGTGAACTCCTTCAGTTTGAAAGTTATTGAATTGATATTTGCAACACATAATAACCTTGAATAGTAGATGTGCAAGATGCAATTTTCATGTGTGTAATGCCAGGCATTGCAGCATTATCGCTTCCTGTCATTTGGGCATGATGTAATATGGGTAAAATTTATGATCAAGGCCGACCTCCGCTTTATTAGGTATTATGTTTTGCATGTTTTGATTTTACCTATGCCTGTTTGATATTGTTTCAGACACTACGAGTTGGTTGGGAGCAGCTTCTGACTGCTGTGGCAAGGAACATTAATGAAGTAGAAAACCAGGTAGGTGTTTCCACTATGTAGAGGCAGGAGTGTCTCATGTACATTAATTAACCCTTTCCCTGTTCTATGTTTATTTCAAAATTTAATACCTACTGATTATTCATGGAAAAAATATTTATAATGAAATGTTGAAGGTGGAACATTATAGCCATTTCAGAAAGCAAAGAAATAGATCTATCAAATTCTTTTAGCAAACGGAGCAGACCCTGATCAGACGGCTCCTCTAGGAGCCGTCTGATCTGGGTCTCCTCTGTTTGCAAATGCATGAAAACACGTTTGTATGAAGGATAGGGTTAAGTACAGGTGAAGCTGAAGGATACTGATGAAGCTTCTGCTCTAACTATCATGAGTATTTGGATAGACAAACTTTGGCAAATAGTGCAGACCTGGATCAAATAACTCTCGAAAGAGCAGTTTAAATCGGGGTCTGCACTATTCTTTGCTTAATAATTAATCCTTTCCCTCATATCAATTCCTTTTCACTTATTTTCAAAACAGAGTAGACCCAGATCAGATGGCTCCCGTTTCTGGGTCTGCTCTGTTTGCTTATAAAATGATATAAGCCTGATTCTTATGTCATTATTCCTTGCATGCATATTCATGGAGTAAAGAGTAAAATGAATATTCAGCAGGGTAAAGGTTAAATAAGGTATTTTACCCATTATGTCATAGGCTATTTTTAGATCCAACCACTTTGAATAGATCTACCGAAAAGGAGCATTTACTAGAGAAAAGGATTTTTTTTTAGAATTTTGTAGCTCGAAACCATTGTGATAAATAGAGCATTTGCTCATATAGGAGCAAATGCTCTATTTATCACAATGGTTTCAACAGGTGACTTTTACAGAGGCGTAGAAAGGCGTATTTATGGAGGAAAAGGTTAATTTTGTGCTATAAAGCCTTCAGTGTAAATCTGTGTGATAATCTGCATTTTTAACTTTCTTTATTAGTGAGAATGCAGTGTGCCACATTTTGTATTTACCCATCTCCATCATATAAATGCCTTTTCACACATTTACAAACAGAGTAGACCCAAACCTACAGGAGCTGTCTGATCAGGGTCTGCTCTGTTTGGTTATGGTAAATATAGACCTGATTCTACAGTTTCTGCCAGAGCCAAAATATCCTGTGTCCATATGCCGTTATAAATAATAATCTGATTGATATTCATGATGTCATTATTTCTTACCATACATGAATATGCAACAGGGAAATGATTAATTATAGATAAACTTGGGTCATTAGTGTATGATAACAGGTGACTTCATGAATTTAAAGTTTTTGAAACAAACAAATAATGTCTCAATCAGTAACACAATAAATTATCTTTTATCCCCAAATCTTCAGTATTGATGTTGGTGACATTCAGTTTCTGCCTAGTGATAAGAAGATAGATTTTAACACTGATTCTTGGCTCAGGCTCATTAATGCAGCAAAATGTGAGAAGTTTGCCTCGAGGCATTTAAAAATTGAATATTGCATCCTGTAAAATACAGTCCTTACCACATATTGATCACCTTAGATTCTGTAGATAAAAGGTCTGAAGGGCTTAAATAGACTGGGGCTCTATACAACTTGTCAGTTTACTACTGGATATTTACCTTAAAATCATTCACATAAAATAGTCAGGGCAGTGTAATGATTTTGAATTTAGTTCTGCAAAAGTGGATCAGTATTTTATGGAATTGAATTTCATGACATTGGACTAAAACTTTTGGATTCAGTGTTTCAAGGAGTGCTATTAAGTTTTGTTTTGACCAGTGTTGTGTGCTTGCATTATGTATAACACAAGTTATGAATCGTCCTCGCCCCCGCCTCTGCCACCACGGGCGTGTAAATGTTCCTGTAACTGTGGAGCCCAAAGGAGCAACTCGTTGAGAATGCCAAGGAATACTATTAGTCCATATTACCAGAACCGATCACTAAATAGTTCACTCAGTATGGATATGGGAACTCCATACCGAAACCAGTCTGTAATTCACAGTGTCAGTATGGCTGAGCACAGCCCATACTATGGTCAGACTATGTATAATTCAGGAGGTAGGTTACAAACCACTCCATATCAGAATCAGCCTATGAATAACTCGGTCAGCATGTCTCCATATAGCCCGTACAACAATCAGTCTTTTCATGAGAATTTTGTGAATGTTACTCACAACTTGTCCTTTAACTCTGTGATGTCAGAAAACACCTCATACACTGCCGATCATGAAGTACAGGTAGGTACTGGTATCCAGGCTCTCGGATAAATCTTATTGATAGTAAAAGGTTGCTGGAAAAAAAAATGATATAGTAAGGACACTTGAATATGGCCACTAAGAAGAAGTCTTAAGCCTTTCCTCCATAAATACGCCTTTCTACGCCTCTGTAATAACCACTGCTTGAAACCATTGTGATAAATTGAGCATTTGCTCCTATAGGAGCACATTTATCACAATGGTTTCAAACTACAAAATTGTAGTAAATCTCTAGTAAATACTCCTTTTGGGTAGATCCATTTGAAGAGATTGGGTTTAAAAATAACCTGTGGTGGAATGGGTTAATTCTTTTTTTTTCATACAGGTCTCACCAGTAGCTTAATGCAGGACAAAATTTAATGAAGGAGCATTCTGTGTTACTTTTGCTCTGTATTTAGCAAACACATTTCCTCTATATTTACACCTTTTAATGCCTTTGCAAACAGTAGACTAATGTGTAAAGAAGGTAACTGTGTATACACATTTGAACTCTTGTTCTCATTAGTTTTCTATGCATTACTGGTATCCCTTTTTTCCTCCACAGATATTGACTCGCGACTCAAAGGGTATCAGTGAAGACCAGATGAACGAGTTCCGTCTTTCTTTCAACCACTTCGACAAGAACAAGACACGTCGTCTGGAACCAAAGGAGTTCAAGGCTTGCCTTGTCAGTTTGGGCTACAATATTAGAGATGACAGACAGGTTAGTTGCAGTTGCAGTATTTACTCAAAATAATCCGACTTCCAATCTCCCCCTCTCAATTAGTTTGTACAGGCGGACATGGTCGAGTGGTTAACATGCTCTACTACGATATCAGGGGTCCTGGATTCAATCCGCAGCAGGAACAAGTGCTTTACACTGGGCCTCTAAAAGAACCAGAGAAACTTGATGGAAAAGAGTAAGGCACCGCACACGGGTTTCTCTCAGGCCTTTTTATGGTAGTTTTGGGGAAAATACATTTTAATAAGACGGCTCTTAAAGGAACTGTCTGACCTAAGTCTACTCTGTTTGCAAATCCGTTAAAAGTTAGACCTATCTATGGAGTAAAGGGTAAAATGTACTCTACAAATGATATTTTACAAAAGATAACTTCCATAGAGATCGCTTTGTATATCGAAATCTTGTAAGTTTGCAAAAAAAAAAAACCATATTACTATGATACTATTTGGCCCTTTGCTTGATATAGAAACCTGTTGATACCTTGTGCAAGTTGAGTAGACCCAGATCAGACAGTTCTTGAAGCAGCTACCTTTGATCAATATCCATGCTTATAAAACTTTTAGTTTTGTCTGAGTTCGTTCTCAAGTTTTGATTGGTCAGATTTGAGCCTATGGCTCAAATCTGACCAATCAAAAGCTTGAGAACTCAAATCTGACCAATCAAAAGCTTGAGAACGAACTCGGACTCAACTGAAATGTTTTATAAGCATGGACCCAGGTCTTCTCTTATTAGCCTATGAAATGATATAGATTTAACTCTAAAGTTCCTGCCTTGGCCAAATCATTCCATTGATGATTTCCAAATGCCATTATTAAAAAAAATAGCTGATTAGTATCATTGTTGTTATTTCTAACATGAATATTCATGAGGTAAAGGGCGAATAACACTACAGGCTAACCTTTTACTCCATGAATATTTATGTAAGAAATAATGACTGAAAGGGATATATGCACAAGGGAATATTTTTTATGACAGATACTGTAGAATTAGATCTATATTGGACTTATTAGTCCATTTAATAGCAAGCAGAGCAGATCCTGATTAGATGGCTCTGACAGGAGTCGTCTGATCTGAGTCCACTCTGTTTACAAAGGTGTATCTATGGATTAAAAGAATCAAAGCAAAACATCAGAATGAAGTGTTATTTGTCTTGATAATTTTAGGGAGACGCAGATTTCCAGAGGATTATGTCAATAGTTGACCCGAATCACACGAGCTATGTCACATTCGAAAGCTTCCTCGACTTTATGACCCGGGAAACAGCTGACACGGATACAGCAGAACAGGTCATGCAATCATTCAAGATCCTTGCTGGAGAAAAGGTAAGTTAGCATTTCTCTTACATTGGTTGAAATGCAGAACACTACTTGTACATGGCTTAACCCATTTCCTCATAGGCTATTTTTAGACCCAACCTCTTTGAATAAATCTACCGAAAAGGAGCATTAACTAGAGAAAAGGAATTTTTTTAGAATTTTGTAGTTTGAAACCATTGTGATAAATGGAGCATTTGCTCCTATAGTAGCAAATGCTGTATTTATCACAATGGTTTCACAAAGTGACTTTTTCAGAGACGTCAAAAGTCGTCAATTTGAGGGAATGGGTTAATGCGAAACACATTTGGAGTAAATTTAGAACAATGTGAGATTTTTAAAGTTCCTTATCTTTATGCCCCAGTCCTTCAAAGAATTTTGGGCATTAACCTTTTCCCTCATATAAACGTCTTTTCATGAAATTGCAAACGGTGTAAACCCAGATCAGATGGCTCCTGAAGGATCCGTCTGGTCAGGGTCTGCTGTTTTTCTTTTCACATGAGATTAGATTCTACAGTTTTTATACGCCCACCTAATAAAGGTGGTCGTATATTGGCGTGGCCCTGTCCGTCCGTTCGTTCGTCCTTCAACATTTTGTTTGTCTGCTGTTTTCTCAGAAAACTATTTGACAGATATTAATGAAACTTCACACAAATGTTAAATGCATCAAGATCTGAAGCTGAGTTGATTCTGAGGTTCATTTGATTTTTCATTTCAGAGTTACGGCCCTTGTCCTTAAAAATAGTGCAAATACATGCAAATAGTTTGTCCGCTGTTTTCTGGGAAAACTGTTTGACAGATATTAATGAAACTTCACACAAATGTTTAATGCATCAAGATCTGAAGCTGAGTCGATTCCGACGTTTATTTGATTTTTCGTTTCAGAGTTATGGCCCTTGTCCTTAAAAATAATGCAAATAGTTTGTCCGCTGTTTTCACGGAAAACCATTTGAGAGATATCAATAAAACTTCACACAAATGTTAAATGCATCAAGATCTAAAGCTGAGTTGATTCTGAGGTTCATTTGATATGTCGTTTTGGAGTTACGGCCCTTGTACTTAAAAAATAGTGCAAATAGTTTGTCTGCTGTTTCTGGGAAAACTATTTGACAGATATTAATGAAACTTCACACAAATGTTTAATGCATTAAGATCTGAAGCTGAGTTGATTCTGAGGATCATTTGATTTTTCGTTTCAGAGTTATGGCCCTTGTCCTTAAAAAATAATGCAAATAGTTTGTCCGCTGTTTTCTGGGAAAACTATTTGAGAGATATTAATGAAACTTCACACAAATGTTTAATGCATCAAGATCTGAAGCTGAGTCGCTTCTGAGGTTCATTTGATTTGTCGTTTTGGAGTTACGGCCCTTGTCCTTAAAAATTAATGCAAATACATGCAAATAGTTTGTCCGCTGTTTTCTTGGAAAACTATTTGAGAGATATTGATGAAACTTCACACAAATGTTTAATGCATCAAGATCTGAAGCTGAGTCGATTCTGAGGTTCATTTGATTTGTCATTTCGGAGTTACGGTCCTTGCACTTAAAAAAAAATAATGCAAATCATGGCCATAACTTTTTCATTTGAAATGATATTTACTTCAATTTTTTTATATGGTTAAACCTTAATATGAATTTTCACATATATTGCGGGTTTTTGATATGTCATTTTATTCTAAAGTTATGGTCCTTGGACTTTGTGTGTTCGTTGCTTTGTTTGTCGGTCAACTTTTAGTTTGTTGTTTCTTGGAAAACTATTAAAATGATATAAATGAAACTTTACACAAATGTTTTAAGCAACAATATCTGAAGCTGAGTTTATTTTGAGGTTCATTCAGTTTGTCTTTACAGAGTTATGGCTGTTGCACTTTACAAAAATCTGCAAATATGAGGATTAGCTGTAACTCCTTTATTTAATAAGATATTCACTTCAATTTTTTAAAAAATAGTATCACCTTAATATGGAAAACAAGATCTGAAGCACAGATTAGAAAATGTCAACACTTATAAGGCATGTTGAATCGGAGAAAGTTTGCAAGTGGGCGTATTATGTACCGTATGCGGTACTCTTGTTGTCTTAAGCAAAACATTCCCTACAAAAGTTTACATTATATTTTTTCTGCTAATAAATATTCATGATTCATTATATCTTACATGAATATTCAAACAGGGAAAGGGTAAAATAACCCTCCTGTCTGTATAGAAGTTGTCATAAAAATGCACCCATTATCACATTGAATGTATGACATTGATGCACTGTCATTTGCAAACAGTGTTGACCCACATCAGAGGGCTCCTAATGGAGCCTTCTGATCAGGGTTGGCACTGTTTGCCATTCAAAATCCTTTTATCAAGTTTTAGCCTTTCAGAGTTAAACGCTGATGGGCTCTTCCACTCCAAACATTCAGCATTGAAAGCATTAAACCTATACATCTGTTTATTTTGTATTGTACAGCCATTCATCACAGCCCAGATTCTTCGACAAGAGTTGCCTCCAGACCAGGCAGAGTACTGTATACAGAGAATGGCTCCTTACAGTGGCCGCGACGCCGTGCCGGGGGCGCTAGACTACATGAGCTTCTCTACAGCCCTTTACGGTGAAAGTGACTTGTGAGGACAGTGTCACCATCCACTCATCTTATACGAGACGTACTTGCTGTCCATACCTGCTTCTGCAGCATAGACATGCCAGAGTTATCCCCCTTGTATGTCATGTGACCTTTTCATGAGGGACTTGAAGTGATAGCTCAGAGATTTCTGAGTCATCTTGTGAACAAGAAGTTTCCAATCCCATTGTTCATGTGTGTGTGTGTGTGTGTGAGTTTATCTTTTGCAAGTTGACATGGAAATAAGAAAAGGACAAGTATACAACATGGATGTTGACTTGCTTTAGGCATAGTGGAAAGTTGAGAAAGTTTGTTTTTTTGTTTACAAGTTATATTAACCATACATATCACAGAAGTACCATGGGACTGTGTCTATGCTGCAGAAGTAGTTTGTACATTTCAACGTCACTTGAACTGCGTGAAAGAAGAGTTCATTCAAACTATGCATGGATTGGTACTTCACATAACTGAAAGTGTATAACCTTCCGAACCAATTGTCAATCCCAATTGTTATATTATTATTGATATCCGACTTAGTTCCATCATTTTGTATCCCCAGATCAATGTCAGGAACAGAGGGTCAGCGACAAGATTCACAGTAGAGATGCTTGTTGACCAGTCTCCACCCACTCTGCTTTGCAAACGTCTTTACTGGCCAGCTTGTCGGACTATGTCCATTGTATTTTGATTTGGGTTTGAAGTTGATCTATAAGCAATATGGAGGAATAAGCTCTGTGCCGAGGCCTGTGGGTTTTTCTTTGGGCTATTACACCTGGCTGGAGTGAAAACCCCATTTGAATGAAAACTTAAGGTTTTAATTACATACATACATACATACATACATACAAACCAAGGATAAACGACAGCTATCGGTATGAGAGGTTATTTCATCATGTGATGGCTGTGTGCTTCTGATTGTAAACTTGAGACTTTTAGGTTCTATTTGGTTTTAAATTAGACAAGTTTGAATACTAGGACTGTAGAATATAGCTATTTTGCAATTTGTTGTAAATTATTCACTTTGTATATAATTTATATGTAACACACTGCCAATGTGTAACCATGGCACAACAATTGGATATGTTTCTATGGCAACCAACCATATGTTTATATGGCAACCAATTTATATTACTTGAGGAAAAGACAGGATCTTTGACAGTTGTCCGACACCCTTTGACTTGGTGACTGTGATAGAGACTTCTATCTAGATTGTCTCTGAAAGGGCTGACCTGTGCTAACAAATGTTCTGTTCAAATTTTCTTTCTTGTTTCCTAAATAACTACCGTGCTTTATATCGCATAATTTGCAACAATTAATCTCTTTTTTTACTACAAACTAAAATCAAATTTTTAGAAGAATTATTTTGTGTCAAGATGATGTGTATGGGAGTGAAAGTGTTTACTTTGTCGGTTGTCACTCTCGTTCTTGTTTTTTCTGTAGACCTATCCTGCCTCCCAATTGTTACTGGGTTGTTTCTCCAAGGGTGTACTTCATGTTGCAGTATTTAGTCCGATAGAAACTACCTATATCCAGGCCTTGTGTGATTATCTTAGTTTTAGAAAAAATATCTGTGCACAGAACTGTATATACAGTTTAGGAAAACTGGATTCAGGGCTGTTAGTAACCAACAAATACAGCTGTACTTTGGACATCGAATGTGCACTGTTGTATCAAATATAACACCATTGATAAGAGAAATAATGCGGGACTCGGTGTTGGTTACTATCACTCTGATATCAATGTTTTCTATTCTGTATATACCAAAAAATCTCTCTTTCTCTCTCTCTCTATCTCTCTCTCTGCATAAAGGTTTAATGTGCCTTCAAGCATCTTTGTCTGTCAAGGTCAAAGCAGGTCAGGTCTGGTTACACATGTAGTTGTTAAACTTGCCGACATGTTGTAAAAGTCGCCACATTAAGCCAAAAACGTCGAGGGTTATAAAGTGCCTGTAGTGTAGGAGAACTGGTGTATAACAAGGACACTTGTTTCACGTCATGACACATTATACTTGTGTATACTCATCATTAGAAAAGTCATTCACTGATCATGTGAGAAGAAATCGGAGACTTGTCTTCCAGTCTCAAAGTGACTTCTAGCTGGCACAACATAGTTGGTCAGTTGAGATATTTTCTAGTGATGTTTATTTCTGGTTATGTTAAATACATGTTTTTAGCTGATCTAAGCATACACAACTTATAATCTTTATTTTCTATACTGTCCATTTATTCATACTTGTTGGCTGCTGATGTTTTTTCATATTTTAATACATTGCTTATGCTACTTAACTATGTAGGACTCCCAGTATCCAATACTTTTATAGAGAATACAACAAATCATGACTTAACCAGTAATTCAAATTGGAATAAAATTGATTTAAAAAAAAATGACTTGTTTTTCATCACTCCTTTCATATGTGACCTTTTATAGCTCACCTGGCACAAAAAGTGCCAAGGTGAGCAATTGGGATTGCCCTGCGTCCGCGATGTGTCACCAACAATTACTTTAACCCTTTACTCCATGAATATTCATGTAAGACATAATAACATTATGACAATTGATAAGATTATGTTTTATAATGAAACGTGGGCAATGGAATGTTTGGCCATGGCAGAAACTGTACAGTCAAATCTATATTATATCATAAGCAAACAGCAGACCATGATAAGATGGCTCCTGCAGGAGCCGTCTGATCTGGGTCTACTCTGTTTGCAAAGGTGTATATATGGAGTAAAAGGTTAAACTTCTCCTAAACTGCTGATGGAAATTTGACCAAAATTCACTACAACGATCCTTCTGTGGTTTTGTTAAAAGTTTGTACTAGAAGCTCCTTTGTCTATGCTTCACATTAAAAGGGTAGTTCTAGGACTAGTCGGCCCGGTGTTGGGATAATGTGACTGGGTGGGGTGCCCTTGCAATGTGCCTGCGGCAGGAGCATTCCAGTGATGCAGCACTATAACTTGTCTCAAGCGGGTGCCGTCTGCAAATAACTGAAATACTGCTTGTCAGACTTAAAACCCAACTCACTCACTCACTCTGTGGTCTTGTATAAAAGTTATAGAAATGGTCCTGGATTGTTGGATGAGTAGACCACATGCTCATTCCTTTCCCTGTTCTATGTTTATTTTATATTTCAATACCAACTGAATATTCATGGACAAAATACTTATAATGAAATATGTAAGGTGAAACATTCTAACATTTCAGAAAGTAAAGAAACGGATCTATCAACAGAGCAGACTGTCTGATCTGGGTCTTCTCTGCAAATGTATGAAAATATATGAAGGAAAGGGTTAAACTAGATTCTTGAAATGATATCTCAACTGTAGAAATGAATATGAGAAAAACGTTGCAGCAATGATCTTCACCCTTTCCTTGTTCTGTATTCATGTAAGAAATATTTATTAGCCGAATTTTTTGTAATGTAAACTTTTCAAGGGAATTTTTTGTAATGCAAACTTTTCATGGGATTTTTTTTGCTTTGACAAACACTAGAATCAGATCTTTATCAGGTCAAAAGCAAATAGAGCAGACCCTGATCAGAAGGCTGTTATAGGAACAGTCAGATTTGGGTCTACTCTGCAGATGCGTGGAAAGGCATTTATATAAGGGTTAACTGTTTCATGCCTTTGCAAACTGAGTACACCCAGATCAGATAGCACCTGTAGGAGTCATGCACGGCCTGCTTTGTTTGCTTATGAAGTTATAATAAATTTAACTACAGTTTCTACCAATACCAAAGACATCCAGTGTATATAAACCATCGTAAAAAGAATAATAAATATCTATGATGTCATTATTACCTGAATATTCATGGGAAAGGTTTAAATGAAAGGGATATGATAGGAATGGTCCTATTAAGGTGGTCCACTGTTAATTTCAGTAAATTGTTTCAGTTCACGCATTTGCAAACAGATTAGACCCAGGCAGACAGCAGCTATAGGAGTCGTATGACCAGGAATCACACTGTTTGCTTATGACGTGAAGTAGATCTGATTCTAGTTTTTGTCCAATCAAAATATTCCATTGAAACATTCACAGTATAAAAGATCAACGAATAAATATTCCTGGTTATTATTTCTGACATGAATATTGAACAGGGAAATGGTTAACTCCTTGGCTATTTTTAGAACTAACCTATCTAAATTAATCTACCGAAAAGGAGCATTAACTATAGAAAAGGAGAATTTTAGAGTTGTGTAGTTTTGAAACCATTGTGATAAATAGAGCATTTGCTCCTGTGGAGCAAATGCTCTATGTATCATAATGTTTTCAATAAATGAGTTTTACAGAGGCGCAAATAGGTGTCAGTAGGAGAGAATGGGTGTAAACGATGTCTTCATTTCAACTGCTGATTGGAATTAGATCAAAGCAAGTCGGTTGTAAGAGTTGACCCTTTCCCTGTCCTATGTTTATTTCAATACCTACTGAATATTCATGGACCCAATAGTTATAATGAAATATGGAAGGAGGAACAGTGTACCATTTTAGAAACTAAATATACAGAACTATCAAATTCCATTAGCAAACGGAACTGACCCTGATCAGACGGCTCCTATAGGAGGTGTCTGATCTGGGTCTACTATTTGCAGATGCCTGAAAACACGTTTATATGAAGGAAAGGGTTAACAATATTTCTTGAGCACTCTTCTCCTAAAGCAATCACTGGAATTTTGATCAAACTTCACAGCAACTATCCTAAGGGGATCTACCAAAGATATGTACATGTAAATGGTTTTAATCCTTTCCTTCATATAGACCTATTTTCACGCATTTGCAAACAGTAGGGTCTGCTCATTTTGCTAATGGAATTTGATGTACCTGTTTCTAAAATGATACAATGTTCCACCTTCCATATATAATATATATAATTATAACTACAGTCAAACCTCTCTAAACCAGAAGTGTAGTAGACAAGAAATTCGATACTTTTAGGCAGGTGGCTGCTTAATGCATGGTGAAAGTCATGCAGAAAGCTCCTAGAGGAGCTTTCTGCATGACTTTCACCCTGCATTAAGCTGCTATCTGTCTCTAAGACCGATATTCAAATTTAATGCCCGGTTTAGAGAGGTTTTACTGTACTTTGTCCTTGAATATTCAGTAGGTATTGAAATTCGGAATAAACGGAGAGCAGTGAAAGATTTAATCTACTGCAAACGTAGGTCACAGCAGCCTGTGTTTTCAGTGAGATACATGTACAGCAACCTGAGCAATGTTGGTTGATACACATATATCACTATGTTCCCATCATACACATAGATCACTATGTTCCCATCATACACATAGATCACTATGCCCCCCATACACATAGATCACTATGCCCCCCCCATACACATAGATCACTATGCCCCCCCCCCCCCCTTACACATAGATCACTATGTTCCCCTCTTACACATAGATCACTATGTCCCCCCCCCCATACACATAGATCACTATGTTCCCCTCTTACACATAGATCACTATGTTCCCCTCTTACACATAGATCACTATGTTCCCCCCCCCATACACATAGATCACTATGTTCCCCTCTTACACATAGATCACTATGTTCCCCTCTTATTACTAATAATGTCAAGTTACTCACCATTTTCGCAAGATGAAAAGTTAAAACTAAATACTCGGACAAACTGCCATCCCAACTACCCGTAGTAATTCAGTTAACCCATTCTCTCCTACTGACGCCCTTTTGTGCCTCTGTAAAACTCATCTTTTGAAACCATTGTGATAAATAGAGCATTTGCTCCATAGGAAAAGATCAGTGGCAGAGTTCGTTTTTATTATCGTGGCTTGTGCGAAAATTAAGAAAATCTGAAAGCATTTAACCCATTTTCATGCATTTGCAAACAGAGATCTAGATCAAATGACTCCTTAAGAAGGGTCTGCTCTGTTTGCTTATAGTATAATCATTATAATGTAGATATGAATCTACTGTTTCTGCCTGCAGAGCAAAAATGTCATGTCAGTATATTCCATAATAAATAGAAAAGAAACTTTTTAGAATTGTGTAGTTTAGAAACTATTGTGATAAATAGAGTATTTGTTCCTATGGAGCAAATACTCTTATTTACCACAATGGTTAAGAAAAGGACTTTTACAGAGGCGGCAATAGGAGCGAATGGTTAATAAGCAAACAGAGCAGACCCTGATCAGATGTCACCTTCTCTGCTCAAAAAGGAGTTCATAAAGTAAAAGATTAACTCAAAGTTGAAATTTACGATGTTTCGCTCCAGATGTATCATATCCTGATGTTTATAAAGAAAATACGGAAATGTATGTATATATGATTATTGGTAAGTACCGGTATATATGCTTTGAAACGCTGGTTTGTAAGCTCTGGAAAAATGGTAAAATCTCTGTTTACGGTATGAAGTCTGCGGGTTACGGGTGGGCGGGTTAATCGGAACAGAACAGTCAAAATGATATACAAAAGTTTACCTAGTAACATATACAGTAAAACCTCTCTATAACGGCCACTAGATTATGTTAATTAGCTGGTATTTAGGGCATCCAACTGCATTTAACACAAAAAATGTAGTGATGTAGTGGCCGTTATAGAGAGGTTTTACTGTAAATACATGTATATGTCTGATCTATGCAAAAATATGCGGTAAAATGTTACATGGCAGAAAGAACTAAAAAAAAAGGGAGTGTAATATATAAATATCACATCCTATGGGGAGCGACAGCACGTACTGTCAAACCGAGGTCGGTTATGTTCACCGAGGCGTTAGCCGAGGTTACATTGCCATACCGAGGGTTGACAATGCGTGCTGTCGCTCATCATAGGATGCGATATTTAGTTTATTATACCGAACAGCACAATCAATTTTGTCAGCAATAAGATTTATTCAACGACAACAATAAAAAGTTTGAAACAAAAGTTATACTCGGTGCTTGCAAATCGCTGAACAGCTTCACACTTCTATTCATTAGACGTTAAGTACTGGCGTCCTTTTTACTGTCCACTTAACAGATGCCCCTTCGATATTGTCGCATAACGCGACATTTCTCAAATAATTAAACATAAACAACTGTAAAAATGACGTTTGTTGATCGAATTGCAAGCGTCAGATGGCGTCAGACGGATGACGTTACGCACACAATTCAATAAGCGGTCACTGATCTAGACGTACGGTTTCCCTCACGAAATAATGTTGCATGGAACAGTACAAATTGTTTCATGGTAAGTATATGGAACATTTGTAAAGGAAAGCCACGATAGGTATAATAATACGAAATAACTGTATTTCGTGGAAGTCGTATATAGTTCATGTAAATAATATAAATTTTATAAGTTCTTATTATAAACTAAACTATGTATAATAGCATTAAGCACCTTTCGTAACAATTTTCGCCTCTAACACAACAAAAGTAATAGAACATATACAATTTAAACTCTACGAAATCGCAATGCAATAATACAGCTAACAGTATAAGCGAAACAACTCTTACAATATTTTTCGTTTAGTACTGTTTGAGTAGCCTCCCTTCAACATTTCAGTCTGATATATTTTTTGTTCATCCGGCCTTTACTGCATTTATATTTGTCTTTTTACACCTTTGCAAACAGAGTAAACCCAGATAAGAAAGCCCCTTGAACCGCCTAATCAGGTCTATTACTTTCTGAAATAATGACATGGATATCATTTAGCTGGATTTTTGTAATGGCATATGATATGTATTATGTACAAACAAGATTTTGGTATTGAAGAAAAATGCAAAATCAAATCTATTACTTTTCGTAACAATTTTCGCCTCTAGCAGTCAGATTTTGCAGAAATTCGCATATTTTATGTATTTCGATATGCTGAATGTAGATCTGAAGTCAGAATTGAGTAATCAAATCAAATTAAAAAAAAGTTATTGATGATTAATTGACGAAAAAAAAAAACCTTTGAAAAATAAAATTTTCGGTGTTCCCCTTTAACTGAATTCCATGCGTGTATTATGGGAGTTACCTACCTTCGAAATTGAGCAAAAAAAAATGAACGAAAACGGTTACATGGGGTAGACTTGGTGTAAACTGGGTAAACTAGCCTGTGAAGGGTAAAGTAGCCTGCGAAAAGAATAATAGTCGAATAGTACGAATGGAGCGAACAGGGAAAGACCCCCCCCCCCCCCCCCCGATTAAATCAGTTTTAATGTTGTTTTTTATTAGATCTAGATCTAATAAAATTACTCAAAAAAGTTTGGGCAATTTTAGGGAGTGGGGTACGCCGTGGCTGCGCCCTCTAATCCGCGCCTGGTATAGGGACTGACACTTTAACACATTACTCCATAAATACGTCTTTCTACGCCTTTGCAAACAGAGAAGACCCAGATCAGACTGCTCCTGTAGGAGCAGTCTGATCAGGGTCTGCTCTATTTGTTTATGAAATAATATAGGTATGATTCTACAATGACTGCCATAGCCAAAAACAAGTGTTTTCATGTGCCATTATAAAAATTAAAAAAATAATCTAATTAATATCCATAACGTCGTCATGTCTTACATGAAGATTCATGGAGTAAAGGGTTAACCCATTCCGGGGATGCGACGAAGTTTGGATTATTTATGTCAACAGTTTGGATTTTAATATAACGACTGAGTTGATTTAACCCTTTCCCTCATATAAACGTGTTTTCACGCATTTGCAAACAGAGTAGATCCAGATCAGACGGCTCCTAGAGGAGCCGTCTGATCAGGGTCTACTCTGTCTGCTAATAGACTTTGATATATCTGTTTCCTTGCTTTCTAAAATGTCTACAATGTTCCACCTTCCATATTTCTTTATAACTATTGTGTTAATGAATGTGCAGTAGGTAGTGACATTTGGCCTAAATACAGAATAGGGAAAGGGTTAACCAAGTTTCATTTCAAGTGAACACTTGATAATAATTGTATGATAAGTGTCGATTTTCATCAATGCGACTGATCTGGGTCAACACTATTTGAATAGCCTGGTAGGACCCCTTAAGTCGAGACGCTCCTTATTATCATTTAACCCTTTCCCTGATCTATATTTATTCCAAGTTTCAATACCTATTACCTACTGAATGTCAATGGAGGGGGTGGGGAATAGTTACATCGACATATGGAAGTGGAATATTGTAGCCATTTTAGAAAATAAGAAACACATCTTTCAAATTCCATTAGTAAACAGACCCGACCCTGCTCAGATGGCTCCTATAAGATCTGGTTCTGCTCTGCCAATGCGTGATAAACACGTTTATATGAAGGAAAGGGTTATGTCGAAATGCCCCTTATTATCCTTTAACATATGATCCAAACGTTAGTTTTCAAACATTTTCTCCCACTTCATTTTCATAATACAGTAAAGAGCCTTCTGAATGACTTTCACCCTGTATTAACCCTTTCCCTCATATAAAGCGTTTTCACGCATTTGCAAATAGAGCAGACCCCTGCTCTGTTTGCTGATAGAATTTGATAAATATATTTCTTTGCTTTCTAAAATCACTGCCTGTCAACAACTCCGGAAATAGCTAGGTAAAACTGCTAAGTGAAGCGAAAGTTCATTGACTGTGAATTAGTAATTCGATATATTTATATAGATTATGACATATTCTAGCATTGCAATGTTTGAAATTACTGGTAGATAGATCAACCAATGATTACATGGTTTCTGATCAATTCAAATCCACGGATGTAAATCATTTTGGGTGCATTATTCTCGGATTAGTACAACCGAGATAGCAGCGAAGAGGTCAAAAACGTGTTCGCAATCGCTTTTCTAATCCTCCGACACACCGACAATTAGTAGCCATTTAAGAAAGGAATGAAAAAGATCTTTCAAATTCCATTAGCCAACAGAGCAGACCCTGATCAGACGACTTCTATAGGAGTCATCAGATCTGGGTCTACTCTGTTTACAAACGCGTGAAAAACATTTATATGAAGGAAAGGGCTAAGTGTTCTAGCACCCAGTCTCTCCTCTCTACCAGTTTGTACAGCTGAATAAGTCAGTTTGGAAACATCTTTGCAACTTTAGATTAAACAGACATGGCAGCAAATAGTGAAAACCCTTCAAACGGGCCCATTAAGGAGGTGTTTGATCTGGGTCTGCACTATTTGCATAAGTGTGTTTGTCAAAATACCTAGGGTAATTAGGGTATCACTTGTAAATCTCTGAAATACATTCAAAAGTATAGATTTGTCACCTTTTACAATACAGTAAAACCCCTCTTAACCCGACTTCTAGTAGATAAGAATTTAGAAACGTTTTAGGCAGGTGGCTGCTTAATGCAGGGTGAAAGCCATGCCGAGGAGCTTTCTGCATTATTTTCATCCTGCATTAAGCTGCCACCTGTCTCCAAGACTGATATTTACACTGAATTTAAAGTCTGGTTTAGAGGGGTTTTACTGTACATGTATTTTTGAAATTCTATTTCTTTCAAACCAGATCTTAGCAACAACGTCGCACGACCATTGATTAAATTCATCAGGAAACATTGTAATGTCGCAATGGAATCGAATTTCTGCATTTGAATTTTGATCTACCCTAGAAATAGTACCATTGATGTTCGATATTTCATAGTAGTTCACAAAATGTTGAAAGTGTATCGAAATATCAACCGTGGCTGTAATAATCAAATAATTCTTTTCGGTTATGTGTCCATTTCATGTACCTCCAACAATTCTATAATGTTCTGCAAAAATCTAACAATTATGTTACTTTGGTCTACCTAACTATTACAACGGTGAAATGGGCTGTTCCAAAATTCACACAAGTCAAGCTAAAATGAGCTTATGGTTAATATTTAGGGACTTTTCCAAACAATAGTGTAACACGACAAACCGTGCAGATCCTGATTAGAGGGCTTCTCTATGAGCCTTCTTACCTGGGTCTCCTCTGTTTGCAAAGGGCATAAGTGACTAGGCTAAAAGGGCATTTAACTCAGAATCCGACAACAATATATCGGACTTTTGTAAATACCACAGGAAGGGTATGGAACTTTCAAAATCCGACGACCTTATGTCGGACTTCTGTTGTAAAAAGACACCATGCTGTTTGAACAAAGGCGTTTGGATTGACAGTGGGACATTGGTAAAATCTATTCATTTTATACTTGGAGATTTCATGAAAAATGGGTCTGTATAATTTGCATATTAAGTATGTACGTTCACTAGTCGTTGTTGCTTTTCACACCTTTGTAGCGTTTAAATAGAACCATGTAACACTTATATATTGGGACCCAAGCGGTGGCCGAGGGGAAAGAGCTGCGTCTATGAATCTCTAGGTCCTTGGTTCGAATCCCGTCACAACCAAATGCAAATTAAAAAAAGATTTTAATATATTTTTTATTCTTTATCTTTTTTGATATTCTTTTCTCTAAATACATTTTAAAGCAAACAAACTAGAAAACATAAGCATGCCTCTTGAAACTTGTTATGGACTTTTTAAAGCATTATGCTATATTAACATACAGTCCTAGTGTCAATAGTATGCATTTCGATGAAACGTAGAGGCAGGATCCAGACTTTGTGCTAGGACAACTATGAATTCGAAAGTACCATGTTCAATTTAAAATTGTCACCTGCTCATTATTTTGTGTATTGCATATATAATTATTTATATTCAATTAGTCTATGCTTTGCATAGTTGTATTTTAAAATTGTCAAACATCTAGGATCCTGATCACAGACCGACACACACAATGTACAACTGGCAATTAGGTCACGATAACCTGCATAATATTTGAAAACTTAGTTTGTTTCAAAAGGAATTACTGCACAGTTCAAACTGACTATAAAAAATTCCCTGAGAATTTGAACAATAATTAAATCAACAAAAACAATAGTTTAAAAAAGTACATGTATATAGACACAGAGCGCAAATGGAACGGATCCATGTAAGAAACTTGATTCCTGTTCTATGTTTATTCCAATTTCAATACCTACTGAATATTCATGAACAAAATAATGGCTACTTATTTCCACTTTTCATGTTTCAATATATGAAACATGAAAAGTGGAAATGAGTAGCCATTTAAGAAAGGAAAGAAAAAGATCTTTCAAATTCCATTAGCCAACAGAGCATATCCTGATCAGACGACTCCTATAGGAGTCATCAGATCTGGGACGCGTGAAAAACATTTATATGAAGGAAAGGTTTAGTGTTCTAGCATCTCTACCAGTTTATACAGCTGAATAAGTCAGCTTGGAAACATTTTTGCAACTTTAGATTACAGCTTGCTTAATCCTTACAATGCTGAGTGATGTTTCGTTTGCAACAATTGACGTCTGCGTCAATTCTTCAATAAACTTTCTTTCATTTTATGCAAAAATATGATCAAGATGACAAACAGTTTGGATCCTGATGAGACGCAGAATCATGTGGCCTCTCATCTGGATCCAAACTGTTTGCATAGGTAATCACAGTTTCGCCGCTAGCGTGCAAAGAGTTAAGCATATGACCTCTAGAGATTTTAGCATGATGTAACAGTTGCCCTGCACTACTGACCACCAGTGCGCTGTAACCTTTATACTGTAAAGAACGTACAGAACAGAAGAAGTCTATTTAACCCTTAATTTCCCCATATAAACTTGTTTTCATGCATCTGCAAATAGATTCGACCAGATCAGACAGCTCGCTCCCATAGATTCAGGGTCTGCTCTGTTGCTAATGGATCAACCTTCCATATTTCATTATAAATATTTTGTAAGATTCCGGAACCGGATTGTAAGCCAAGCACTGCACATGCGCGTATTCTCTTAGGGGGATTCCCGCTAGGTAGCGCTCGTGCAATAGGGTTTTCCGCCATAGTTTGAGTCGCAATCCATTTTATAAGGATTTCGGCAAAAGCCGAAACCCTAAAAAGGACATCCCTGCTTAACTCCTTCAATACAAAGCTCTCGACTAATCAATCAGCCCTCGTATGCCACAGGCTGTAGCTGACCTGTATCAACACTTGTACAGCATTCGCCATTGCTATGCAACCCGGCTTTTATCGTGCC
The DNA here is from genome assembly GCA_963576725.1 of Azorinus chamasolen. Classification (NCBI taxonomy): domain Eukaryota; kingdom Metazoa; phylum Mollusca; class Bivalvia; order Cardiida; family Solecurtidae; genus Azorinus; species Azorinus chamasolen. Next base: position 100,268,422 of record OY755235.1, on the reverse strand, counting down.
GCAGTAGATTATTTGACTAGGAATCTCGAGGACACGAGCTCGCTCCCCACACCCGATGAGTATATTTTCTCTAGAGAAACCCTGGTTAAGCCCCGTTCCCACTGTCCCGGATTGGCCCCCGGTACGTCCCGGATGTGTGGTCCGGGGGAAACCGTGTCAAACTGGGAGTACATCCCTGGCGGCACCGTTAACATCCGGGAAGATCCCTGATGAACCTATTGATCCGGCTTAATCCGGCAGACAGCCCCGGATGTTTTAAAATGTTTAAAACAACCGGGGGTAACCGAGAATCACCGGGAAAGATATCCGGAACCGGCTTAATCCTGGCGATTCCGGGACAACGCTGGTATATTCCGGTGCAGGTCCGGGTCTCTACCCTGGCGTTACCGTGATAGTCCCTAGTAATCCTGGATGTTGGCGAGCACATCATCCACTATAGACCTTTGGTGAACCCCCGGCATTGGGCCGGTATAGCTCCGGTGTACGACGGTATAGTCCCGTTTTGTACCGGTGGAGTTAGGGACTGGCAAGGTATGAGCCGGTTTGGCTGCCGGTCAACCCCCGTTTATACCCAGGTAACGCCGGCTTGTCACCGACCCACACCCGGGATATGACGGGATGATACCGGCGGCCACCGCGGCACTACCGGCGACGACCGGGGTCACACCGGATTGTATCGTGTTCAACCGGGAAAACGCCGGCTCTACACCGTGCCAAACCGGAAACTAACCGGGATAGTCCGGGGTCAAACTGGAAGATTCTGCTTCTAAATCGGGGGAACACCGAGGCAACGTCGGGAATATGGGAATGTACATTTATTTTTTAAGAAATAAGGCCCCGTATCATCCCGGACGCCGGCTATTTCTTCGCCGGGAAGTACCGTGGGGTACCGGGACCAGCACCGTGACAGTGGGAACGGGGCTTTACAGAAATCTTGATTAAACCATTAATAATTTTCTTCATATAAAATCATTTTTACGCATTTGCAAGCTGAGTAGATCCAAACCAGATGACACTTAGGAGCCGTCTGGTCAGGATATGCTGTTTGCTTATGATATTACATGTGTAGATTTATAGACCAAATTATTTTATTTTTTTGTCAAAAGAAATACCTCACTTGAAAAAATTACATTACACAAACATGGCTAATATTCATGATGGCATTATTCTTGCATAAATATTGAACAGGTAAAGGGTTAAATAATTCTTATTAAATTTCTTTAGTAGAAAGGGGTTAATACCATGAAAAGTAACTGTATATACATACATATATTGAACATATGAGTCTTAAAAGCAGGTGGTTACTTAATACAAGGCAAAAGTAATGCAGAAAGCTCATAGGAACATACTGTATTAATTGTAGCCTGTATTACGCTACCACCTGCCTTACAGACCCATAATTGGACCTTTTTGATGGTCGGTTAAGACAGGTTCTACTATATTATTTGCCAGAAACAATTATCATGTCTTTTCTGTATAGAAACACACATCTAAGCCTTTGCAAACATAGTAGGACCAGAATAATTTCTCTGCTCTATTTGCTTTCGGGTGGCTGTCATAAAGCAGGAAACGTACTCATGAAAATCCATAAGTAATAGAACTTCAACTTCAATGAGCACATTGACCAACTCTAAAGCAATGTTCTTAAACTGTTAAGTAGCCTATTAATGTAATTTAACTCACGGGTCCTTGTTCGATACTGTCGATTAAGTTACCACCCTTATTTAAAGCATTTTCTTTCGAAAACTGTCGAAGCTATTCGCCGTACACTAAAATCACCAGAAACGCTATTCGCCGTACACCGTAACAACTATTCGCCGTACACAATCCTACATATGAATTTTGTAATATCTTCTCACACAATGTATGGAAAGATACAATTTTTGGTACATAAAACAAAACAATCATATGCTTCGATTCGGCAGTTAATTCATGAATATACAAATACAAATTTCCTTAAATAAGAGCCAAATATCAAGTGACGTTGACTTTTCCTCGCTACTAGGGAAGAATTTTACAGGTTAAATATTCCGATAATGCCAACTTATGCAAGAGTTTAAACTCTGAGTGAAGTAATCAAAGATTCATGGACCCGGTAGTGCTTTATCTATGATGGTTAAGATAATGAGAGTTACAATAACAAAGGATTGTCTTACATGGTGTTGGTCAGTTTTATCACTTTCTTCGCTTCGCTTAGTAGTTTTACCTAGCTATTTCCGGAGTTGTTGACAGACAGTGAAAATGACTACAATGTTCCACCTTCCACATTTCACTATAACTATTTTGTCCATGAATATTCAATAGGTATCGAAGTTTGGAATAAATATAGAACAGGGAAATGGTTAAACTGTCACCTGTCTGAAAGAGCGATGTTCATACTGCATTTAACGTTCGCTTTAGAGAGGTTCATATGTACATGACTTTTCAGTAGGTGTTGAAATTTAAAATAGACAAAGAACAGGGAAAATGTTAAACCTATACTCCATTAATACGCCTTTCTACGGTACCCCTATGCAAACAGAGTAGATCCAGATCAGACGGCTCCTGTAGGTGCCGCCTCTTCAGGGTCTGCTCTGTTGACTTATTATATAGTAAAGATAATGATCTGTCATGGCCAACAATTCCTTTTCCATGTGCATTAAAATAATCTAATTAATATTCATTATTAAAAACACGTATATGAACATTTTTGGAGTAAAAGGTTTTATGCTAAAACTGCTTGTTCTTTGACAGTAGTGACTTCTTTAGATTTCAGTGAAGTGAAGATTCGGACTTTAAAGAGAACATGTCCCTGTAAGCACAAGAAACAGAAACCCTAACACGTCAGTTGGTGATTTATTCTGGAATGAAATTGAGACCTGTAGAAAAGTGTATACAAGAGGGCCAGAATGACCCTGATATCGTTCATCAGACAACCAGGAGGTTCATCAGACAACCTCTGCAGGAAGAAGTAAATGGTAAATTTAGATATTGTAGGGCCTATAACAAATGAAGAGAAAGCTGAATTACTAAATACATACTTTACATCTATTTCAACTGTAAATGATGACAATGCATCATTACCTGAACTCGTTATGAAAACAAATAACTCTTTACAGGATATTATCATTACTGAAAATGAAATTCAAGACACAATTAAAGCCTTAAATAAAAACAAAGCCAGTGGTTGTGATGGTATAAGTCATAAAATGTTACAAAATACACACCTGGCAGTATCCAAGCCCTTGTCAATATTATTTAATCTTTCCTTGCAGGAAGGCATATATCCAGATAATTGGAAAATAGCCAATATAACACCTTTATTTAAGAAAGGAGATAAATCAGCTGTGTCTAATTACATACCGGTTTAAGCTGTTGTGGTAAATTGTTTGAACGTTTGATTTTTAAAAAAATGTATAACTTTTTTATTGATAACAATCTCATATACAAGTACCAATCTGGTTTTTTACCAAATCATTCAACTTCCATGCAGTTAATAGATATCTATCATCACATATGCCAAACATATGATAATAGACAGGTGGCTTGTATGGTGTTTTGCGATATATCAAAAGCCTTTGACCGAGTTTGGCACAGAGGACTTCTGTTTAAATTACAACAAAATGGAATTAATGGTCCTCTTCTGAACTGGATATCAAACTATCTAAGTGAAAGATCTCAGAGAGTTGTGCTTCATTCATCAGAATCAATCCTCAAAACAATAAATGCCGGTGTTCCTCAGGGATCTGTTCTATGGCCAGCGTTGTTTTTTATATATGTAAATGATATTGCTGAGAATTTGTTAAGTTTAACAAGGTTGTATGCTGATGATAGTTCACTGTACTGTTCTGCATCTTCGGTCGAGGATATTGAAGGTATAATTAATCATGATCTGAGTATTATTTCATACTGGGCCAAACAATGGCTTGTTAAATTTAATCCCGCCAAAACTGAATTCCTGTTCTTTTGCCTTAGACAGCATGAAAATGCACCAAAACTGTACTTCGAAAATTCATTGATAAACCTAGTCAACCTACTCTAAGTTCTAATAGTCAGTGGCAAACTCATATAGAGACTATACTCCAATCTGCCTCAAAAGTTATTGGGATAATGCGCAAATTACAATTTACATTAAACAGACAAAGCTTTTAAAATCAAATATATCTCTCTTATGTCCGTCCAATTTTGGAGTACTCTTCTGTTGTCTGGGCAGGATGTACTGAAAATCAAGTAGGTGCTATTGAACGCCTGCAAAACGAGGCAGCACGTATAGTTACAGGTCTCACTAGGTCTGTCTCATTGGAAAAATTGTATATAGAATGTGGTTGGGAATCTCTAAAAACTAGGAGGGAACTGCAGAAGTATTACTTCATGTATAAAGTATATAATAACTTAACCCCGTCATATATTTCAGATCTTTTCCAACTGCATGTAAATACTAGAACCAATTACCAGCTTAGAAATCCAGAAAATTTTACCGTGCCACTATGTCGAACTGAAATTATGCACAGATCTTGCGTACCAAGTTCTATTGAAATGTGGAATAACCTAGACAGAAATATTAAATCAGCAACGACTTTCAGATCCTTCAAATCCAATCTAAAGCATAATACTACGATCACGATCCCTCAGTTTTATTTACACGGCAACAGGCGATTAGCAGTTTTCCAAGCAAGGATTCGAAACAACTGTAGTAATTTAAAATTAGATCTCTATAACAACAAATTATCTCCTGATCCCCTCTGTGCCCAATGTAATACATATTCAGTAGAAGACGCAGAAAATTTCTTCTTCAGATGCAGTCGGTTTCAAACACAGCGTATTGTTCTATTTAATCAAACAAGAGATTTTCATTCACTTAGCACCGAATCTTTGCTATTCGGAAAGAATTCTGTCTCTGTTAAAGATAATTGCACAATTTTTGAAGCTGTTCAGATTTATATAAGGAATACTAAGAGATTCGAATAAGTATCAAAATGTTAGAGACAGTTTATTTTTCCTGACTAAATTCTTGCTGTTGGTAATCATCAGGGCAGTGCTGATAAATTTCTAAGTGTTACATAAAAGTTGAATGAGCAGTAACAACAAGTTTTGAGTCAGATCCAAACTCTTTTCTGCTATTTATTTTTACTGGTGTTTTAATTGCTACAGTTTAAGGATTCTTAATGTCGGAGTGTCGTAATTACTAGATCTGAAGCATCACAGAAAGTAACACCTTACAGCAGCAGTCACTTTAGCTTGACCACTAAATTGCCAAACTTCAGTTTACAGTACCTAGTACTATTAGACCTTCATACATATTCTTTGTCTTTTCTTCTTGATATGTTGTCAACATTTAGACATATTCTCTTTCTTCTTTAATCATCTTCTTCTACTTCTGCTTCTCCTACTTGTTCCTCCTGTCTTTTTGTGTGTATATGGCCATATTGCTAAATATTCAATTGCAATGTTAAAATTGTAGGGCAACTAATGTTGGAAGAACTTGTGGCCCAACCCCTTCCAATATATATTGAAATAAAATATGTTTAAACTAACCAGGAGAAGATTTTCAAAGTTTTCACTATGTTTCTATAGAAAAATAGCCGGTCCTGGGGCGGGGTCAATTTTGACCTCAGGGCCATAATTTATATAACTTTTGTAGAGAATCTGAACATGATGCTATGTGCCAACTATGAAAGCTGAGAACCTTCCAGTTTCAGAGGAGAATATTTTCAAACTTTTCACTATATACGAGTATATATATATATATATATATATATATATATATATATATATATATATATATATGTGTTTCTATTGAAAACTGGCTACACCTGGAGCGGGGCCAATTTTGACCCAGGACCATACTTTATATAACTTTTGTAGAGGACCTGAACACGATGCTATGTGCCAAATATGAAAGCTGAGAACCTTCCAGTTTCAGAGAAGAAAATGTTCAAAGTTTTCACTATATATGTTTCTATTGAAAACTTGCTACCGCTGGGGCGGGGTCAAATTTGACCCCAGGGGCATAATTCATATACTCTTGTGGAGAACCTGAACATGATGCTATGTGCCAATTTGAAAGCTGAGAACCTTCCAGTTTCAGAGGAGATTTTCACTCATCTGTATGTTTCTATTGAAAACAAGGCGCCCATGGGGCGGGGCCAATTTTGACCCCAGGGGCATAATTTATATAACTTTTGTAGAGGACCTGAACATGATGCTATGTGTCGAATACGAAAGCTGAAAACCTCCCAGTTTCAGAGGAGAATATTTTCAAAGTTTTCACAAAAGGTTTATATTGAAAACTGACCACCAATAGGGCGGGGCCAATTTTGACCCCAGGTGCATAATTCATATAACTTTTGTAGAGAACCTGATGCTATGTGCCAAATATGAAAGCTGAGAGTCGCCCTGTTTCAAACTTTTCACTATGTTTATTGAAAACTGGCTACCCCTGGGGTGAGGCCAATTCTGACCCCAGGGGCATAATCTATAAAAAAAATTGTAGAGGACCTGAACATATGCTTTGTGCCAAATATGAAAGCCGAAAACCTTCCAGTTTCAGAGTGTCGCCCAGTTTCAAAGGAGAAGATTTTCAAAGTTTTCACTATATGTTCTATTGAAAACTGGCTACCCCTGGGTCGGGCCAATTTTCACCCCAGGGGCATAATTCATATATCTTTTGTAGAGGACCTGAACATGGTGTTATGTGCCAAATATGAAAGCTGAGAACATTCAAGTTTCAGAGGAGAACATTTTCAAAGTTTTCACTATGTTTCTATAGAAAACTGGCCACCCCTGTGGTGGGGGCAAATTCTGACCCCAGGGGCATAATTTATATAACTTAGTAGAGGACCTGAACATGATACTATGTGCCAAATATGAAAGCTGTGAACCTTCCAGTTTCAGAGAAGATTTTCAAAGTTTTCACTATACATGTAATTATGTTCCATTGAAAACTGGCCACCCCTGGGGGGGGGCAATTTTGACCCCAGGGGCATAATTTATATATCTTTTGTAGAGGATCTGAACATGATACTATGTACCAAAGATGAAAGCTGAGAACCCTGTAGATTCAGAGATTTTTAAAGGTTCAAATTGTTGATGCACGCCGACTTAACATCAGATCACAAAAGCTCACCCTGAGCACTTTGAGCTCTGGTGAGCTAAATAGGAAAATGTTAGAATCATGTAGTTTTGAAACCATTGTGATAAATAGAGCATTTGCTCCTGTGGAGCAAATGCTTTAATTATCACAATGGTTTCAAGAAGTGACTTTTACTGAGGCGTAGATAGGTGTATTTATGGAGGAAAGGGTTAAAAGACAATGACAAGATTTCAATCATATTCATGTTATTTTATTGCTTTCGTATATTAAAACGTTCTAAACAATGCATAAGAGAGAAACTAAAGTTACATAATGCAGTAACAAGAACAGTGTATAGAATCAACATCAGAGAGAGATTTATACTAAATTCATCGCACTTCTCCGCCTGACCCAGTTTACTTCCGCGTCTCTATTAAAATCTTCACCTAACGTATCCATTAAAAAGAAAATGTGTCCATGGGAAACAGATGCCCCCACTGAATGACAGACCTGAAAAGGGGAGACACAGTACAACTCACAATGATTACGCTTCAGACCAATATCAAATCATTCCAGCATACACAAGCCAAGAAAATTTGCAGGACGGATGTATGGACAAGGGTAAAACTTAATGCCCCCGTTGCCTAAAGGAAGGGGGAAAAAAAATTTCATCAACCCACAATTCTAATTTTGCATGCATTTTAACTTCAGGTTTTGGAACATTACTAGTTATACAGAAACTTTTGTAATTAAAAGTTGCTTTCTGTGACAATTCTCAACAGCTCTCTCTTCGTTCATTTCATTTTACCCTTTCCTTCACATAAACGCCCTTTCATGCATTTGTAAACAGAGTAGACCCAGATCAGATGGCTCCTATAGGAACCATCTGATCAGGGTCTACTCTGTCTGCTATCGGAATTTGATATATCTGTTTCCTTAATTTCTAAAATGAGTACAATGTTCCACCTTACATATTTCATTATAACTAGTATTCAGTAGGTATTGAAAATTGTAATAAACGTAGAACAAGAAAAGGGTAAACCAACAGAGATTTTCAAATACAGTAAAACCCCGCTAATGCGACCACCTAAAAGAGGTATACTTCTGGGTGCTATATGCAGGAGCTTTCTGCATTACTTTTGCCCTTCATTAAGCAACCACCTGCTTATAAAGAGTTAAAGATACCCATGTTTATTCATTAAGTGGTTGCATTAGAGGGGCTATACTGTAGTTTGAATCCTGATAAGACATCTCATCATATTATCTGGATTCAAATTATTTGAAAAGGTTTTCATGATGTTCCAGTGTTATTGGAAGTGCTTTTGAAGTTCCAATTACAATGGGTAACTGAATCTTAACCCATTCCTCAATAGGCTATTTTTAGATCCAACCTCTTTGAATGAATCTACCCAAAAGGAGCATTTAGTAGAGAAAAGTAAAATGTTAGAATTTTGTAATTTGAAACCATTGTGATAAATAGAGCATTTTCTCCTATAGGAGCAAATGCTCTATTTATCACAATGGTTTCACAAAGTGACTTTTATAGAGGCGTAGAAAGGCATATTTATGTAGGAAAGGGTTAAAACTACTGAAGCAACAAATAGTATAGACCTTGATAAAAAACTGCTCCTTCAGGATCAGTAGCAGTTTGATACGAGTCTACGCTTTTTGCCTAATAATATCTGTTCAAATATTTAGGGTCATAACGGAAACTAACACATGTCGGTCCAAATATTTAAGGTCATAAAGGTAATTTCAGTATGTCTGCCCAAATATTTTGGGTAATAAGTAAATAACGGTAACTTATATATGTTTGTCCAAATATTTAGGGTAAAAACTGTACCTTACATATTTAGGGTCATACCTGGACCTTACACATGTCTATCCAAATATTTAGGGTAACAACAGTACCTTACACATATCTGTCCAAATGTTTAGGCTAATAACAAGACCTTACACAATTCTGTCCAAATGTTTAGGGTAATAACAGGACCTTACACATATCTGTCCAAATGTTTAGGGTAATAACAGGACCTTAGACAAGTCTGTCCAAATGTTTAGGGTAATAACAGGACCTTAGACAAGTCTGTCCAAATGTTTAGGGTCATACCTAGACCTTACACAAGTCTGTCCAAATGTTTAGACGAACAACAGGACCTTACACATGTCTGCCCAAATATTTAGGGTACACCTTAACCCATTACCTCATAGGCTATTTTTAGATCTAACCCCTATGAATAAATCTACCAAAAAGGTGCATTAACTAGAGAAAAGGATTTTTTTTTTTTTAGAATTTTGTAGTTTTGAAACCATTGTGATAAATAGAGCATTTGCTCCTAAGGAGCAAATGCTCTATTTATCACAATGGCTTCAAGAAGTGACTTTTACAGAGGCGTATTTATGGAGGAAAGGGTTAAGGACTCCTTACAATGTGCATTTGTTATATTCTTTGTACACACTGGATCCAAATGAGATACCAAGTAAAGACTATTAACCCTTTACTCCATGAATATTCAGGCCAGAAATAATGACATCATGAATATTAATTACATGTAACTGAAAGTTTACAGTGATACTATGAGCAATAGAATATATATCATGATATGAACTGTAGAGTCAGATCTATATCAGTCATAAAACAAACAGAGCAGAGCCGTCGGATCCTTGCCTAATCTGTTTGCTGAGGCACAGCTATGGAGTAAAGGGTTAACCCTTTCCCTTATACAAACTTATTTTCATGCATTTGCAAACAGAGTAGACCCAGATCAGACAGCTCCTATAGGAGCTGTCTGATCAGGGTCTGCTCTGTTTGCTAATGGAATTTGATAGATCTGTTTCTAAAATGGCTACAGTGCTCCAACTTCCATATTTCATTTTAACTATTTTGTCCATAAATCTTCAGAAGGTATTGAAATTTGAAATAAACATAGAACAGGGAATGGGTTAACCAATGGGAGCCATCTGATCTGGGTCTACTCCGTTTGCAAAGGCGTAGAAAGGCATATTTATGGAGCAAAGGGTTATTAACTCAATTAAATACCGAGACCAGCACTTGTTTGGCAGGGGATATCAATTCAGTGAATTTGCTTCTTCACCATGCTTTCACTTAATTTTGCCATAACACAGTAAAGAGTCATGGGATTGGCTTTTTGAACACATGTAGATAACAACGAGACTCAAGAGTAAGTGAACAAGACAAGGGCAATAACTTTTGTGACTACGTTTTGAGCTACATGTATTTCCCTTTTTTCTAACTTATCTCTCAACATGTGTTCTTTCCAACACTCCTGTTTTTGTTTTGGTTTTTTTTCTTCAAAAAAGTGTTCAAACTAACACGTCATCTCTCAGAAGTGACAAAAAAGTCTAACAGTAAAAACTGACAGATGAGAAGTGATCCCTAACTGTCACCCTATTAATCAATTCCTTCCCAAACTATTTTAGATGCAACCTCTTTGAACAAATCTACCAAAGAGGAGCATATATTAGAGAAAAGGATCTCTTTTTTTTCAAATTGTGTAGTTTTGAAACCATTGCAAAAAATAGAGCACTTGCTCTATGTATCACAATGGTTTCAAAGAATGACTTTTACAGAGGTGTCAGTAGGAGGGAATGTGTTAAAGCAGTTGACACACAAAAAGTAATCTATGTTGTTTCTAGAACTGTTCATACAAATAATGGTGAGTTTGGAAGTTTGGCATGCAACCATGGGGCTGCAGATTTTGGTGGTTGTAGCTAATATATATGATATATTCCGGAAATAAACCAGATTGCTTTCTGCGTGATCTGCCTTGTTAACCCATTCTGCCATAGGATATTTTTAGACCCAACCTCTTTGAATGAATCTACCCAAAAGGAACATTTACTAGAGAAAAGTAAAATTTTAGAATTTTATAGGAGCAAATGCTCTATTTATCACAATGGTTTCATAAAGTGACTTTTACAGAGGCGTAGAAAGGCGTATTTATGGAGGAAAGGGTTAACTATCTGCACTTCAAGTACATCAACTCATCAGCAATATATATTGTTGGGTTACAATTCTCAAAGTCATTTTTTCTTTGATTTTGAAGTTACAGTCGGAGTATAAAACAGTTTGGATACTGTTTGCATTGCTAACAAGAGTGCCAGTGGGCACAATATACGCCTGTCGAACCAAAACCTTAACCCAAAATTCCAAGCTAAAAAGCGTCATAATTATGTCAAAATGTTAGACAGAGTTATGTACTCTTGCCTACAGGTGAAGCTTGTGATGGTGAACAAGTGTTCCAAGTTTAAAAGCTTAATCTGAAAGGGTAATGTAAATAAGTGGACTTTAACCAAAACCTTAACCAAAATTTCTAAGTTAAAAGGGGGCATAATCCTGTCAAGATGTTGGACAGAGTTATGTACTCTTGTCTACAGGTGAAGCTTGTGATGCTGAATAAGTGTTCCAAGGTTAAAAGCTTTATCTCAAAGGGTTATGTAAATAATTGGACTTTAACCAAAACCTTAACCAAAAATTCTAAGTTAAAAAGGGGCATAATTCTGTCAAAATGCTTGACAGAGTTATGTACTCTTGTCTACAGGTAAAGCTTGTGTTGGTGAACAAGTGTTTCAAGTTTAAAAGCTTTATCTCAAAGGGTTATGTAAATAAATGGACTTTAACAAAGCCTTAACCAAAAAATTTAAGTTAAAAAGGGGCATAATTCGGTCAAAATGCTTGACAGAGTTATTTACTCTTGCCTACAGGTGAAGGTTGTGACGGTGAACAAGTGTTCCAAGTTTCAAAGTTTTATCACAAAGTGTTATGTAAATAAGTGAACTTGTTCCACATAAATTGAGGTTAACATTTTTGCTTAACGCAAATGCTAAACGCAAATTCTATGTCCAATTAAGCGACCTTGACCTTGGATAAACAAGCCGGGACTTGGCAGGCTACTGTAGCATGTCTAGATAAACATTGTGTTTAAATTTGGGAAGGATCCACCAAGCGGAACTTGAGTTAGAGATGTTACAGACAGACAGACTGGTTAACATTTTTGCTAAACGCAAATTCTAAGTCCAATTGTGTGACCTTGACCTTGGATAAACAAACTGGGACTTGGCAGGCTACTGTAGCATGTCTAGATAAACATTGTGTTAAAATTTGAGAAGGATCCACCAAGCGGAACTTGAGTTAGAGATGTTACAGACGGACGGACGGACAGCACCATTCCATAATACGTCCCGTTTTTTCAAATGGGCGTACAAAAACAAATAGAGCCAGCGTGTACACAGTTAACCCTTTCCCTGTTCTATGTTTATTTCAAAATTCAATACCTACTGAATATTCACGGACAAATAGTAATATTGATATATGGAAGGTGGTAAATCTTTAATAGACATTTTAGAAAGTAAAGAAACAAGATCTTTTAAATTCAATTAGCAAACAGAGCGGACCCTGATCAGACGGCTCCTACATGTTTATATGAAGGAAAGGATAACCATTTATCTTATAGAGATTTATAATGATGCCTTTGCAAACGGAGTCAACTCAGATCAGGCAACTGCTTCTGCAGACACAGATGACTCAGACTTGGCCACTGCTTTTGCAAAAACATTTGACTCTGATCAGTTAACTCCTTTAGAAGTTATCAGATCAGGGTCTGCTCTATTTGCAGACCTATTATGGAATAATAAACATGGATTTGATTTTACAGTTTCTGCCACGGCCGAGCATTCCTGTGTGCATAAGCCATTATAAACAACCAAATAAACTAATATTCATGATGTCGATATTTCTTATATGAATATTCATGAGGTAAAGGGTTACAGTGGGTCAGGAAGCTAAAGATTTACTCAGGATATCTTGAAGCAAATCTGTATCCATGCTTATAAAGCTTTTAGTTGAGTCTGAGTACGTTCTCAAGCTTTTGATTGGTCAGATTTGAGCCTCTGGCTCAAATCTGACCAATCAAAAGCTTGAGAACTCAAATCTGACCAATCAAAAGCTTGAGAACGAAACTCAGACTCAACTAAAAGCTTTATAAGCATGGAGCCAGATCTGATGCAATATTACAAGCAGAGCTACAGATAAAAGGTGCGTACCCAAATGCTAAAATCATCGTTTCTCCACCAAACCCTATACTGTGACCACTCTTCAGAATTGTTTCTTCGAGACGATTCTAAAGAGTGGTAACAATATAGGGTTTAGTGGAGAAATAAAGGAGCTATTGCTGAAAATGTTAAAATTTATGCATCTTATACCTCTGTAACCTCTGTTACAAGTGAATGGTTTGAACACAAATCCTTATGAACACTTAGTCTGGGCACCAAATTAATAAAAATTATTAACCCCTCGAACTTGGGGAAATACAGTAATGCCTCTCTATAACGGCCACTAAATTGTGTTAATATTAGTTGGTATTTAGGGCAGGTGGCTGCTTAAAGCAAGGTGATAGTAAAACAGAACGCTCCTATAGGTTTAAGCAACCACCTGCCTTTAACACAAAATATTTGATGTAATTTTAGTGGCCGTTTTAGAGGTTTTACTGTAGGTGTAAATGGCATTTCCACACAGTGTAGACACACATCCGTGGGCTCTTCTAGGAACCCTCCGATCAGGGTCTGCAGTTTGCCATTCAAATTCTTATTGCAAATTTAAGTAATTCACACTGAATGGACTCAATGCGACAAACCTTTGAATGCTTAATATTCAAAGTGGACTAACGTAGTGATCCTTTCCTAGAGCAACATTCAATATTGAAGATGCAGTTCCATTGGTAAATGATTTGACATTGGTCTAACCAAGTACACATTACAATGGGAAAACATGTTGTTTGCATTTTGTCTTTAATCTGTTACCCGGTAGAGATGCCTTCTCACACCTTTGCAAACAGAGTAGACCCAGATCAGGTGCCTCCTTTCCGAGCAATTGGATCAGGGTCTGCACTGTCTGAAGTAATGAATTGAGATGACTCTAAAGAGTGGCGATGGTGAAGAAACAACAATTTTAGTATTTGAATACGCAACTTTTCTATTTGCTCGGAGTATAAGATCCAGGCTAGATGTTATATTCACACTGCAATATCCCATCTGGGTCTACATTATTTGTCCGTTATAAGTCACCCTGCTGTGTCCATTACCATTGCACACAGTGGTATTGTGGCATCTGATCTTGCTAACATTCTCCTGCATGTTATTAAACCCTTTCCTGTTGGAAGTTTATTTCAAATTTCAATACCTACTGAATATTCATGAACAAAATAGTTATAATGAAATATAGAAGGCAATATTGTAGCCATTTTAAAAAGTAAAAAAAACTCAGACCTTTCAAATTCTGTCAGCAAACAGACCAGACCGTGATCAGACGGCTCCTATAGGAGCCATCTGATCTGGGTCTACTCTGTTCGCAAATGCGTAGAAAGGCAATTATATGAGGGAAAAGTTTAAAGGGTAGATGGAACTGTTGGACATTACCAGATTTAGTACCACTGTTTGCCATGGCACTGGACAACATACATTTATTTCCATAAACTCACAAAGAATATAGACCAAGCTTGAATCTCATAATAATGGAACACAGAAACTTATCTGGATTCACAATGTTTTTAAATGTCTGGATGCACTAATGAAGCTGGGGAAAATACCTGGTTCCATGCTTATAAAACGTTTTAGCCGAGTCCGAGTTTTTGATTGGTCAGATTTGAGCCAAAAGCTTTATAAGCATGGACCCAGAATTTTATAGACAATCGACCCCAACTATCCTACGTATTTGGACAACAAACTTAGGCAAATAGTGCAGACCCAGATCAAACTGGAGGGGCAGGTTGATCAGGCTCAATTTAACACTATATGCAACCATTTCAGTTTCATTTAAAGTTGCAAAAATGAAACCAGTGGAGAGATGGGAGTTAGCGTCCAAATATTTGGGGTAATTAAGGCAAGACCTAAACAAAGTTAGGTGCATTACTGTGACAAGATGAAATTAAAAATCAAATTCTTATTTGAATACAGTTCCAAAATGACATAGTAGCAGTCTTAACTGATTTCCTTTCATATAAAGCACTTAAACTTTTACCCCATAAATACGCCTTTGCAAACAGAGAAGACCAAGCTCAGACGGCTCCTATAGGAGCTATCTGATCAGGGTCTGCTATGTTTACTTATGATACAATATAGATATGATTCTATAGTTTCTGCCATGACCAAATACTTCTGTGTCCATTTGCTATTACAACAGTTAATGTAATTAATATTCATGGTGTCATTATTTCTAACATGAATATTCATGGCGTAAAGGGTTAAACATTACTTTAATCCTTCACTCCATATATATGCCTTTGCAAACAGAGTAGATCCCGATCAGACGGCTCCTGTAAGAGCCGTCTGATCAGGATCTGCTCTGTTTGCTTATGGAATAATATAGATCAGATTATACAGTTTCCTACCATGGCTAAAATCTTGATGATGTCATTATTTTTTTCATGAATATTCATGGAATAAAGTGTTAAATACCAGCGTATGACCACAGTCAAGTTTACAATATCTATGCAGTGTGATTTTGGTGTTCAGGCTCCAGAGCTATAGATAATAGCAGTTGTAAGGAAATCTAAATAAAACATTTGTTATATCTTCTCTGCCAAATCTGATGTTGCTGGCACTCATTAGAATTGCCTTGGCGAGGTATTTCTAATGAATACCAGTGTGATAGTGTGGATGAAAAATAAGGTATTTTCAGAGCTCCAGATAAGATGCGTAAATTAAAACATTTTCAAGAACAACTTCTTTATTTCTCCACCAACCCTTGTGTTGTGATCACTCTTTAGAATTGTCTCTTCGAGATGATTCTAAAGAGTGGTCACAACATAGGGGTTGGTGGAGAAATGATGATTTTAGTATTTCTGTACGCATGTTTATCTGTAGCTCTGTATTTTGACAGACCAGGTCCCGAGGTTATGAAACATTTTGCTTGAATCTGAGTTCATTCTCAAGCATTTGACCAATCATAAACTTGAGAATCAACTCAAGGCTCAAAGCTTGTACTCCTCTTAGCTACCACTCTATGCTCAGCTCTTCCTCAGGTAACACCTTCTTGCTCTGTAATGAATTCTGTTCCTCCATCCATGGCCAGCAAGGCCTGGACGGTTTCCACAGTGAGACTTTGACCATCTGTGCCTTGCAGCTGCAGAGTGGTTCCATCTGCATTCTGTATGATGAATGTACCATCCTCTGTCTGATAAATTGTCGACATTGGACCATCCTCCACCTGATCCGTCTCTGGTTGATACTCAACAAACTGTTTCAGGCTATCTTCCTGACTATTGTTCATTTCAACTGTACTAGCTGCCATCCGAGTTTGTTCTGAGAGCTGGGCTGAGCCCGAGCTGGATTGTACCGCCAAAGGAGAAATTTTAACAGTAGATGATGTGTCAGTATTGTCAATGCTATTAAGAACACCAACAACTTCCTCTGTACTCCTTGACAGAACTTTACTGCCGTTGTCTGTTGCATTGTTAAGGTCAGTCACTGTGATACTAGTATTACATGGGTCAGATTTACTCACTAACACCATTTCTGGATCAACTGCATAGACTATGTTAGTCTGAGAAGGATCCTCCCCTGAGACTGAATAATCGTCCGCATCTCCATCCTGGAGGGCGTAGACAACATTGTCATTGTCTAATGCACCATGTTCTACTTTGACATCACCATTTAGACTGTATGTGGCATCATCTGAGATGAAACTGGTATCGTTTTCAACTGCGTTTAGCACTTGGTCAGCATCCATCATTTCTTCTGAACTATTCTGTAATTTCAGGGATGGTTCAGTGATTGAGATCATTGACTCCACAGGATCTGTCTGAGTAGTCCCCCCTGGATCAGTGACTATCAGTTTAGTTTGCAGTATCTGTGACTGAGAGGACTGAGGTATAGATATGAGGAGGGGATGAGATGAGGCAGAATTAATAGGTAACAGGGTCATCGGTTGCTGCAGTGTTTCAGACTTGACTGGTGTAGAGTTCGAAACAGAGGCAGGTAACATCAGAGCACTAGATCCAAGAACATTCTGGCTGATAGTACCAGAGAGCAAATGATTATTCATTTGTGATGCTGAGGAAGATGATTGTTGCACAGTTTCCTGAAGCCCATTGCTAGTTTTGCTACTAGCAACTGGTTCAACACTTGGAGCATTTGAAACAGGAACGTTCATCTGGGATGCAATGTTAGTTCCTGACAAAATAAGGAACTTCTGTGACTCTGGCTTGGCAGGCATAAGTTTAGAATTGTTCAATAATGACACGGCTGCCCTTGAGCCAGCCTGTCTCCCTGAGGTAGTGCCTAGACTCTGTCCAGGGGTCAAGCCTGATACACCAGCTGTCGGCGTCTGGATGATCACTGGATTCTGTGATAAAGAGTTTGTCAAGATCAAGCCTGTTGTAGAGATTGTTGGGACACTGTTGAGACTAGCAGCAACTGATGATATCGCTGGGTTAACCGAGGAAATCAATTTCATAATCCTGGGTTGAGAGGACACTGAACCATTTTCAGTTGTCTTTGTCAAGGCATTCGTCAGAAAGCTTTCTGGTTTGAGTCCTGTACTACTACCTTGCACATTATGAACTAAAGGGACGCCAGCACTGGCCTTTGTGGGTGTCAATTTTGTTCTTTTAGGTGACACTATATCCTCTGGTGACACAACTTCCACTGTCCTCTTCAGAAGCGATTTATTTGTGAATTCAGTATCTGCTTTGTGATTAGCTGTCAAAAATTTATACTTGTAAGTCAAGGCTGTCTCAGAGGCTGGCATTTCCTTCACCTTGTGACATCCAACCTGAAGACCAAGAGCTTGGGCTAGTATGTCGTTCTCGATCTGAAATATTACAACAAAAATCATGAGCCATGCCATTAGAAATTGTTATCTTAATAAAATCAAGCATAGATTTTGTTAAAGACGGGGGCTTCTATATCCGAGGTTGGTCTGTTCAGTCAGAAACGCATAAGCAAGTTTTCACCAGGAATAGACCAACCGAGGGTATAGATTATTCATGTTATCTATGTGAAGCGAGAAAGTGAGAAAAGATGAGAACACCTCTATCGCTCTTGGCCCAAGGTTATAAAAACTTCTGAGTCTGAGATCATTCTCAAGTATCTGATTGGTCAGATTCTGAGCAAGCTCAGAATCTCACCAATCAGATGTTTTCAAGAGAATAATCTCAGACTCAGACTCGGGCCCGATTTCTGAGCCAAATCCTATCTTGCTGCAATCCAGAATCATCTGAATACAGTAAAACCCCGCTAATGCGACCACCTTAAAGGGGTATAATTCTGGGTGCTATATGCAGGTGTTAGCTTAATGCAGGACAAAAGTAATGCAGAAAGCTCCTAGGAGCTTTCTGCATTACTTTTGTCCTGCATTAAGCAACCACCTGCTTATAATGACACTCATAATTATTCATTAAGTGGTCGCATTAGAGGGGATCTACTGTACATGTATACCTCACCTGCCCCGGTTACTGATTCCAAATAGTGCAGACATGGACCAAGTGTGGGGTCTTGTGACTCAGAGTGTCAAGTTTTATTATTCAAATCATGATGCTTAGAACTATCACTGAAGGCGATTAACCCTTTCCTCCATAAATAAGCCTTTCTACACCTCTGTAATTGTCACTTCTTGAAACAGTTCGTTACAATTGTGATAAATGAGCATTTACTCCTATAGGAGCAATTGCTCTATTTATCACAATTGTTTCAAACTACAAAATTCTAAAATTTTCCTTTTTCTCTATTTAATGCTCCTTTTCGGTAGATTAATTCAAAGAGGTTTGATCTAAAATAGCCTATGAGGGAATGGGTTAATACCCCCCACAAACATGACTGTCACAAGAAAAAGCTTTGTACAATTCGAAGGGGCATAACTCCGTGAGAAAATAGATAAACTGTAACACTATTATTGGATGCGCATCTCATGATAAAGTATCATGTCAAGTTTTATATGATTCCTGTCAGCAGTTACTGAGAAACCGTGCAGATTAAAAGTCAGCAGACAGACCAAAAGAAAACTTTTAAACAACGAGACATAACTTTGTAAGAACATCAATCAGGTGGAAAACTATAATTGGATGCACATGTCCTCTTTGTGATAAAGCATCATGTCAAGTTTCATTGGAGTCCAGTCAGCAGTTACTGAGAAACTTTTGTGTTCCTTTTATCAAATCAGTCTCCTTTAAGCTTTTGAAGACAGCTTTTATGCCTCTGGTCAACATCAGCATCTTTTTCA
Source organism: Azorinus chamasolen (assembly GCA_963576725.1). NCBI lineage: Eukaryota > Metazoa > Mollusca > Bivalvia > Cardiida > Solecurtidae > Azorinus > Azorinus chamasolen. Next base: position 100,249,136 of record OY755235.1, on the reverse strand, counting down.
CAGCTTTTAATAACGTTAAACTCTTAAGTAAACAAGAGGGCCAGAATGGCCCTGACATCGCTCACCAGACAATCAGGAGAGAAGATTTTCAAAGATTTCACTATATGTTTCTATAGTAAACTAGCCGGCCCTGGGGTGGGGCAAATTTTAATTCAGAAAGAATAAATTAATCTATACTTATGTTCAAGATTTCAGATATTTTCATTACATCTTCATGAGTTCATATTATCATTCATATCTTATCTTAAGATTGATGTACTTTTAACCCTTCCCCTGTTCTATGTTTATTCAAAATTTCAATACCTAGTGAATATTCATGGACAAAATAGTTGTAATGAAATATGGAAAGTGGGACAGTATAGCCATTTTAGAAAGTAAAGAAACATATTTCAAATTCCATTGACAAACAGATCAGACCCTGATCAGACAGCTGCTATAGGAGCCGTCTGATTTGGTCTGTTCTGTTTGCAAATGCATGAAAAGTCATTTATATGAGGGAAAGGCTTAAGTAAACATATTATAAGTGCATGTATATTGTACACAAAATAAAAATAATTTAATGCAATTTGCACTATATTATATCATAAGCAAATACAGCAGATTGATTAGATGGCTACTATATGAGCCATCTGATCTGGGTCTACTCTGTTTGCAAAGGTGTAGAAATGCATATTTATGGAGTAAAGGGTTAATTGTTCTATTTACAGGTCAGATCTAATTTGCAACTGCCATTATCCAGAAGGGAGGCAATCCAGTTGTAATCAAAAAGTGTGAAAGGGAGATGTATGCTTAAAATAGCCAGCTAAAAATAGACACTGCTCTCCAAGATGCAATAGAACACTTGAATTTGTATTAAGCTGAACTTCACAGCAGATACAGTTATGGGATATATATTGATAGCTGGCAGCTTAATGCAGGGCATAGATATGGAAAAAAGCTTTAAGAGCTTTCTGCATTTTGAGTATTATCCACAAAGTTTTCTCAATCTAAAATGAGTGTGTGTAATTTGTCTAAACACAATTTCTACTCTACTGATCAGGCTAAGGGTGATTACCAATACACTCTGGCCAGCAAGTCCTATCAGAGCACTGGCTTATCTCTGAATATTAGGAAAACTTTTAACCTGTAGAACCTTTAGACTGTAGATGTGAAAAAGTATATATACACAGGGCAGGGCCAATTTTAACCTCAGAACTATGATATTAACAAAACTCATAAAGGTATGCTAAGTTAATCTTTACAACAAATATCTAAGCTCTGGGACATGTAGTTTGACAAGAAGAGTTTCAAAGTTTTTCCTATGCATATATAGTGATCCCATGGGCTGTTTATGCAGTTAGCTACAAAAAACTGTCAATCCCTGGGGTGGGGACAATTTTGACCCTAGGGGCATAATTTATATAACTTTTGTAGAAGACCTGAAGTTGAAGCTATGTGCCAAATATGAAAGCTGAGAACCTTCTAGTTTGAGAGGAGAAGAATTTCAAAGTTTTCACTATATGTTTCTATTGAAAACTGAAAACCCCTGGGGCAGGGCCAATTTTGACCCAAGGGGCATAATTTATATAACTTTTGTAGAGGACCTACAGATGATGCTATGTACCAAAGATGAAAGCTGAGAACCCTGTAGATTCAGAGGAGAAGATTTTTAAAGGTTGAAATTGTTGACGCCCGACGACGGACGACGGACATCAGGCGATCACAAAAGCTCACCCTGAGCACAAAAGTGCTCTGGTGAGCTAAAAATGTGTGTAATTATTATAATATAGGCAGCTATATACATACTATTTCAAGTCATTTATAATAGGTAGCAAAACTGTGTTACATTTAATTTTATAGCTATTCCTGTTCTTTACACATGTAATTTATCCATAGGTAGTCAGTAGGTTATTAATGTATTTTGTTTATAAACTATTATTTGTGTCGGTAAATAGCTTCTAGCTAATGTTAAATAAGATGATTTGTAACACTTGACTATAAATAAAGTTTCTTGTATCTTGAAATCCTTTCTGCAATCTTCCGACCGCTCTTTTTCAGATATACATGAATATAACTTTTGCTGACATCTGCATCTTCTGAGACGATTCTGAATCGTTCATGATACATTCGGCATGTCTTTCGCTTGGATTCCGGAACGCTTCTGTGTCTTCGGGAAGCATTCCAAATCGATTCTGCTTCATTCGGGAACAACTCGGGATGGATAGGAGATCCCGAAGCCTTGCAGAATGCTCCTGAAACTACCTCGAAGCCACGGCAAAGGGTTCCCAAACGTCCTGAGGGGTTCCAGAAGGTCCCGAAGCCTTCACTTAAGATTTGGTGTCCAAATTTTAAAACTTGGATGTCGAATCTTTTTCGATCCCGATCAGTCCCCAAAGTGTCCAGAAGGGTTCCCGAAACATTCAGGAATGATGTGGAAGAGTTCCAGAACATCACGAAGGCATGCCGAATCATCCCAAATCTGCGATATCCACAATCGAGAACGCTTAGGCAACCTAGTGGACGCCTGGTCTTAACTGGTACTTGACACCCGAATGATTGATATACCTTCATTTACCAACATTCAATACCTCATATTTGTCAATGAGTGAGTTGGGTTTTACATCTGACCAACAGTATTTCAGTTATTTGCAGACTGTACCCGCAGAATACCCCTGCCGCGGGCACATGGTAAGGGCACCCCACCCAGTCACATTATTATACTGCAAAGTAAAATCCTCACTTCTGATTGGTTAACTAGCCGTGTACATGAGTCCATGTACCCTGTGAGCTGACAGGGTACATAGAAATTCCCCATGACAGGCCCCACATATTATGGTCAGAAACCAAAAGACCGACTTCTCGACTCGGCTAAACAATAGCAAAATTCATAATAGACAACTATTGATACGTAAAGAAAACAATGCAGAAATGAATTAAAAAACACCATTGTTTGAAATGACCAATAAAACAGTTTTTAGAGGAGTTATTATGTCGTCCAGCCATCTATAATAACACGAACGCCGATGAAATACAGTACACCACACTTCGGATACCTTCGGGTAGAAATAAATGAATTGGGGCGCTTTTAGGGGAATTAGCGTGTTTAGTGATTCAACATGCAAAAATGGATTTATATAAATTATCCGAACCGTAAAACTTTGCAGTATAATAAATTCGTTATACAGTTCTTTCCCAGGGTACATGACGATTTATTCCCGGCTGGTAAAATCATGTAACCCTCGCCTAACGGCTCGGGCAACATGATTTTCCTCAGCCGGGAATAAATCGTCATGTACCCTGGGAAAGAACTGTATAACTAATATTATCCTGACACTGGGCCGACCAGTCCTAGAACTACCCCTTTAATGTCGAGCGTAGACAGGGGAGCTACAAGTACCAACTTTTAACGACTTTTGGTCTGTCGCGGCCGGGGATCGAACCCATGACCTCATATTTGTGTAGGAGTTATTAGTTTTAAGCCAATGATAGTTTTGAAACCCATTTCTTAACAGTAAATTTGCAGACTTTTGCAATGTCCTTTCAAGTGGCTTACAGATTTGTGACAAAAGATTGACAATTATACCAGTGACAACCTCTTTTTAGGTGTTACACACCTTGTTCACAAGTTCGTTAATGATGCTGTTTACAAATTATATCTGGTTCGCCCAGGAATGACTTAATGCAATTAAAGAATGTGTTTTCTGTTGTTTCGTTCTCTTTTCCCATCCTCATGATGCCATGTTTACGCACATAGCAGACAATTCGACTGGTCTTCTATTTGAAACAAACCTAATGGAAAGGATGCTGCATAACATCCTATATACCGGGATCTGTGACCAGACTCGTAAAATAAGCTGTATGTACAAAATGAATAACCAGTCTAGTCAGTGTTGCAGTAAAACAAGTCCTGTGTCACAGTAAACAATAGTTATTTATGCCCAAGAAATGACCAAGTGTCGCATACTAATATGCCTCTGCTTGAATGCTTTTACGTAAACCACTTTTATAATTGATTTTCAGTACGCATGAAATTTCAAAACAATTGCTTTTCAATTGAATTTAATTGCATATTTACGCAGATATGCACCTTATCTGTAATCCTGCTCTGATCAGACGGCTCCTATAGGAGCCGTCTGATCTGGGTCTACTCTGTTTGCAGATGGGTAAAAAGGTGTTTATATGAAGGAACAAGTTAAATGTTGAGGAGTGTATAATAACAACCTTCGTCTCCATGCAAGTTAACTACATACTGAGTTTCAATGGAATATCTCATTCCTTACTAAAGTAACTGTCCTGAAAACAATTTTTCTATTTAGTAACTGTCCTTGACCTTGACCAGATTTACCTCAAATGCAATCGGAACGTTCTGTATTCATTCAAGCTACAAATGTATCTACAAAACAAGTTCATTGCTTATTTACCCTTTTCTGCATATAAGCACCTCTTCATGCCCTTGCAAACAGAGAAGACCTAGATCAGACAGCTCCTGTAGTCGACTCGTAATCTGATCACAGTCTGCTTTGTTTGCTTATGGTATAATATAGATATGACTACAGTTTCTGCTTGAGCCAAAATAATTAATAATGTTATTATTTTTTACATGAATACCATTACACAACAGGGAAGTTATTGTTGGAAACCAATTTTCTATTTATATTGACAGTGACCCTGACCTTTACCCGCTGACCCCAAATGCAATCCCAGCCTCTGACTCAATGCTCGTTATATACATACAAAGTATCATTGGAATATCTCATTCTTTACTGAAGTTACTGCCTAGAAACCAATTTCTATTTTTAGTAACAGTGACCTTGACCACACCAAACTCCATATGCAATCTCAACCTTCATCTTCATGCAAGCTATATACATACTAAGTTTTATATGAATATCTCATTCCTTACCAAAGTTATTGTCGGGAAACCAAAGTTCAATTTTAGTAACAGTGACCTTGACCAGACCTAACTCCAAATGCAATATCAACACTCATCGTCATGCAAACTATATACATACTAAGTTTTATATGAATATCTCATTCCTTACCAAAGTTATTGTCGGGAAACCAACATTCTTTTTTTTTAGCAAAAGTGACCTAGATGGGACTGATCCCAACATTTTTTTTCCATGCAAGCTGTATACATACCTGTTTCATTGGAATATCTCATTCCTTACTAAAGTTATCCAGAAAAGAATGTCTGATGCCGCCCGCCCACTGATATACGCCAATCTAATAACCCAGAACTTTTCTTTAAGCAAAATAACCCCAGCCACCTTGTCATAAAGAACTAGAAAATGTGTCCAGATAGATTTTTTTTCTTACCAGCACATTTTCTTTGCTCATAATCGGAAATCATTTGAAATTACTTTATCTCTTGCCAACAACAATAAATTGTTTGGTATGACAGCAGGGAACCAGTTGCCAACAAGGGGGCTGTGTATAATCAGTTTACATCATTGGTATTGCATTAGTGACGTAAGAATGAAGACTTTAGCATTTGACAATCCGATATTACATAATGCCAGGATGATTAGAATGGCATTTCTTGCCTGCCTTCTGGGCAAGTAGCCTGAATTTTTAGCTGTCCATGGAAAAATCTACCTGCCCCATGCAAATGTACAATTATTTTGTCAGATCCTGGAATTGTACATTTCTTCTGCGATACCCATAACCCTTTACTCCATAGCTATGCCTTTTAATATCTTTGCAAACCAAGTAGACCCAGATCACATGGCTCTTGTAACAGCAATGTATAATCTCAATAAAATTCCTGTTTTCATTTTTATAAACAAGCCAATTCACTGAATTGATAACCCTGCCAAACAACAGTTGTCCTTTGAAACACTCCTAAGAGACAAAAAGGTGAAGTTTTTCGTAAACAATGGGCCATAACTCTGGTATCCCAATGTCAATGTGATACTTGCAGTATAGCATTTCCTTATATTTTGTGATTTTTCTTTTACAAAGAGCCATAACTCTATGACAAAACTATAGCTCAAGGTCAGTCTAAGCAATTCTTGTAGTAGAGCCATGTTTGCTAATAGCAGTAAACGTTAACACAATATTCAGATTTTCAGACATGTGACTCCAGACGGACAAAAAAAGTTTAATGTTTAGCAAACTGAGGGTCAAAACTCTGGGTCCATGCTTATAAAGCTTTTAGTTGAGTCTGAGTTTCGTTCTCAAGCTTTTGATTGGTCAGATTTGAGTTCTCAAGCTTTTGATTGGTCAGATTTGAGCCAGAGGCTCAAATCTGACCAATCAAAAGCTTGAGAACGTACTCAGACTCAACTAAAAGTTTTATAAGCATGGACCCTGGTGTGCCAAAATCAATGTCAGTGATACCTGCAAGGCTGTACATATTTTTTCTTATAGTACTAATAGGCTGGGTCCTAGTAGTGGTTACCGTAACATCCCCCCCAGGACTTTTTTTCATGGGTACCAAATTGTTCGTTGGGGTCCTCAGAACACATTTTGAGCATGCCCCCAAAAATAAGTTTGTCCCAGCTATGTTTTATTTAACGGTTTCCATGGTAACCCAAGGTAATTTTCGAAACTACCTTGGTTCAGAAAATGCGTCATAACTTTGTTTTTAGAAGCAATAGAAGGACAAAACAAGTACCAAAGCAAAGCAGAGACATATAGCTTGAATATGATATATGATTTTATTAATATTCATAGATGCATTCTTATGAATATTAATGAGGAAGTAAAAAATGTGATTTTTTTTAGAAAAAAGGAGTTTGTTGTTTAGTCTGAGAGGCTTATTAATGCACAGAAATTCTTGAATTTAGATTTAAGTTGTTCGTTGGAGTCCTCAGAACACATTTTGAGTATTTCACCAAATAATTTTGTCCCTTCTATGTTTTATTTAGCGGTTTCCATGGAAACCCGAGGTAAATTCCGAAACATCCTTGGTTCAGAAAATGCGTAATAACTTTGCTTTTAGAGGTAATAGAAGGACAAAACAAGTACCAAAGTAAAGCAGAGACATATAGCTTGAATATGATATATGATTTAATTAATATTCATAAATGCATTCTTATGAATATTCATGAGAATGTAAAAAAAATGCGTTTTTTAGAAAAAGGAGCTTGTTGTTTAGTCTGATAGGCTTATCAATGCACACAAGTTATTGAATTCAGGTTTAAATTGTTTGTTGGGGTCATCAGAACATATTTTGAGCATTCCCCCAAAGTAATTTTGTCCCATCTTGTTTTATCGAACGGTTTCCATGGTAACCCGAGGAGGTAAATTTCGAAACATCTTTGGTTCAGAAAATGCATAATAACTTTGCTTTTAGAGGCAATAGAAGGACAAAACAAAAACCAAAATAAAGCAGAGACATATAGCTTGAATACGATATGTATTTCTATTAATACTCATAATGCATTCTTATAATGCATTCTTATGAATATTAATTGGGAAGTAAAAAATGCGTTTTAAGTTTGACTAGTTTGTTTTTAGTCTGAGAGGCCTAATAATATACAAATAGTTATTGAATTCAGATTTAAATGTTTTAATATCAACATACAAATAAAGGAAAACATCTTTGGTTCATGTAATATTTCTAAAAACATGTATATTTAAGCTAATTTGCATATAACATGCGTAAATGAATCAGCAATTTAACATAAGCCCTATATTAAGCATTGTTTCGAGTGTACTATCTTTCCTATTATTTATTTTACGTAAAATACCAGATAATTGAACAAAAATTGACAAGAGCAGAGGGTCATTATTTTGGGTTCTTGAATATTAATGCATATTTATGAATATTTATGAGATGTAAAATAAACACACTTGAATGAGCTGTTCTTTTTATCTGAGATTATTTTAGTTAACCAGTATAGAGCTTGATACTGACTGAAACAGCGATATTGATGTTCATGTATATAAATATGTAGATACTCAATATTATTTTCAAAATCATGAATATTAATGAGAATGTAAACTGTTGTAGGAAAGTAAGTTGTTCTATTATATTGCAATATACATGTATGTGAACAACAAAATTCTTGTAAGAAAATACAGAAGAGGAATTGAGCCTCATGCATGTTTTATGAAGAATATTACTGTTATGGGTGTTTTGCAATGCAAAAGAAAATATATACCATCTCGACTGTAATCATCAGCTTATGTTTACCCATATGAGCCTTGCGTGACTTCTGACTTACTCGCGATGTCTTGTGCATTTGCTTGATTATTTACCACAGCAGGCCAGAGCAACGCAAGGCTTCTTGCGAGCATTTCGCGACAGGCTGAACAACTCATTAAGCGTGTCTGGCCTGCTGCGGATGCTCCGCGTCAGCTCCCTGTCCAGTTTCATCCCTCTGGACAGGGGAGACGTGGGAGCTTGCTGCCGGACGGAAGAAGTATTCTTCTCTTTGGTCAGCGACTCCCTCGCCACAGTCAAATCACTGCCCTCTAAAGCTCAGAAGAAGCCTGCTTCTTCTTTAAAATCTCTTTCGTCAACAGCCCCTGTGGTGCAGTCGATTCCCCGGTTGTTAGTTGCAGATCGGCACCCAACTGCTGGCCCGGGTACGGGTTCCCCGTTTACCACTTGAATGGTGCCCTTTGTTCTGGTCTCAGGTACTATTGTTGCCAGGTCTCCCGGTCCGTTTGTTGTGTGGAGAGTTTTGCCTGGTCCCGCTGAATCTAGGCCCAGTTATCCGTCACCGGTCCCCGGTGTCCTGGCGTTAGTGCTTCTGTTTCATGACGTCACCAGCAGACCGGTATACAGAGCCCCAGCCCAAAGATGTCACTGTATATTCTTTGGCCCGGTGTCCTAAGTTTGCTCTTCAACGGTCCTCCGGTGGCCCGGTCTGGTCCTTTGGACCGGGATACCGAAGCGGACCGGTAAATCTACCAGTCCAATCTTTTCTACAGGAAATTCTGTCTCTACACCGCATTACAGTGGTGAAAGTCAACAGGAAGCTGCTCTGGCTAAGTCTAGATGTACTTGGTCGTCTAGACCCTGCAATTACTCTTCATCTTCTGAGTACACTTCGGACTCCCAAGTCCCCATCCCACCCACCCCATAGGAGGTTAAAAACCTTCTTATTCTTCTAATGGGAACAGGCACTCGCACCGAGGTCTTACCATTACTCTTCTATGCGAAGACATTGCTCTGCCCTTCAGATTCGCCGGCTGGTCGCTCTCGCTAGTCGACACTCATTCTGGGAACCAGCAAGCTTCACCTAGAGGGAGAATAGCTCTCAAGTGAACCCACAGTTCACACTTCTATGTCTGTGGCGGGTCCCACTCTTCCCGGGTGCTGCCATCAATGACGTTTACCAGGGCGGATTCTGAGGGAGAGCAGGAAGACATTTTGTCCATTATGGCTCCTAGGGATGGTCCTATTTTTTAAGGGAATCAGACTTTGTGGAAGGCTCTCACTCAGATTTAGACGGGACTTAGTCATCTTTTTCTTTAGATGATTCTGAACATCAATATTTTCTATTGAGAATGCGTGTGAAGATTGAATTAGAATACTCCCACCCTCTGTCTGCCCTAGACCCCCGAATCCTATTCACAGGGGTCCTCTATCCTCTTCCGTGCTAGTGTCAGTCGAAAAAGTGGACCTCCCTACCCTAATTAAGTCTAGGGAGTCTCTTCCACGGGACTTCATTCCCGTTTGCCTGACCTGGACGAAGATTTTTGTGCCAGCCCGGCAACTTGGTGGATCATGTCCACTAAACTCTTACGGACAATGGTTTCCTGGGTATCTCTTAGGCCTCCGATTTCAAATGAAAATCGACCTGGGATGTTTTATCAGAACCCCTCAATTGATTCCGACAGCCCTAGGGTGGGCATCTCTCTCTCTCTCCCTCCCCCTCCCCTCCCCCTCTCCCTCTCCCCCTCTCCCTCTCTCTCTCTCTCTCTCTCTCTCTCTCTCTCTCTCTCACTCACTTATTTAGCACCGGGAGTTGCATCCAACAGATGGGGTTCGCTTCAAACATTGACGTATTATCATTGACGTACGTATTATTATCGATATTTAAGACAGGTGACAGCTTAATGCATGGTGAAAGTCATGCAGAAAGCTCCTAGTGGAGGGTTCTGCATGACTTTCACCATGCATTCAGAAGTCACCTGCCTAAAAGGGTCTAAATGCTTCTATAAAGAAAATTCGAATAATCGAGATTTTACTGTATACTCAAAATAATAATAAATACAATGCTCATAGAAAACTGCTTATTCCTATACGCACATTATATGCAAATTAGCTGAAATACGCATGCTTATTACCTGAAACAAAGATGGTTTATTTTCCTTGTATGATCACATGAAAACATTCAAACACGAATTCAATAACTCTTGTTTATTAATAGGCATCTCAGACTAAACAATAAACTCCTTTTTTCTAACAAAAATCGGATTGTTTTACTTCCTCATTAATATTCATAAGAATACATTTATGAAAATTAGTTAAATTACATATCATATTCAAGTTATATTTCTTTGCTTTATTCAGGTTCTTGTTTTGTCCTTCTTTGGCCTCTAAAAGCAAAGTTATGACGCATTTGTTTAACCATGGATGTTTCGAAATTTACCTCGGGTTACCATGGAAACCGTTAAAAAACATAGCTTGGACACAATTATTTTGGGGAATGCTCAAGTGGTGTTCTGCGGACCCAAACGAACAATTTAAACCTGAATTCAATACTTTTTGTGCATTAATAGGCCTCAAAGACTAAACACAAAACTCATTTTTCTAAAAAGCTTATTTTTATACTTCCTCATAAATATTCATAAGCAATCATATATGAATATTATTATAATTATATATCATAATCAAGTTATATGTCTCTGCTTTACTTTGGTTTTTGTTTTGTCCTTCTATTGCATCTAAAAGCAAAGTTATTATGCATTTTCTGATCCAATGATGTTTCGAAATTTGCCTCCTCGGGTTACCATGGAAACCGTTCAATAAAACATAGATGGGACAATATTACTTTGGGGGAATGCTCAAAATATGTTCTGATGACCCCAACAAACAATTTAAACCTGAATTCAATAATTTGTGTGCATTAATAAGCCTATCAGACTAAACAACAAGCTTCTTTTTCTAATAAACGCATTTTTTTACATTCTCATGAATATTCATAAGAATGCATTTATGAATATTTATTAAATCATATATCATATTCAAGCTATATGTCTCTGCTTTACTTTGGTACTTGTTTTGTCCTTCTATTACCTCTAAAAGCAAAGTTATTACGCATTTTCTGAACCAAGGATGTTTCGGAATTTACCTCGGGTTTCCATGGAAACCGTTAAATAAAACATAGAAGGGACACAATTATTTAGTGAAATACTCAAAATGTGTTCTAGGGACTCCAACGAACAACTTAAACCTAAATTCAAGAATTTCTGTGCATTAATAAGCCTCTCAGACTAAACAACAAACTCCTTTTTTCTAAAAAAAATCACATTTTTTACTTCCTCATTAATATTCATAAGAATGCATTTATGAATATTAATAAAATCATATATCATATTCAAGCTATATGTCTCTGCTTTACTTTGGTACTTGTTTTGTCCTTCTATTGCTTCTAAAAACAAAGTTATGACGCATTTTCTGAACCAAGGTAGTTTCGAAAATTACCTCGGGTTACCATGGAAACCGTTAAATAAAACATAGCTGGGACAAACTTATTTTTGGGGGCATGCTCAAAATGTGTTCTGAGGACCCCAACGAACAATTTGGTACCCATGAAAAAAAGTCTAGGGGGGGATGCTACGGTAACCACTACTAGGACCCAGCCTATAAACATTTACACAAAGTTACTTAAAAATCCACTAGTTACTTAAAAAACTCTGTTTCTGAGATACAACTCCAGATGGAAAGAATGATGGACAAGCAATGCAAAACTATATCTCTCCGCCTGCACCGGGAATAAACAAAACATCTAATTAATATTCATGATGTAATTATAAATAACAAGAAAAACTGACTCAGTCAGAGAGGGCCCTGCAGATGATCTTTTGTTGAATATGGCATTTTTGATAAATCAAGGGCAGATAACTCTGGACATGGTGATCTCATTCAACCCCAAAACTATAGGCGTCTTCCTCTCGTAATACTAAGCATATGCCCTTAATATGAACCAAATATGTGAAGTACTGTTTGAGTTCTTATGTCACATCAAAAGTGTTGACAAAAGTTTATGGCATTTTGGATGAATCAAGGGCAGATAACTCTAAATATAGTGATCTGATTCAACTAAAAAACTATAGGTGTCTTCCTCTCGTAATACTAACCATATGCCCTTAATATGAAACCAGTATGTGAAGTACTGTGAGTTATCACGTCACATCAAACGTGTTGACAAAAGTTGATGCCATTTTTGATGAATCAAGTGCAGATAACTCTAGACTAGGGGTGTTGCGACAAACCGGTATACAGATATATTGCAATATTTAACTCTGCAATAAAATATCGCGATATTGAAATAACATACTGGTATTTGACGGTATTCAAGCACTGGTCGTTGTAGTGTCCTACTGTTGCATTGGTCAGCCTGTGCACAGGTAGCCACGCCTACCACAGCAGCAGGCCGCTGCCGCTCGCCCAATTAATGTATGCATGTTCTGTTACTTGTTTGTTAGTATATGTTTAGAGACTGAAGAGATTAGATTTGTAAATAACGAACACGGTGACTCTATTATTATATCCCACCTTCAGACACAGATATTACAGTCGTGTTTCTTAGTTGATTTACTGTCTAACTCTTAACTCTAACGTGAAAAACACCTTGGAATGTTGATTAAACATAATTTTACATATTAGACATCAATGGCCGAGTCAACAGCGTTATGGGTCTTGGATATTTTCAGTGGTCTAGTATAAACCTCTTCCCCTTCTTTGAAAATCAATCGAGAACTAGAGGTTTTTGTCAAAAAAACGGATGTCTCCCCTCTAATAAAAACAATATGTAAAGGGAAATCACTAAAAATGTTATGGTCTTGATGAATGATACTTCCCCTCATTATGCGTTTTCCACACTACATTTTTCAAGAAGAAAATGATAACAGCTAATAACTCCAAAAATACTGATACCAGATATATGGCCCTTGTGCATGACACTTACTTTCATCATGCTCTTTCCAAAAATAAAATGTCATTCCAATAGCATCAGTCGAACAGGAGTTATTGATCGGCCAAAAAATGTAACAAAGGGCAATAACTCCAAAAGTATTGAAGCCAGAATTATGGCCCTTGTTCATGACACTTTCTCTCATCATGCTCTTTCCATGTATGAAGTTTCAATACGATGGCAAGAGCCATGTAGGAGTTATCGTCCGGACAAGAAAGAATTAAACAAATGTACAAGGGGCAATAACTCTAAATTTATTGAAGCTCGAGTTAAGGATCTTATGCATGACACTTTCTCTTATTATGATCGTTCCATGTATGAAGTTTCACTCCAATGGCATGTGTCACATAGGAGTAATCATCTGGACAAAAAATTGTGATTGTTTTTACAAAGGGCAATAACTCCTATATTAGTGAAGCCAGAGTTATGGACCTTGTGCATGACACTTCCTCTTGTTATGATCTTTCCATATATGAAGTTTCAATCCAATGGCATGAGCCATATAGAAGTTATCGTCCGGACAAAAAAGTGTGATTTTTTTACAAAGGGCAATAACTCCAATATTAGTGAAGCCAGAGTTATGGACCTTGTGCATGACACTTCCTCTCGTTATGATCTTTCCATATATGAAGTTTCAATCCAATGGCATGAGCCATATAGAAGTTATCGTCCGGACAAAAAAGTGTGATTTTTTTACAAAGGGCAATAACTCCTATATTAGTGAAGCCAGAGTTATGTACCTTCTGCATGACACTTCCTCTCGTTATGATCTTTCCATATATGAAGTTTCAATCCAATGGCATCAGGCATATTGAAGTTATTGTCCGGACAAAAAATTATGATATTTTTTACAAAGGGCAATAACTCCAATATTAGTGAAGCCAGAGTTATGGACCTTGTGCATGACACTTCCTCTCATTATGCTCTTTCCATATATGAAGTTTCAATCAACTGGCATCAGGCATATTGAAGTTATTGTCCGGACAAAAAATTATGATATTTTTTACAAAGGGCAATAACTCCAATATTAGTGAAGCCAGAGTTATGGACCTTGTGCATGACACTTCCTCTCGTCATGATCTTTCCATATATGAAGTTTCAATCCAATGGCATGAGCCATATAGGAGTTATCGTCCGGACAAAAAAGTGTGATTTTTTTTTACAAAGGGCAATAACTCCAATATTAGTGAAGCCAGAGTTATGGACCTTGTGCATGACACTTTCTCTCATTATGCTCTTTCCATATATGAAGTTTCAATCAACTGGCATCAGGCATATTGAAGTTATCGTCCGGACAAAAAGTGTGACAGACGGACAGACGGACGGACAGACGGACAGACAGACAACTCTCACGAAAACAATATGTCTCCCCCATATAAATATGGGGGGGAGACATAATGACGAGTGTTGCATTGAGGTTAAAATATACATGTTAGTGTATATAAACGTACACTAATTTAAATGGAAATATGTAACACCGTCAAAATGTATTTGATAAACTACAGCTTAGCCTGTTTCTTCCGTTTTCAGTGATAATGTTATCCAAATTCGATCTAGTCAGATTATTATACCGATCCCAACCGGTGTTGACATACATAGTGTACGTTGACACCGGGTGCCTTAGTAATGACAGACGACGCGAAGTTCAAATTTATTCAGAACAAAAAGGCAAATATGTATTTAGGATCACTTTTCAATTAAAGTTGAGAATAATTCCCAACAGCTATTAGCAAATGTGGCCATTTGCAAGCACTGTGATGAAATGGTAAAAACTAAGGGTGGGACTTCGAATCTCTGTTCACACATGACAAATCATCATCCTTTGAAGATGAAACGGGTTAACCTTTATTCAGATACAGATTATAGGGGTACAGTTATAGTATATTTAATGATAATAAATGTATCATTATAATCAGCAATATTCTAGATAAGAGTGAATATTTCTCTACAAAAACTCTCATCCTTTATTAGATTTTTCTCATTGAACCTAACAAATAATGAAAATATAGGATTTTGATTCTTTTGAAGGAGAAATTAAGAATTTAACACTTGACATTATTTCAATACTAGATTACAAATCTACATGGAAAGTTGATTTTTGTTAGTGTACTCCATTCCCACCTAAAGGGAAAATGTTTTAGAGATGATTTAAGAACCTTTTCTTATATAAATTGTTATATAAGCATAGGAACTTGAAAAGGCAATATATCGCAATATATATCGCGATAAAATAAAATATATTGCAATATATCTCGATATGATTTACAGATATCGTGACACCCCTACTCTAGACATAGTGATCTGATTCAACCCAAAACCTATAGGTGTCTTCCTCTGATGATACTAAGCATAATATTATTATGTCCATAATGCCTTAATATGAAACCAATATGTGAAGTACTACTTGAGTTGATGCCATTTTTTATGAATCAAGGGCATAGTGATCTGATTCAACCCAAAAACTATAGGCGTCTTCCTCTGATGATACTACCAAATGCCCTTAATATGAAACAAATATGTGAATTACTGTTTGAGTTATCGCGTCACATCAAAATTGTTGACGGACGGACTGACAGACAGAAAATGCGATTCCTATAGGGACGTAATTACATAAAATATTCATGGAGTAAAGGGTTTTGAAAAATATTTCTACTATGACGATAGATGTATCACCTGTAAGCAGGAGGCGGAGTCTTTCTTTGCCTCAGACTCTGGCACAAACTGCAGGTATTCCTGACAGAGCTTCTTCACATGGTGGTGCAGCTTCTCATACTCTTTGTAAATGTCATCAGCATGAGGGGTGGCAGGGTCGCCAATTTCCACCTTCATCAGTAGGAATTCCCATAGAGTGATCACTTTGGCGAGGCGTGGTAAAACTATTTCCATCAACTCTTCATCACTGCATTCTCTTGTGATCTATTAACATAAATTCAAAGCCATAACCCTTAACCCTTTCCTCAATAAATACCCCTTTCTATGCCTCTGTAAAAGTCACCTATTGAAACCATTGTGATAAATAGAGCATTTGCTCCTAATGGTTTCAAACTACAAAATTCTAAAATTTTCCTTTTCTCTAGTTAATGCTCCTTTGTGGTAGATTCATTTTAAATGGTATTTAGGGCAGGTGGGTGCTTAAAGCAAGGTGAAAGTAAAACAGAACGCTCCTATAGGAGCGTTCTGTTTTATTTTTCACCTTGCTTTAATCACCCACCTGTATTTAACACAAAATACTTGATGTAATTTAGTGGCTGTTATAGAGAGGTTTTACTGTACTCATGACTAAGACATTTAAAATAATATTGAAATATATCCATGCAATTTATAAAGTTATAGTTTGGCATAGCAATAGATAAAGATGTGTATTCAAATACTGACTTTATCATTTTCCGTCAAACAGTATATACTACAGTTGAACTTCCATATCTCGAACTTCGGGATAACTTGAACAAAAACAGGGCTTTTTTTCGGTTGATTTTATAGCCGTTTATAGGCTATATTCCCAATGGCAAAAAGTATGTTTTTTTCCCAATTTGAAGGAAAAAATTCCCAGTCAAAAGACTAAAATGTAATAAAGAGGCAAAAAGTATTCATATGTCATCTAATTGCCCATTTCTGAGGTCCACAAGTATTTGTGCATTCTTTGAGTGGAACAGAACATCATTTAATGGTGTAAAATGCTAAAAGATTTGTTGCAAAACTTATTTTGATATGTTCTATTTTCCCAATTTTGTTAAAACGATGCAAAAAATTCCCAATGCTAGGGGTACGGGTCATGTTCCCAAAATGGTCAGAAAAAGTTCTGAAAAAGTTCAGTCCCTGCAAAACTTACAATACAGAATTGCTCTAAAATGTATCGCTACAGGTATCTAGAAACACATATGGAAGCTTAATACAGGAGCTTTCAGCATTACTTTAGACCTGTATTAAGCTGTGGCCTTGAGAAAACGTTCAGATTAGAAATCGGATGACTCAAACTCCTCTTATCTCAAACTAATTTGTACGGTCCCTTGAAGTTCGAATTATCGACATCCAACTGAATATTGTGACCACTCTTTTGAACTGTTCTAAAATGGTCACAAGAGGGTTTAGTGGAGAAATACAGGAGTTATTCTTGAAAATTATTTGATTCATGCACCCTATCTAGGTCTCTGGCTTGGACAAAATTGCATGGATGCACAGGGGGATGTACATACCCACAACTGCCACTGTGAGGACTTTTTCTAGCTGACGGCAAGAGAGTTCCACAATAATCAAATCAATTTCATAAAACAAAAATCACTAACTCTAAAACTTATTTTTCGGAGTATGTGTATATTAAAGAAATTGTGCACCTCTTTCAACTTGTTCCTTCTTTTTGTTTCCAGATCTACTTTGCTATATGCACCACGTCCCCTCCATCCACTACGGGACCCCCTGGGTCTGCCACGCTGGCCCCTAGGTCTGGGATTGGGGTTGGGGGTGTACGGAAGGCTGTAGGTGGAGTCTCGACTGTCCTCCGACAGACTGGCAGTGCTGTTGGCAGTGCTATTCATACCATTAGGTGTCACTGGGGCTGGAACGTTGTCCTCGGCTGATGTTGGCACAATGATGGTGCCAGGAGGGGGAGGCTCTGTAAAAAGACATGAATTTCGAAGTGTTAACCCATTCCCTCATACTGACGCCTTTTGATGCCTCTGTAAAAGTGACTTTCTGAAACCATTGTGATAAATAGAGCATTTGCTCCATAGGAGCAAATGCTCTATTTATCGCAATGGTTTCAAAATTACACAATTCTGAAATTTTCCTTTTCTCTTGTAAATGATCCTTTTTGGTAGATATATTCAAAGGGGTTGTATCTAAAAATAGCCTATGAGGTAATGGGTTAAGAGCTGCCTAGCTACTGACACTGAAAAGTACTGAGCATTGTTTTTCAATGCTAACAGTTTGCGAAGGTTGTCACAAAAACCATCCATGCGGATAATGCAAATCAGGGTTTTCCCTGACCCCCTATTTCTATTGAAATGTCCCTTACATTTTACAAATGACCCTCAAAATTAAGAGGGTCTGTTCTATACTTTATAGAGAGGGGATCAAGAGGACCCTCAAATTGGACTTTCAGAAGGGGTCAAGGGAAAACCCTGCAAATAGACCTGAAATGTGGTCTTAAGTTCTAGAATTAACACTTTACTATTTATACACAGAATAGACCCAGATCAGACAACTCCTATAGGAACTATCTGATCAGGGTCTGCTTTGTTTATCGTTCTGCCATGGTAAAATTTCACTTGTTCATGATGCCATTATTAAATGTCAGCAATTAAATATTCATATAGTCACTGACTTCAGAAAGTAAACCTTATCATAAGCAGTTTTGTAACTCTTAAATATTACATGTACATGTATTGTAAAACAGAACAATCTCAATGGCTAATCAATTTTTAAAAAGCAAACCAATCAAAAAGATTTCTTTATCAAGCCCTATTATAACCCACATAGGATCTCAATACATGTATTATGTAAACAAGAATTTGTCCCATGCTTTTTTTTTTTTTTTTTTAACCCTTTCACAGATATGCCTTTTAATGCCTTTGCAAACAGAGTAGTCCCAGGTCAGTCAAATTTTGTTGGAGCTGTCTGATCAGGGTCTGCTGTTTGCTTACGCCTTTAAGCCCTTATGGAATTATATTAACCTAATTCTACAGTATCTGCCATGGCTAAACCTTCCTGTGTTCAAATGTCATTGTAAAAATGAATCTAATTAATGTTCATGATGTCATTATATCAAGGAGTGATATAAACATGTTTTCATGCATTTGCAATCAGAGTAGACCCAGATCAGACAGCCGCTAGAGGAGCCGTCTGATCAGAGTCTGCTGGTTGCCAATGAAATCTGATACATCTGTTTCTTTACTTTCTAAAATGGCTACAATGCCCCACTTTCCATATTTCATTTTAACTATTATGTCAATGAATATTCAGTAGGTATTAAAATTTGCAATAAACATAAAACAGTCAAACAATTAGTTTGAAAAAGTTTGCAGAAACATACCAGAGGCAACAACAACGCAAGCTGCACTGTATAACACCAGGCCCAACATTGAGTGAACCTCTCTGAGAAAGAAGTACCGGTACTGGTATGAGAATATAGGGCTTTTTTCACCAGTTTTGGCAGATGACTTATACCCCTGAGATTGGGAATTTTGTACGATTTGAGTTTTTTTGGCTGTAAGATTTCAACAAATTCCACTACAAATGTCCATTGCAAACACAATAAACCCAGTCAGGACAAATCCTCTAAAATTCATAAATAAACAGCAGACCCAGATCCGACAGCTCCGAGTCTACTGTTTGTTTAAGAATTTTAGAAGGTTTAGTCTGACTGAATTCTCTGGCTAAACACTTTTATCTCTGAATTTTGGCTAAACACTTTTATCTCTGAATTTGGAAATATTCAATCATAATTCAATCATTTCTTGTGTGTTCTTCATGAATATAAAAAATAATCAAACTAATATTCACTGTATCATTTTTTGCATGATTGTATCATTTTTTGCATGAATATTCAAGGAGTAAAGGGTCAGAATATGTCTAAGGTAACAGTCATAGTCACTGATACTGATACAGTAAACCCTCTCTATAACAGCCACTAAATTACATCATGTACTTTGTGTTACAGGCAGGTGGCTGCTTAAAGCAAGGTGAAAGTAAAACAGAACGCTCCCATAGGAGCGTTCTGTTTTACTTTCACCTTGCTTTAAGCAGCCACCTGCCCTAAGTACCAACTAATTAACACAATTTAGTGGCCGTTATAGAGAGGTTTTACTGTACCAAGAGACACAGACACAGTGAGTGTCAGAACAGAACTGTGCATATACTCATATTAAAATCGCTATTTCTCCATCAAACCCTATGTTGTAACTACTTTTTAGAATCATCTCTTCAAGAGGTCACAACATAGGGTTTGCTGGAGAAATAATGATGTTATTCTTAAAAATATTTTAATTTATGCATCTTATCTGGCCCAATCCCTGTGTGTCCCAATCCCTGTGTCACAATTGACAAAATAGAAGGGATTATTGCAGTGTGCTGACAGTTACCCATTTCTCCTTCGCCATCTGGATCAATGCTGCCATGTGAAGGATACAGCTTCAAATGCCTGGCCAGTCCAGCCCTACCGATGTAAGCTTTGTCACAGGAAATGCACTTCCAGTTCTTGGGTTTGCTTGAGTTCAATCCTGAAATTGTTAAAACATAAAATTGAATGCTCCCCGTTTGCTATAAAATATTTTTCTCATGGGGATTTTAGCAATCACTAGGTTTTGGCGTGTAATCTAGGTGTATTCCTCCATAAATACGCATTCCTAACACTAAAATAGTCTCATGAAACCATTGTGATAAATAGAGCATTTGCTCCATAGGTGCTCTATTTATCACAATGGTTTCAATACTACAATATTCTAACATTTTCCTTTTCTCTAGTAAACGCTCCTTTTTGGTAGATTCATTCAAGGAGGTTGGGTCTTAGTCTCTAAAATTAGCCTATGAAGGAATGGGTTAAACAAAACAACCCAATTTAAACTCCGATTAACTCCATTCCATTCCCTCATTGGCTATTTTTAGACCTAACCTCATTGAATAAATCTACTTAACCCTTTCCCTCATATAAACGTGTTTTCACGCATCTGCAAACAGAGTAGACCCAGATCAGACGGCTCCTAGAGGAGCCGTCTGATCAGGGTCTGCTCTGTTTGCTAATGGAATTTGATAGCTATGTTTCTTTACTTTCTAAAATGGCTACAATATTCCACCTTCAATATTTGATTATAATTATTTTTTCCATGAATATTCAGTAGGTATTGAAATTTGGACTAAATATAGAACAGGGAAAGGGTTAAACGGGCATTTACTATAGAAAAGGTAACTTAACCCTTTCCCTCATATAAACGTGTTTTCACGCATTTGCAAACAGAGTAGACCCAGATCAGACGGCTCCTACAGGGTCTGCTCTGTTTGCTAGTGGAATTTGAAAGCTCTGTTTATTTACTTTCTAAAATGGCTACAATGTTCCACCTTCCATATTTCATTATAACTATTTTGTCCATGAATATTCAGTAGGTATTATACTATTAAAATTTGGAATACACATAGAACAGGGAAAGGATTAAAGAGATGCTTAATTTTGAAAAGACAGCATATATATATAGGCTCCTATGGAGCAAATGCTCCATTTATCACAATGGTTTCAAAAAACGATTAAAACATAACCACTAAACTCTTAACCCTTTCCCTCATATAAACGTGTTCTATATTTAGTCCAAATTTCAATACCTACTGAATATTCATGGGCAATATTGTTATAATCAGGGTTCATACAGACTTTTGACAATCAAATTCCATGATATTTCCATGATTTTTCCATGACAAAAACATTTTTTCCATGATATATAAAATCACCTCCAGCAATGATTTTAAGCTTGCAAACTGAATATTCTTTGTTAGAAATGAATGCTAAACACCAAGAACAATTATTTATTTGTGTTTATGTAGGTATAGCGAGTACGCCAGTCTCAATTTGTTTTATATCTCTTGCCTCTTTTCCTTAGCTGTTCTTCTGTCTTTGTACAGTTTGTTATATAAACTGGATTATACCGACACATTCCGTTGCCGGGCCACAAAATTTTCATACTTTGTTGAGCTCGAAAAAAACAGCGGTGCGTTCAATGGTGGCTAGTGGCGACCGTATGCAACCAGTGTTTAGCTACTATGCCAAGAGGGAATCACATAATCTTACAATGTGTTACACACTTTGGGTGTGTATAAAACAAAGCATACAGACTAATGGACTGTAGTAAAGTCCCTGGTTGCAACCGGTTTCTCACTTAAGCCATCACCGAACGCTGGGCAGATTTGATAAATAATGTACAAACGAAAAGAGCAGAGGAGTTCCGAAAAATGAGCCGGTGCATCGGAAATCCATTTTCGGACCAATGACTGTTCGCTACCGGTGTCATAGTAGAAAATTCATGTTACTCATAACGCCGACCAGATCTACTTTCGGTTATGAACTCTTCTTTTTTTAATTTCATGCCAAGAAAATTCATATGTTGGTAAATCTGCAAATAAAGAAATTATTCAAGGGTGTATTTGGTAAGTTTCATGATTTTTCTCTAAATTCCCTGATTTTTCCATGATAAAATTTGAAATTTCAGTTTTCCATGATTTTTCCAGGCAGACCTCGTTTTCCATAACTTTTCCAGGTCTGTGCGAACCCTGTATAATGAAATATGGAAGGTGCAACTTTGTAGCCATTTTAGAAAGTAAAAAAACTGGTCTATCAAATTCCACAAGCAAACAGAGCAGACCCTGATCAGACGGCTCCTATAGGAGCCGTCTGATCTGGGTCTACTCTGTTTGCAAATGCATGTTTTTGTTTATATGAGGGAAAGGGTTAATTGCCACGATCTAAGAGCTATACAGTATAAAAATCAATAAGATGTGAGGTATTTCAGTTGTATTATGGTATTTTGGTTAATCATGTGACCCTACACCGAGTACTGTACAGATCAGAATACTAGTGGAAAACTCACTTTATTCACCAAGTGCTATGAAGACAGCAGCAGAATATATATGGCAACAAAACACAAAATATGGACCAACAGTAAAACAAACTGACGAAGATACAAGAGACTTTTTGGTTTTGGTCACACATTCGATCTTAATATAGCCCCAATTACATAATGCCTAAATAAGGTGATTAATAAATTTTTAGGCCATTACCAGGTGCAATGTATGTACTATCATCTAGTCTTCCACTTTCATCCACTTCATCCCCTCCTTCACCAACTTTATAATCTGAATAACCACCATCACTATCGTCATAGTCTTCATCATAATCTAACACATGAATGTGCTTGTAGTCTTTCACCATGTGTTTTGGTGGTTTTGAAACACGTCCAGATCTAGTTTTAGCACGGAGCTTTTTCTTAGCTTCTTTTTCTTCCTTTGTCAATTCAGGACCATCAATTTTGTCTTGTTCTTCTTCTTTAATTCTCTTCTTGTAAGCCCGTTTTGGAATGGTCTGTGCTAAAATGTGTTGCCCCTTCAGCTGCATGCCATCATTACTTCCGTCCTTGTGGAGTTCTGATGGATATATAACTCTGTAAACTATTCTAGTATTGGTCTGCTGATTGTACAATACACTAGAACCTGTCTCAACAGATTTTGCAATTTGTTGCTGCTGAACCACTTGCATAATTTGCTGCAGTTGCTCAGTTGACAACTGTTGCACCGGTGTGTACTGATTTCCCTGCTGAATTATTCTTATAGGGTTTAAGCTGGACCCAAGTGGAGCAGCACTAGAAACTGCTGTAAGCTGTATCTGCTTACACTGTGATTGTGGTTCGTCTGTCATACTTGTACTGGCCACAACTTCTGTCAACTGATTTTGTGCAACCAGTTGCGTTTCTTGTTTCTCTTCTGTTCCATTCAAGTTACCCTCAGCTTCCAGTTTTACATATTCGGTCTCCAAGATATCATCATTAGGCAGCTCAATAATTGTACCATTTGGCACAGCAACAGAGCTATTCACAAAATTTTCGACATTACTGCCATCTGTCACTGCCAACACCTGATAGCTGCCATTTTCAAAATGTTCTGCTAGCTGAGCAGCACTAATCTGCCCATTTTCACCAGCAGTTATGAACGTGGTCCCCTCGTCTCCTGGATTTATAATGCTCGATTCCTGCAGCCCCACACTTTCAGCAGTGTACTGAATCTGAACTCCATCTGGAAAGGACGACGCTTCTACTAACGCCTGTTGAAGAATATCCTCCTCGCAGACATCTTCGTCCGCTTGGTCACCAATGCTGCCATCCATAACATTCACGGACTCATCACTTCTTTCGAGTCCATCCTCATGGGAAGTAACTTCCATTATTCCATTATTTGTGTCAATGTCGGCCATGTTTGTTTTGATTCAGAGTTATCTGCAGGGAATTCATTTCGATTTTTTTCACATAATCTGCCTAGTATGCTACATATTTGCAATTAAATATTTTCTGACTTATCACCGATTAAAAGTTTTGGGTAACACAAGATTTTTTCCACCATCTGAAAAGAAGAAATCATGCTTCATGTTGGCGCGAAGTGTATCTTTTTCATTCAATCGCCACCATTTTACGCTAGATGTCGCACTGAATAAGAACAAGAGTTAACGTTCTTGAACTCGAATAGAACAGAATGGAACGGAGGGCTCTAACTTGCTGCAAAGTCTAGGCTCCTGCTCAAGGCATTTGCAAACCGTGTAGATCCGGATGAGATGCCGAACAACTCGATCGATGACTACCAGGATCCCTAAAAGATTGCGTTTTCAGTAGAATTGAAACAAGATTTAGCTGTTGGTAGACACTGTATAGTTAGATCTGTTATGATTTCATATACATATCCTACATGATATTCTAGAACTGCTTGATCTGGGTTTACACTGTTTGATTATGAAATCGGTACTATAGATTTGATTCTACAGTTTTTGCCATGGTTAGAAGTTTATGTGTTTCAATTCATCTGAATGTATTTAATATTCATACATTAATTATTTCTTGCATGAATGTTGATGGAGTAAATGGTTTTATTAATTTAAACCATTTCCTTCATTTAAAAAACGCCGTTCACACCTTTGCTAACAGAATAGACCCATATCAGGATATGCACCGTTTTCTTAGAAATTATAATAGACTTGACCACAGTTTCCAACAAATACTAAATACTCCTGTGCACATAATTATGCAATTGTAAAATATAATAAATTATACTAAATTGTCTTTACGAGTATGTCATTATTTCTTTATGAATGTTCAATTTAACAGGGAAAGGTTTTTTTTTATAAATAGCTTCTAACATACGTGACGAGTGCAACTAGAATTTTAACCCTTTCCTTTATATAATTCAACGCCTTTTCACGCATGCAAACAGAGAAGACTCGGATCAGACGGCTCCCATATATAGGAGCCGTCTGATCAGGGTCTGCTCTGTTTGCTAATGGAATTTTATGTCTTTCATGGGATATATACAAATCATCCAACATCACTGACGAAGAAAGGAATCTTTGGACACTTGTAAGATATTTTATTCCAAGCTGCATTTAACATACAAGATAGAAAGAAACAAGCGTTGAATTTTGAAACATACGTGCACAAAAAAATCTTAGAGATGTATGGTTTTTCATTTTATGTTGATACACTGTATAATTAAATTTGTTGAGTGTATGTAACTGAAATGTTTGGTTATGTTTACAATGTATAATAGTTCGAGTGTGTGTATTAGAATGTTTGTTTATGTATACAATGTCAAAAATGTAAATATTCATGGAATAAAGAATGAAAAAAAAAAATAAAAAAAAAAATACTAAATACTCCTGTGCACATAATTATGCAATTGTAAAATATAATAAATTATACTAAATTGTCTTTACGAGTATGTCATTATTTCTTTATGAATGTTCAATTTAACAGGGAAAGGTTTTTTTTATAAATAGCTTCTAACATACGTGACGAGTGCAACTAGAATTTTAACCCTTTCCTTTATATAATTCAACGCCTTTTCACGCATGCAAACAGAGAAGACTCGGATCAGACGGCTCCCATATATAGGAGCCGTCTGATTAGGGTCTGCTCTGTTTGCTAATGGAATTTGATAGATTTGTTTCTCTTTAGTTTCTAAAATGGCTAAAATGTTCCTATTTCCATGCTTCAATACAACTAATTTGCCCGTGAATATTCAGTAGGTATTGAAATTTGGAATAAATAGAACAGGGAAAAGGTTAAACCTATATATAGATGATAATTTCAATCGTATGATCTTTAGTAACACAGAACCAACGCAATTGTGTTAACCCTTTCCCTGTTCTGTGTTTATTTCAAATTTCAACACCTACTGAATATTCATGGGCAAAATAGTTACAATGAAATATGGAAGGTGGAACATTGTAGCCATTTTAGAAAGTAAAGAAACAAATTTATCAAATTCAATTAGCAAACAGAGTAGACCCTGATCAGACGGCTCCTCTAGGAGCCGTCTGATCTGGGTCTACTCTGTTTGCAAATGCGTGAAAACACGTTTATATGAGGGAAAGGGTTAACTATATATAATGTCCTGTACCGCTACCATATGACCAGATATATTTGCTGAATCAACTCGAAAACTGATGACTGGTAACTCGAAACCGTTCTTGTTAATAATTAGACACCGTGCATATTCATGTAAGGAAGAATGATGTCATGGGTATTAATAAGATTAATTTGTTACAATAGCACATGGACATTTGTTTTTTTGGCCATGACAGAAACTGTATAGAATCATATATAATTATGTCATAAGCAAACAGAGAAGACCCTGATCGGACGGCTCCTATAGGAGCCGTCTGATCTGGGTCTACTCTGTTTGCAAATGTGTAGAAAGGCGTATTTATGGAGTAATTAAAGGGTTAATAATTAGACTTCATGATACTTTTTCCAGTATTGGACCATAACTTGATAAAGGCACTTTTTGATATTTTTGCAAAAGTTATTTTTAGATCAATCGACATTTATAAGAGTAGGTCAAATCAGGATCCAATCCGTTTGTTGATGGAATTATATATAGATCTAAGTATATGCACAGTGTCTGCCATGGCCCAAAACACGCGCGTTCATGATTATGCTAGTCTACTGCAAACCAGCAGCCGCGTAATATTTCTTTACAAAGTATCATTATTTCGTACACGAATATATATCCACCAAGTAAAGGGTAAAGTTGGGGGCAATTATATATATATAACACAACAATAACAAGCAAAATTTTGAATTAACATTTTCCCTGTTCTATGTTTATTCCAAATTTCGATAACTTCAGAATATTCATAGACAAAATAAATATTAAATGAAATATGGAAGGTGGAATCTAAGTGTAGCAATTTTAGAAAGGAAAGAAACAAACCTATCATTTTCCATTAACAAACCGGGAAGGCCCTGATCAGACGTCTGATCTGTGTCTATATACTCTGTTTGCAAATGCGTGAAAACACGTTGATATAATCGAAGGAAAGGGTTAAGAAAGCGGATACACGTTGATATAATCGAAGGAAAGGGTTAAGAAAACGGATATCTGTCTATCTCGTTTTTTGACCTTGTTCGACATTCCCCTTGCTGGGTTTACATTTATGTGACATAATCGCCGTTGTCAATACCAAACTTGATGCGAAATCTAATATGACAGAAAACACGCAACCATAAAAATAATCAACCACTCGATCAATCATTGAAATGTGATATGTCTTATATAATTGACAGATAAAATAGTTTATTAACTATATACACATGTGAATACCGGTGCCACTGGAATTCGCGGTAAATATCGTAAAGTTAATATTCAGTAAACCACCACTATTTTAAAACCGGATTTTAATAAAGTAGAACTAAGATCTTTTTAGGTAGTTTGGTGCTTACTAATGCAGGGCGAAAGTCACACAGAAAAATTATTTTGGGGCCTTTTGCACGACTTCCGACCCTGCATTAAGCCTCCGTCTGTCTTTTAAAAAGACTGTCATTGGTACTAATTTGAACTGCCGGTTCAGAGGGGGCTTTAATTACTGTACTTCAATGATTAAGTTGTTTCTATGAGGAACTATTCGATACTCTTCCGATTAGCTCTAATACAACTGTTCGTGGCGTGGTTTTACCTTTACCCACTCCTCTCTCAAACTATGTCGTAGTTTCGTAGTTTTTTTCTTATTAGGTAACTGGTTTTTTTCTTATAAGGTGCTCTATTAATTCAAAATCTGAAGCCCGTGCTGTTGTTGTTGGCCCCCTTAACCATCCTCCTTAACCCTTTACCTGATAGAAGCGGCTTTTAGCGTGTTTGATTTATTCCTCCGCAGAAGAAAATAGTTCAAATTCATACAGTCATGAACATATTGCATGATAAATATTTTCTATATCCTAGTAGGTGGTAGCTTAAAGCAGGCTGAAAGTAAAGCAGAATGCGCCTTAAGGCGCATTCTGCTTTACTTTCAACCTGCTTTAAGTGGTCATATGTCTTCAAAACTAGAAACAGGCTATTGGGTAAAGGGTTAAATTCCAACCAAAGGGTCCTCGATCCGGCCTGGTCGAGTGGTTACTGGTTATGGTCTTCGACTTACAAATACGTAGGCCTACTTGGGCATTTGGATATTTTCATGTTAGGAAACCTTCCAGCTGGCTTGCGGTAGGTTGGCGGTTCTGCCCAGGTATCCTGTGCACGAAACAGTGTAATTTGCTCAGTGCATAGAAAAAACGCGCGAGGTCTTGGAACCACCAACTGTACCTATAACCTGGACGTCGGGATATATGACAAAAATACTGTTTACCGATACAAACAAACAAATATACCTTCCAATCGGGCGGTTTGAATCGCACTAGAGGCTTTTACATTAGATGACGTATACCCGATTTATTCAATAGGCTGTTTGTCCGATACTTGCCTGGATTATGCGCCCTAGCTGTTTTGACTTGAACGAGCGGTTGACGGGCCATAAACGAACGCAATCTCTATCTCCCCCACTCCCTCCTCTCTCTCTCTCTCTGTCTGTCTGTCTGTCTCTCTCTCTCTCTCTCATTCTCTCCCTACGTCCCTCCCTCCATTCCATGTATATGTCTGTCTGTGTTTGTTCTGTCTGTCTGCATGTTTATGTTTGTCTCTGTCTGTCTGTCCCCCTTTCTCTAAAGCGACTACTTTATGAATAACCATGGGTATTTTCATACCACGTGGATGCTTAAAGAAGGGCGAAAGTAATGAAGCTCTTGTTTGAGTTTTATGCATAACTATCACCCTGCATTAGGCTACCATTTTCAAGACAGACAACATGAGTTATAAAAGTCGTTGAATTATATCAATCATTACATCGGAATGAGCCATAAAAGAACGAGATTATTCACACGGTTGTCATGTACTAGACAGTCGTCTACCAACCTGTAAAACGTGATTCGGTGATTTGCTTTTCATTAAAAAACACCCACATATTCAGTTCAGTTATATTCCTCTGGTGGCATAATATACTCACATTGGATTTACTTGAAATCAGCACATTTTCATTATTTATAGGACCTGATGCTTACTAGTTCACATCTGTGTACTCTAAATGGTGATATCGAGCTACTTTCGGTTTTAGCGATATCCCGGAGACGGCACCTGTCACAAAATTAGCATGCTGTCTTACGGGTCATTAATGAGACTAGATGCTTACAATCCTCTACATTGACCAAGCATCTCGAACTGTAAAGGGAACGAAATTTTGTTGTACGAAAGTAATTGAGAACGAACGCACCGGAAGCTATCAATAGTAGTTTCCGGTTTCGGTTCTGAGTGTTAATGTGTGAATATTACATAATAGGTTAAAACAAGTAATATGGTGAACTTTTCACTACAGATTTCTGGCCGGTAACGTAATGGAGCATTGTTGTGAATATAACAACGATAGGTTAAGTGCATTGTGTTAGTCGGAGAAGTCTACTGAACGATATATTATTTCACCTTGGAAGACAATCAGAATGGCACATGCGGTTTTGTCAACGCATTGTCGACACAACTTGTTTTATATTCAAAGAAACGTTATAAATACATTTTTTAGATTAAATCGACAGAGACTGGGCACAGAAGTTCGCCATTCAAAATTAAAAAAGTTTGAAAAGAAGCTTGAATTTGAGCTTGACACTGGAATAAAGGAGGATATCCTTTTGTATTCATATCCTAAGAAAGAGAAAACACATATTCTCTTTTCAGTTGGTTCAATTTTCATTGGTTTTTGCTGTCTGAACAGTGCACATTTGATATACACAACAATGAAGGACCTTAAACAGCCTGTACAAACAGAAGGCAAACAGCCTTGGTACCAGTGGTGGAATTATGTCTACACGGGGAATGATTTTGTACCAAAAACTCTAGCTTTTATCATTTGTTTGACAGGTAACATACTTACCAATGTGTGTTTTTAAGTTTTGTTACATTTAACCATTTCCTTCATATAAACATCTTTTCATGCCTTTTCAAACAGAGTATATCCAGATCAGATAGCTCCTGTAGGAGCTGTCTGATCAGGGTTAGTTCACATTTGTGCATACTCTAAATGGTGACATCGAGCTACTTCAGCCAAATTAGCAATTTCAGCAAATATAATGCGACCTATTGGTTCAATACTTTAATAAAGACTGATTTCAAAATACATGAATAAACATATATACAACTGATGTGACGTCGGCGTAATGGGTCTACGGCATGACGTCACTGACGTCGCGGAATACTGACATTGACGTTCGCGCCATAGGATATCACATCTCTTCCTTTCTTTAAAATAAAGATCTAGCATGAGGTTTCAACTGAAATGTTATAAATAAACTGAATCACTATTATTAAATTGATAGATAAAAAAGATGAATAGTCTATAGAAATGATACAATTTTCACAACTATAGATCTACTTGTGATCTGCATAGCGTCTTTTCACTTCTATATTCGACTGTATATCATTTCCACTATTCATTAGCTCAAAGTCTATAATACACAGCATAGCGTCTTTCATTTATTTTCGCTACTAGCGCCTAATACTAAATTTCATTGTCTTCCTAATATAGATTAAAGTATGGTTAGTTATTAATTAATTGTTTTCTCTTAATATTGCACAGTATGTTAAATAGTGTCAATATCACATATTATTTTCAACTAATTGCGGTTTCGTGCTGGAGTGCGTCTGTTCCTAGCGGATAGTTGTTGTCTTGTCATCGTTCGTTCGCCCCTTGGTAAACCCCTTTTGTTGGTGAATTGCTTGTCCCATCTAGCCGGCCCTTCTGGTGTTTGCGCCTGGTTTTGTGTTCTCCTGGTCCACCCTGTGTGTAACATGCTGTCGTTTTCTGCTGCAGTTTCTCCCGCCAATTTTCACTGGATCCTCTGCTGTTGGTATCCAAGTTTTTGGCCACTTTAAAGTGTGTGGCATCCCTGTAGACCTGTCGCCCGTCTCTTGAACGCCTCGCTGCTATGCTTGAACCATTTACTCTGACAACTTTATAGGGTTCACTTTCATAAGCTGTTGTCCATTTGTTTCTTCTTTGTTGGTGAAGAAGAACAGAGTTCCCTTGCCTCATTTTGCGTTCTGTCTCTTTAGAATGCTGGTGATGCCTTGGCCACCTAAACTTATATCTCTTATCTGTATGTCCTGTGTTGTTTTTCTTCTCTGTTACTTTGCCAATGCTCTTGAATAAATCCCCGTATTTATCTAATAGTTCTTTTGTCTGTTCTGTCTCCTGCAAATTAGTCTTTTGTACTCTTTTGATATTGTCTTCTGGCATTTTCAAGTTATTTGGTTCCTTCAAAGTTCCCTTTGGATCTATTTGTATCATTCCTAATTCGATCAGTGATTTCTTCCCTAGAAGTGGTGGTGAATTTATTCTTCCTTTGATTACTATAAACTGTGTCTGAACCCCACGTGTACGATTTCTTACTGTTGTTGTGAACTCTCCCTTCACTGATAACACATTCTTCAAAGTGCTCAGCTCTGTCTTACTTTTCTTCAGTACTGGCTTTCCCGGAGTTCTGTGTTTATACACATTAAATTGGTATTCATCCATAACATTTACATCCGCCCCACTGCCAGGTTCCACCTTTACATGTACATCATCTAACATTACAGGTACAGTTTTTGAATGATTGTTTATTTTATGTATTTGTACTCTTCTGATTTTATGTAAATGATTTGCTGAATATTCAAAATACAATGTATTCCTCATCTGGATTGGAATCAAGGTCAGTTTCAGACGCACTACTATACCAATCATCCCCAGTCCTCCTTACATCAAATGCATGCCTGGTTTGCTTTTTGTAGTGTTTATCTGGCCTATATTCAATGTTGTAATTTCTGGTTACATATGTCTGCCTTGATTTCGAATTTTTGCAAACGGCTGCGAAATGATTCCATCCCATGCACTTGTTACACTGTTTCCCATACGCTCTACAATCTTCTCTCCTCGTCATAACATGTTTATAACCGCAATAGATGCAACTTCTCACAGTGTCTCTCTGTTCTTCCTGGTACTTCTCTGTGTCATATAATGCATACTGTCTTTGATCATATCGGTGATGGAATTTTGCTACATTGTCATATCTCTGCTCATGCTGCATGTCATTTACTTGCAGCGATGTGTCCTCTAATTGATGCACTTCCTGTAACATGTCGCTTAATTTCCATTTCTTGTTAATTGTCTTCTTGATTAGAGACTGGTTCTCGGTGGACTGTATAATATACTCTAGAATTCTGTCGTCTTCATTTGCAAAGTCACAATCACTAGCCTTTTCACGCAATCTAGCGGTATATGCTGTCGTTGTCTCACCATGTAATGGTCGCATTTTCAGAAAAATGTATCTTGAATAGTGTTTGTTTGTCTTTGGTGCATAATAATTGTTCAGTTTCTCTCTCAGTTTCTCATACTCATTTAGTGACTGCTCTGGGTTCTGCTCTGGATCTTGCAAACTCTTTTCTAATCATGCAATTTCACGACCTCCGAAAATTATCATTGCATCTTTCTTATCCTGTGGGTCAGCTATCTTAAAGAATCTAAACTCTCTTTCAATGCCTTCGAGCCATTCTTCCCATTGCTTGCCTGTTGTAAGCTTATCACCATGAGGAATAAACTGCTGGGCTCTAAGACTTCTACTTTCAGTCACAACAGTTACTCTATCGGCCATGATGTAATTTGAAATAAATTTGACTCACCGTTTCTCTGATGCAACTTCAAATTATATCATGTCTACCTGCTATCACCGTTTGTGCACATGTATTCTGCTACTGAAACGTCGGTCTATCTTTATCTGTCTTCTTTCTCCTTCTTTCTCCTGTCTTTTATCTCCTTTTTGAGTCTTTTGATCTTTTATTCCCCCACCAAGGGCCTTCTACACTAAACTGTTAAAACCTTTTTTATCCTCGTCGCCAATGTTATGACAGCAAATATAATGCGACCTATTGGTTCAATACTTTAATAAAGACTGATTTCAAAATACATGAATAAACATATATACAACTGATGTGACGTCGGCGTAACGGGTCTACGGAATGACGTCACTGACGTCACGGAATACTGACATTGACGTTCGCGCCATAGGATATCACAGGGACGATATCCCCTGCAGGGACTGTAAGACGACAAAATTACCATGCTGTCTTAACAGCTCATTGATATACTCGATCAGGGTCTGCTAGCTCTGTTTGCTGATGGAATTAGAAAGATCTGTTTCTTAAAGTTTCTAAAATGGCTACAATGAAATTGTATTGAAATTTGGAATAAACATAGAACAGGGTTAAAATAGTTTTATTTCTGACTATTTTTATTCCTTTAACTCTTTACTCTATGTAAGAATTAATGACATCATGAATATTAATTTGATTGTTATAGATATAATAGCACATGGACACGTACAAAAGTATTTGCCCATCACAGAAACTGTAGAATCATTACTGTATTATATCATAAGTAAACAGAGCAGACCCTGATAAGATGTTTGTTTGCAAAGGGGTAGAAAGTGATATTTATGGAGGAAAGGGTTAACATTATTGTAAATTAAAACTTGTATACTATCAACCTGTCTCCTGCAGACAAGCGACTGCCTCAAGTAATTTGCAACGATTTTTGAAAGAAACAAGTTGAAATGGAGTTAAAGTAAAGTAAAGTACATGTACCTAGTTATAGTCTACTTTCAGTCCGAATGACCGCTCAGCCGACTATACATTTACTCCCCTGGTCATTGAGTCATTACTCATTAGCCTACAATATTGAGCACTGCAAACATATAGCGCAATCATGCAGCCACAGTACCGGCGAGTGACCCTCACAGGTACCCATTTTAACCCCTTGGTGGAGAGGATGTGCGGGTGGGAGACATGGAAATTTTAAAGCGTCTCTGAAAATTCTGGGAGGGACCGGGATTTGAACCCCGGACCTCCGGACTGATAGTCAAGTGCGTTATCACTAGACCACCGCCACCTACAGAGGTCCGCACAGGATTTATGTTTACTGTTAATTTATTAATATTGCTAACATTAAAAAAAGTTTGTCATGTTGTCAGTTTTCACATGTATATAATTTGCAAATAGGAACCAATTAAGTACAATGTAGATTTAGCCCAAATTGTCGGTTGGTTTTGTTGGGGTACGTCATGGATTTCTGATTGAATATACAATTATAACTGGAAATATGTCATTCATACAGTGCTCCCTCCCTACAACGGCCCTCTCAATAACGATTCCCTCCTTACAACAACACATGTCACCGTTTCCGAAACAACAAGGCTCCAGAAACAACATTTTGCCATCGTATTTTCTGTATGCCTCCATCAAACCCTATGTTGTGACCACTCTTTAGAATCGTCACTTTGTGACGATTCTAAAGAGTGGTCACAACATAGGGTTTAATTGAGGCATAACGGTTTTAGTTCTCGAAATGCACATTATCTGGAGATCTGCAAACAAGCTAATTAAGTTTGATTTTCCCTCCCCATAACAACTCCCTCTGAACAACACATACAATCTTCGTATCCCAAAGGGTGTCGTTGTAGAGAGGGAACACTGTATTGGAAGACCACTGCTCTCTATGAAATTTGCATTTCTGGTCCTGTTTCACGCAAAGAGTATGGGGATGTATAGGCATAATAAAAAGGTTGCTGATTTTATTTTTACAAATTACTTTATCCATGCAAATTGCACATAGACTTTTCAAAATGCTATATAAGCCTACTAGTACTGAGCTGCAATGTACTGTGACATGAGTGTATTCTTCAGGCTGATGTGGTATTTGTGCCTATATGCATATTAACATCTTTGCAAACAGAGTAGACCCAGATCAGACAGCTCCTACAGAGATTTCCCGGATGCAACTTTTCTGCGTCAGGGGCGCAATTTTTAGACGTGGGACTCCCATTTGCTTGTAGCTGTGTATCCTTGGGACTCTCAAAAGGCTAAGTTCACCCTGAAATAAAACTTGTTTTTCCGCAGAGTTTGACAGTATGAGGTAATGGGTTAACCCTTTCCTTGTTTTATATTTATGTAAGAAATAATGACATCATGAATATTAATAAGATTTATTTTTTTATAATGGTATATGAACACAGCACGTTTTGCCTCAGGCAGAAGCTGTAGAATCAGATCTGTATTACACCATAAGCAAACAGAGCAGACCCTGATCAGTCAGCTCCTATAGCTGCCGTCTGATCTGGGTCTACTCTCTTTGCAGATGCGTCAAAATGCGCTTTCATAAGGGAAAGGGTTAAACAGTTAAAATCAGTAAAGTTTCTGTTTACCCCTATACTTTTCCACGATAACATAATCAATTTTAAATGTCTTAAATACTTGCGACTCTCAAAATATCCAAAGGACTCTCAGATTGAAATAGAAGGGGGTCCTGGGACCCCCAATTCAAAATTCAGAGGGAAATCCCTGACTCCTGTATGATACATGTACAATGTATAATTATTTTTTATTTGAATATTTATGAAGTAAACAGTGAACTAGTTAGATAATATTGCATGTATTTCAACCACAGTTGACATTTTAGGTAATTCTCTGACCATTTTGTCATTTTAATAATACAAGATCAACATATTTTGATATATTTTTTAATGATAAAATCATATCCTCTTTCAGGAGTTGCAGTTATTTGGGTGACAAATGCAAATATGTCTCATCAAGTGAAGACTCTCACCTTGCTGAGAGGAGGAGAGAAAATATTGATGGAACATTATGCCTTTTTTGGCAGAACAGTTGAGAAGGAGTTTCCACTGAAGGAGTTGTCAGCTGCTGCATCAAAAAACCCTAAAGAATACTTCCCAATAAAAGTGAAAGGTGGAATTTTGAACTACTACATAGACCAAAATGGAATTTTTCATGATAGAAAAATGTTTAACTCCACTGTTGGAATGCAAAGATTTTGATATGGATTGTTTTGTGTCTATAGTGTTTTAAACTGTATTTATACAAACGTTCTTTTGATCGAGCTACTTCATGGGTGTACCATATTAAACCTTTCCTCCATAAATACGCCTTTGCAAACAGAGTAGACCCAGATCAGATGCTTCATATAAGTTTCAAAGTTCCGGGCCTTACAATTTCACAGGAGATTTTAAAGATTTTCCTATGAAAAACTGATAAGCCAGGGGCGGGGCGGGGCCATTTTGGTCCAGGGGTCATAATTTGAACAATTTTGGTAGAAAACCATTAGATGATAATAAATACTAAATTTCAAAGGTCTAGGCCTTACAGTTTAGGAGAAGATTTTTAAAGATTTTCCGATGAAAAACTGATAAGCCAGGGGCCGGGCCATTTTTGGTCCGGGGGTCATAGATTGAACAATCTTTGTAGAGAACCATTAAACGATGCTACATACCAAATATCAAAGGTCTAGGCCTTACAGTTTCAGAGAAGAAGCTTTTTATGAAAAACTGATAAGCCCCCGGGCGGGGCCATTTTGGTCAAGGGGTCATTATTTGAACAATCTTTGTAGAGGACCAATAGATGATGCTACATACCAAATATCAAATGTCTAGGCCTTACGGTTTCAGAGAAGAAGATTTTTAAAGATTTTCCTATGAAAAACTGATAAGCCCCGGGGCGGGCCATATTTGGTCCAGGGGTCATACTTTAAACAATCTTTGTAGAGG
The DNA here is from genome assembly GCA_963576725.1 of Azorinus chamasolen. Taxonomy (NCBI): domain Eukaryota; kingdom Metazoa; phylum Mollusca; class Bivalvia; order Cardiida; family Solecurtidae; genus Azorinus; species Azorinus chamasolen. Next base: position 100,212,376 of record OY755235.1, on the reverse strand, counting down.
AACATTAGATAATGGTACATACCAAATATCAATGGTCTAGCCCTTACAGTTTCAGAGAAGAAGATTTTTAAAGATTTTCCTATGAAAAGCTGATAAGCCCCGGGGCGGGGCCATTTTCCGGGGGTCATAATTTGAACAATCTTTGTAGAGGACCATTAGATGATGCTACATATTAAATACCAAAGGTCTAGGCCTTACGGTTTCAGAGAAGAAGATTTTTAAAGATTTTCCTATGAGAAACTGATAAGCCCCAGGGCGGGGCTATTTTTGGTCCAGGGGTCATAATTTGAACGATCTTCGTAGAGGACCGTTAGATGATGCTACATACCAAATATCAAAGGTCTAGGCCTTACGGTTTCAGAGGAGAAGATTTTTTAAAGATTTTCCTAAGAAAAACTGATAAGCCCCGGGGCGGGGCCATTTTTGGTCCGGGGGACATAATTTGGAAATCTTTGTAGAGGTCCATTAGACAATGCTACATACCAAATATCAAATGTCTAGGCCTTACGGTTTCAGAGAAGAAGATTTTTAAAGATTTTCCTATGAAAAACTGATAAGCCCCGGGGCATGGCTATTTTTGGCCCGGGGGTCATAATTTGAACAATCTTGGTAGATGACCATTAGATGATGCTACATACTAAATACCAAAGGTCTAGGCCTTACGGTTTCTGAGAAGATTTTTAAAGATTTTCCTATGAAAAACTGATAAGCCCCGGGGCGGGCCATTTTTGGTCCGGGGGTCATAATTTGAACAATCTTTGTAGAGGACCATTAGATGATGCTACATACCAGATATCAAAGGTCTAGGCCTTACGGTTTCAGAGGAGAAGATTTTTAAAGATATTCCTAAGAAAAACTGATAAGCCCCAGGGCGGGGCCATTTTTGGTCCGGGGGACATAATTTGAACAATCTTTGTAGAGGACCATTAGATGATTCTACATACCAAATATCAAAGCTCTAGGCTTTGTGGTTTCAGAGAAGAAGATGTTTAAGTAAATTGTTGACGACGCACATACGCACGACGCCGGACACTGCCCCCTCACAATACCTCACCTGGCACTTTGTGCCAGGTGAGCTAAAAACACCAGACTACAGTTTCTGCCATGTTTAAATATTCCTATGTTCATATACCATTATAAAAATTAACGATATAAATATTCATACTATTTTTTCTTAACCCATTCCCTCATATAAACGTGTTACCACGCATTTGCAAACAGAGTAGATACTGATCAGACGGCGCCTATTAGAGCTGTCTGAAAGTGTTTGTAAAGCTGAGTAAGTCAATTCCACACAAGTTTTATAATTTTAAATGGAACTAATGGCTTAGAAAGTATTATATCCTACTATTATATGTAGACACAACTTTAGCCAAATGGTGCAGACTCATATCAAATTGCTCCTTCAGGAGCTGTTTGATCAGGGTCTACACTATTTGTTTCTATTGCCACTATTCAGTATTACAAACCCATGGAGAGGGGAGATTGAGTGTCCCATTATTTTGGCTACTTATATAGTAGACCTTAACCCATTCCCTAATAGGCTATTTTTAGATTCAACCTATTGAATAAATCTACCTAAAAGGAGCATTAACTAGAGAAAAGGAAAATGTTAGAATTTTGTAGTTTGAAACCATTGTGATAAATGGAGCATTTGCTCCTATAGGAGCAAATGCTCTATTTATCACAATGGTTTCATAAAATGACTTTTTCAGAGGCGTAGAAAGGCGTATTTATGGAGAAAAGGGTTAATCAAACTACTCCTTCAGGATCAGTTTGATATGTGTCAGCAATATCTACTCAAGTTTGTTTGACTGAATGTCTATACTTATTAATCTTTATAGTCTGCTGCAGGCGGATGTGTGATTAACATTGCTAACAGTTTGGGTCCAGATGAGACGCCAAGTAATTCAGTGTCTCATCAGGATCCAAACTGTTTGAAACCCTGATTGCATAATGGTAGACTAATTGATTATGGCTTGAATTTGAAAATTTAGTGGGTAAAAATTGTCTATAAAAGTTTAACCCATTCCCTCATACTCATAGGCTATTTTTAGATCCAACCTCTTTGAATAAATCTACCGAAAAGGAGCGTTAACTAGAGAAAAGAACAATGGTTTCAACAGATGATTTTTACAGAGGCATAGAAAGGCGTATTTATTGAGGAAAGGGTTTAGTATTTCACACCCAGTTCATTAAAATTTTGCATTGTGTCAGGTAAGGTGGTTCTGTTTTGCAACAGCAGTTGACAAGCATTATTCGTCGAGATGAATGACACACAGTGTAGGATGTGAAACGGCAAGTTGCTGATGGTGGATCGGAGCTTTACCATGTGTACTGGTCTGATCTATCTCTGAGAGGCAATTCTAAAGAGTATAAGAAAGGGTTAGGTGGGGAAATATGGGAATTCTAAAAAATTACCTAAATACTCCTTATTTACAGCTCTGGGTGCAATGTTGCCATTCATGACCTATTTATCCTTTACCTGATTAATATTTATGTAAGAAATGATGATATCATGTATATTCATCAGTTTTATTTTATACAGTATACATGTATAAACACTATAGAAGCAAAGATCTATATTATGAAAACAGTGTAGACCCTGATCATAAGGCCGTCTGATCTTGGTCTGCTCTGTTTAAAAAGGTGTAATAACACCCTTTCCCTGTTTTATGTTTATGCCAAATTCAATACCTACTGACTATATTCATGGACAAAATAGTAAAAATTGAAATATGGAAGGTGGAACATTGTAGCCATTTTGAAATGTAAAGAAACGGATCTACATGTATCAAATTCCATTTATAAGCAAACAGAGCAGACCCTGATCAGACGGCTCCTATAGGAGCCATCTGATCTGGATCTACTGTTTGCAAATGCTTGAAAAGGCTTTTATATGAAGGAAAGTGTTAATGGATGTCTATGAGCAAAGGGTTAACTCTTCTATTTAGGACATGTTGAAGTTGAATGGAATGTGAGTTAAAATGGAATGTGAGTTAATAAGTATTAACCATTTAATTCTTGAATATTTATGCTAGACTGCAGATTATGAATATTATTTTTTGTTCTTAGAGTATGAAATATGGAAGAAATTTATTGCCATATGGCAATTATAGAGAATCTGATTTGTGACATACAAACAAATGAAGCAGACCCTGATGAAACATTTACAGGAGCTGTATGATCTGGGTCTACTCTGTTTGCAAAGAGGCGGGTTTATGTAGTAAACTACAGTAAAACCTCTCTATAACGGCCACTAAATTGTGTTAATTAGTTGGTATTTAGGGCAGGTGGCTGCTTAAAGCAAGGTGAAAGTTAAACAGAACGCTCCTATAGGAGCGTTCTGTTTTACTTTCACCTTGCTTTAAGTAACCACCTGCCTTTAACACAAAATACTTGATGTAATTTAGTGGCCGTTACTGAGAGGTTTTACTGTAGCCACGTTTTTATGCCTATGCAAACAGAACACCCAGATCAGATGGCTCCTGTTGGAGCCGTCTGATCAGGGTCTGCTGTGTTTTCAAAAAATGTACATATGGCAGTAGTCTGCTAATAAATATTCATTGTCAAAATTTCTTGCATGAATATTCAACAGGGAAAGGGTTAACTACAAAAATATGATCATTTGAACAGAAGTTTGTAGGTTTTGTGTATATTTTAATGGGTACTTTAACTCATTCTCCCCTAGACTATTTTTAGACCCAACCTCTTTGAATAAATCTACTGAAAAGGAGCATTAACTATAGAAAAAGGAAAATTTCAGAATTGTGTAGTTTTGAAACCATTGTGGAACCTATGGAGCAAATGCTCTATCACAATGGTTTCACAAAATAGCTTTTACATAGGCGCAATAAGGTGTCAGTAGGAGAGAATAAGTTAATTAATTTTGATTCAAATGTTAAAATTGTATTAAAATAATTTTTAATTACATATTGAACCATCAGTAATATGTTCTTCATCTGTTTTTGAACACCCAGCCCACATCAAACTCTACGTAGGTGTATACTGTTGTAGAGTTAAGGTAATCTGGCACAAAATGCCAAAGTGAGTTATCCCTTTCCCTGTTCTATTTTTATTCCAAATTTCAATACCTACTGAATATTCATGGATAAAAGTTATAGTAAAAATATTGAACATGGAACATTGTAGCCATTTTAGGAAGTAAAGAAACATATCTTCAGCAAATAGAGCAGATCCTGATCAGACAGCTTTGCTAGGAGCTGTCTGATCAGGGTCTACTCTGTTTGCAAGCATGTGAATATGAAGGAAAGGGTTATTGGGGTCACAGGAATGATTTTTGCAAATGACTTGGATCCTGCACTAGTCGATTATTGCAATTAAAAAAACAACATTTTGAACAGCATCTTTAAATGGCATCTCCCATTTACCTTATTGATATGCCCTTTTTTAACCCCTTTGCAAACTCCAGTAGTCATCTGATACAGGGTCTACTCGGTTTACTTATGAAATGATGTAGATCCGATTCAACAGTTTCTGCCATGGAAATATTAGGTGTTCATGTCATTATAAAATTCATTTAATTCATTCCCTGCTATTGACACATTTTGGCGCCACTATAAAAGTCACAATTTGAAACCATTGTGATAAATAGAGCATTTTCTCCTATGGAGCAAATGCTGCATTTATCACAATGGTTTCCAAACTACGCAATAATAAAATTCTCCTTTTCTATAGTTAATGCTCCTTTTCGGTAGATTTATTCAAAGAGGTTGGGTCTAAAATTTTAGGAGGGAATGAGTTAATTAATATTCAGGGTTTCATTATTATACGCTGCAAACAAAGTTTGAGGGGTACATATGTATACTGGAATCACCGTCTGTCCACATTTGGTGTCACACTTCCATCAATTTGAAAGTCAGTCACTTTATATTTGGTATACATAATAACCACAAATAGAAGACGTGCAAGGCACAATTTTCATGTGTTTAGCACCGGGCATTGCAGAATTATCTCCACTTGACCTTGGAGTATTTTTTGTCATGAAACATGGGTAGTTGGTGTTGCAAACTGCTCCTTCAATTTGAAAATTATTGAACTGATACTTACCATATATAGTCATAATAACCACGAGTAGTAGATGAGCAAGACATTATGTTTTTGTGTTAAGCACCAGGGTCCATGCTTATAAAGCTTTTTAGTTGAGTCTGAGTTTGATTGGTCGGATTTGAGCCAAAGACTCAAATCGGACCAGTGGCATACATAACCATGAATAGTAGATGTGTAAGACACAGTTTCATGAGTAATTCCAGGTGTTGTAGAATTATCTCTCCTTGAACTTCATTGTTTTTTTGTCATAACATTTTGTCATAACAGTAACCTTCTCATTGATTTTTCTTTTCATATAAGCTTACTATTACACATCTACTAGCAAAAGACCTGGAGCATTTCCATAACAAGAGTGCCAAAAAATGAAAATTTCACAATATACGCCCATCAAATGTCTGGATGTTGAAAGGCCATTACTCCATATCAGGTGGCATAAATTAAGGGGAGATAATTGTGGAGTGTCAAGAACATTCTTGCTATTTATCAAACCTGACTGAGACATTATGGTAATATACATGCTGACCTAATTCGAAAAGGATTGGATTACAATTGTTTGAGTTAGAGAGAGGACAAGCAAAAGTTCACCGAAATTCATAAAGTAAGTTGAGATCATTCTTGAGTGTCAAAGACAATCTTGCTGGTTATCTAACATGACTGAGACATTATGGTAATATTCATGCTGACCAAATCTGAAAAGGATTGGATTACATTTGTTTGAGTTATAGAGAAAGGACAAGCAAAAATTCACGGAAATTCATAAAGTAAGAGGAGATAATTCTGGAGTGTCTGAGGGAATCTTGCTGGTTATCGAACATGACTGAGATCTTATGTTAATATACATGCTTACAAAATTTGAAAAGGATTGGATTACATTTGTTTGAATTAGAAAGTGGGCAAGCAAAAATGCATGGAAATTCATTAATTAAAGGGAGATAATTCTGGAGTTTCTGGGGGCAATCTTGCTGGTTATCGAATTTGACTTAGACATTATGGTAATATACATGCTGACAAAATTTGAAAAGGATTGGATTGCATTTGTTTGAGTTCGAGAGCGGACAAGCAAAGTTCACAGACGGACAGCGCCATGACATAATACGTCCCTTCTGAAGACGGGCGTATAAAAAGCAGGCCTAAAAGGCCATATGTGGCACTAAGCAAGGTCTAAATCTAATTATGTGACAATAAGACTAACATCAAATGCATCAATTTTTGCCTTTTATACCATAACATACCCTTTAGACTTTGCCCAAGAAGAATCCTCATCCTTCTACTCCATAAATACGCTTTTCTACGCCTTCTGCAAACAGTGAAGACCAAAATCAGAAGGCTCCTATAGCTGTATGATCTGGGTCTGCACTCAGGATCTTGTAAACCTGAGTTTATCCAGCCATTCATAGAACTAATTGCCAATACATGTACAGTAAAACCTCTCTTAACCGGACATTAAATTTAGTATAAATACCGGTCTTGGAGACAGGTGACAGCTTAATGCAGGGTGAAAGTCATGCAGAAAGCTCCTAGAGGAGCTTTCTGCATGACTTTCACCCTGCATTAAGCAGTCACCTGCCTAAAATATCTAAATTCTTCTCTACTAGAATTCCGGTTAAGGGAGGTTTTACTGTATATACATATTGACCCTTTCCCTGTTCTATGCTTATTCCAAATTTCAGTACCTGCTGAATATTCATGGCCAAAATAGTTATAATGAAATATGGAAGGTGGAACAATAAAGCCATTTTAGAAAGTAAAGAAACAATGCATCAAATTCCATTAGCAAACACAGCAGACCCTGATCAGATGGCTCCTGTAGGAGCCGTCTGATCCGAGTCTACTCAGTTTGCAAATGCATGAAAACACATTTATAATATGAGGGAAAGGCTTCAAATACTATTTGAGATAATAAATATGCCAAGAGGGTAGAGTTTAATTCATTAATAATTTAATTTAATATTCATTGAGGAAAGGGTTAAGATACTGCATCTGCCATTGGTATACAACAGAGGTTCCATGAACTCCTTTGTTCTCCCTTACCAATAAAGTAAAAGAGTCTAAAATCTGTTACACATGGTAAAAATATTAAGCAAATCCTCCAAATAAAGTTGGAGTACCGGTAGTTGTGCACACAAGACTTATTCACTGTGTATTATATACTGAAATAAACAACAAAGGGACATAAATCTGGCAAAAATGGTTGCAGCGATAATTTCTTCCTTTACATATATCTCCACGTCAAGGTTGTTCATCTGTGATAGTATATTTAGTATATCCTCCTAATAGTGTAGATGGAGTCGCACACACAAGAATGTGTTTATGGATGGATACACGCCGATTTCAGAATAACCCCCTTCCTTTACAACTGGTACAGCCTGTTACTACATACATGTTTATACACCTCTAAACACCTTTGCAAACAGGGTAGACCAAGATCAAATGATACTTGTAGGAGCTTATGAAATAGTAAGGATCTGATTCTAGTTTTAGCCATGGAAAAAGTCCTTTGGTGCAAGAGCTGCGTGCGGCGCCAACGCTAGTCTGATTTGGTGCTTGTCCAGCTAAATTAAACATTTTTTTAAAAAAATAAAAATAAATGGTCATAACTCAATTTTTTTTAAAAGAAGAGTTATGGTTCTTATGTAGGGGCCTTCCCCTTAATGAGATCTATTAACCTATGAAGTCTCATGTTGATACTTCTTATACTTTTCGAGTAATGAGCCACATTAAAGTTTTTGCAAGCTCACGACAACGCGCCACCGCCTACGACCCAATGATCACAATAGCTTGACTTTTCTTCAAAACAGACGAGCTAAAAATGCAGCTAATGGTTATTTCTTACCAAAAAAGTTCATGGAAAAGGGTTAAAATTCAGTCAATGAGTATTACTATCACTTACACAGTTTGGTAATACATATTATTTGTTGATCAAGGTATCAAACAAGAGCTGTCACAGGACTGCACGCTTGACTATTCTCAGAATTGTTAGTGTAAAAAAACTTGATAGTGGACTAAAATAGTGTCCAATGATACTGGAAGCAAGTAATCAAAGTCTCAGTAAAATATCTTTCATATTATTCAGGATGTAAGATCTCTTTGAACTTTTTAATAATAGAGAAAAACTTAAGCAAAACGGCCAATAATTTCTGTTAAAATGCTTGACAGAGTAATGCACTATTGCCTACAGATGAAACATGTGATAGTGATCAAGTGATCCAAATTTCAAAGTATATCTCAAAGGGTTATGTAAATCAGTGAACTTTACCAAAAACCTTAACCAAAATGTTTAAGTTAAAAGGGCCATAATTCTGTCAAAATCCCTGACAGAGTAATGTACTCTTGCCTACATATGAAGCTGGTGGTGGTAAACAAGTGATCCAAATTTCAAAGCTTTATCTCAAAGGGTTATGTAAATAAGTGGACTTTAACAAAAACCTTAACCAAAATTTCTAAGTTAAAAAGGGCCATAATTCTGTCAAAATGATTGACAGAGTTAAGCACTCCTGTCTACAGATGAAGATTGTGGTGGTGAACAAGTGTTCCAAGTTTGAAAGCTTTATTCCAAAGAGTAGAGGCAAAAAGTGGACTTTAACAAAAACCTTAACCAAGGTGTGATGCGGACGCCGGGGCAAGTAGGATAGCTCCACTATTCTTCGAACAGTCGAGCTAAATGTATCATTTAATTAATCCCCTTATAGACAACGCTGAAGGGAATTATAGGTTAACACAGTCTGTCCATCAGTCAGTAAGGTGTTTTTTTTATAAATAATAGTAGCAGATATTGAAGTGATATTTCGTATGTAGCTTTATTATAATGAGTTACAGATTAAGTTTGAATTTTGTTATGCGTTGTTGGCCTTTCACGAAATTGGACTTTCAATGCTCCCAACATATTCAATTAGATAACTATGGTCTGAAGAAAACCAACCCTTTCTTATAATATATTCATACTTTATTATCCTAATGATCAATGTTGCTGAAACAGAAATCCTCAATGGTACAATGAGATGCTTTCAAGATGCAGCGGCAACATCATCAGTCCGTATTTCTGTTTGTCTACATATACGTAACTTGGATATCAGAAATAAGGTAAAATTTAACAAAATACATTGTTTTCATTATATGCATGTACATGTAGTTTGTTACACGATATTCCATTTGGTATCAAACAGCATGTTAACCCTTTCCTTCATATAAATGCCTTTTCACGCCTTTGCAAACAGAGTAGACCCAGATCAGACAGTTCCTATAGGATCAGGGTCTGCTCTGTTTGCTTATGACATGATATAGACCCGATTCTAGTTTTTGTCAAAGCAAACAATTACCTTGAAACTTATAAAAATTATAAAAATTGAAGTAATAAATATTCATGATTTCATTTTTTCTTACATAATTTTGAACAGGGAAAGGGTTAAATGTACATGTAGTCTAATGTTGTTGAACCTGTATGATCTGGATCTACTGTTTTCAAAGGTATATACCGGTATATGCAGTAAAGGGTTTAACAAACATTACTGTAGAAGACTATGCTTAAACCCTTCTAAGCAGAAAATAAGAATGTTATGTTTTATCCACCAGTAGTCTCTCTATAAAATTCAGGGATAATGAAGACAATTATAATCTGACAATGAGCCCATGTACCATATTGTGTCCAAAATTACAAGAACACTCAATATCCTCTCTCGAACTATTATCCAGCAGTAGTCTCTCTATAAAATTCAGGGATAATGAAGACAATATAATCTGACAATGAGCCTATGTACCATATTGTGCCCAAAATTACAAGAACACCCAATCTCCTCTTTCTACATGTATTAGCAAAGCTGGATGAGTCCATTTGAGAAGTTTTGATAAAACTTTAAAAAACTAGAATACAGGTACTAGCAACCAGCCTAGACCTTGATAAAACCATAGGGGTCTGTACCGCTTCATCGGAGTTTATACATACTATAATAAGTTATTATATAGTATGTATAGACATCTATGAATTGGTACAGACCCCTATGGATTAAACTACCGGTACTCCTTTAGGAGCAGTTTGATCTAAGTCCGGCGTACCAAACATTTTGGGTAAATATGGTGCTATTCAGAAAAGGTCAGAAGTCATTTGCCCTTGTGTTGTCCATCTTCAAGCAAAAGGTGAGGTAACTCACCAAAACAACTCTAATACAAGAATTCTGCCTGTGGCAAACAATGCTGACGTTATACAATTGAGAGAAGTATTTTGAATGATTGAGAATTCCAGTTTGAAAATTCCACCATACCGTGGTGTGTATTACTACACTAGGTATCAATTTGAACAAGTGTAAAATACAGTAAAACCTCTCTATAACGACCACTAAATTACATCAAGTATTGTGTGTTAAAGACAGGTGGCTGCTTAAAGCAAGATGAAGTGAGTGAGGTTTTACGTCCGACCAACAGTATTTCTGTTATTTGCAGACAGCACCACCCAGTCACATTATCCCGACACCGGACCGACTAGTCCTAGAACTACCCTTTTAATGTCAAGCGTAGACAAGGGAGCTACTAAATGCAAGATGAAAGTAAAACAGAATGCTCCTATAGGAGCGTTCTGTTTTACTTTCACCTTGCTTTAAGTAGCCACCTGCCCTAAATACCAACTAAATAACACAATCTAGTGGCCGTTATAGAGGTTTTACTGTATAACATCATGAAACCCAACACCAAACTTCATTCCTATAGATTCAAACTCTCGTCAAACTTAAATTGAATATTGTGTCCATAGGACACAAATGCTAAACTAGGGGACACAAAAAAATAACCGGGATTATAATTTGTTTAACAAAAATTGATTTCTGTAGATGTAGTAATCTAACTGGAAACCACTTTAATTTGGTTTTTAAATTCCTTCTTTACAAATAAAACAATTGTTCTGTCTTTTCAATGTTCATCATATTTACCATATTCTGGACTTTCCAATTGCTTACCTTAGTTTCAACTGTTATTACATATCGATACAAGAGACAAGAGGGCCATTGGCCCTATATCGCTCACCTGAGTTACAGTAATACATGTATATTGACATGTTAATTTTTCAGTGGAAAACAATCTAGCAGATGAAATAAGCTTAGTGCACTGCTTTCACCCTTTCACTGCTGAATAAACTTGAACTGGATTCAGAACTAATACCAAGTGAATGGTTGACCAAGATCTAAACTGTTTACATCTTGTGCCATTTTTGCCTTAGCTCAAAATGCCTAAAACTGGTCTTTGAGAAATTCAAATGACTTTTATAAAGCTATGCAATTAATGCAATTATACCTTGACCCAGGTATATAGGCAAATAAAGTGCTAGGCAGTACATAATGCCAGTTTTTGTGTGAAATGACCAATAAGAATATCTTTAAAAATCGTTTAACCCTTTCCCTCATATAAAGCTGTTTTCATGCATTAGCAAACAGAGTAGACTCAGATCAGACGACTCCTACGGAAGCTGTCTGATCTGGGTCTTCTCTGTTTCTTTTGACACAATATAGATCGGATTCTACAGTTTTTGTCAAAGCAAAAACTTCTCTTCAGAGAAATAATGTGTTTTACACATTAACAAGAGGGTCGTCACGGGTGACAAATGCCCCCAAAGTGTTTGACACCGAAATGCATTTTGGTGGAAAAACAATACAATGTAATGCAGGTGTAACATGAAATTTTGATGCTGTTAAAAATGACACAGGAGTCAGTTCTTAACATTAGAAACAGAACCTTAACATTAGAAACAGAACCTTTGACGATTATGATAGCTAAGAAAAGAGCCAAGCGTCAAAACTTAGTTAAAAAGGACCCTAAGTCATTCTCAACGTTAAAAAGGACCCTGGGTTGATTGCCAACGTTTAAGGTATAGGAGATATGCTCTGGACAAGCTTTTTGTATCTGGTAAGATATAGGAGATATGCTCCGGACTGTAAAATTGAGGTCAAAGGTCAAGGTCAAGGTCAGTGATCTGAAAATGGTACATGACTCTCCCCCATCCCAAGATGAACTCACAAACCAAATTTGGATTCCGTAGCTGGTAAGGTATAGGAGAAATGCTCCAGACAAGCTTTGTGTAAAATCTAGGTCAAAGGTCAAGGTCACAGTGACCTGAAAATGGTACGCGACACTCCGCCATCCCAAGATAAACTCACACATTAAATTTGGAATCCGTAGCTGGTAAGGTATAAGAGATATTCTCTGGACAACCTTTTTTGTAAAATCGAGGTCAAAGGTCAAGGTCAAGGTCACAGTGACCTGAAAATGGTACGCGACACTCCGCCATATGAAGGTGATCTCACAAACCAAATTTGGAATCCGTATCTGGTAAGGTATAGGAGATATGCTCTGGACAAGCTTTTTGTAAAATCGGTCAAGGTCAAGGTTAAGGTCATAGTGACCTGGAAATGGTACATGACATTCCGCCATCCCAAGATGAACTCACACACCAAATTTGGAATCTGTAGCTGGTAAGGTAAAGGAGATATGCTCCGGACAAGCTTTTTGTAAAATCGGTCAAAGGTCATGGTCAAGGTCACAGTGATCTGAAAATGGTATGCGACACTCCTCCATCCAAAGATGAACTCACACACCAAATTTGGAATCCTTAGCTGGTAAGGAATAGGAGATATACTCCGGACAAGCTTTTTGTAGCTGGTAAGGTATAAGCGTTTTTTAAAATCGAGGTCAAAGGTCAAGGTCAAGGTCACAGTGACCTGGAAATGGTACGCGACACTCCGCCATCCCAAGATGAACTCACACACCAAATTTGGAATCTGTAGCTGGTAAGGTAAAGGAGATATGCTCCGGACAAGCTTTTTGTAAAATCGGTCAAAGGTCATGGTCAAGGTCACAGTGATCTGAAAATGGTACGCGACACTCCTCCATCCCAAGATGAACTAACACACCAAATTTGGAATCCTTAGCTGGTAAGGTATAGGAGATATACTCCGGACAAGCTTTTTGTAGCTGGTAAGGCATAAGCTTTTTTTAAAATCGAGGTCAAAGGTCAAGGTCAAGGTCACAGTGACCTGGAAATGGTACATGACATTCCGCCATCCCAAGATGAACTCACACACCAAATTTGGAATCTGTAGCTGGTAAGGTAAAGGAGATATGCTCCGGACAAGCTTTTTGTAAAATCGGTCAAAGGTCATGGTCAAGGTCACAGTGATCTGAAAATGGTATGCGACACTCCTCCATCCAAAGATGAACTCACACACCAAATTTGGAATCCTTAGCTGGTAAGGAATAGGAGATATACTCCGGACAAGCTTTTTGTAGCTGGTAAGGTATAAGCGTTTTTTAAAATCGAGGTCAAAGGTCAAGGTCAAGGTCACAGTGACCTGGAAATGGTACGCGACACTCCGCCATCCCAAGATGAACTCACACACCAAATTTGGAATCTGTAGCTGGTAAGGTAAAGGAGATATGCTCCGGACAAGCTTTTTGTAAAATCGGTCAAAGGTCATGGTCAAGGTCACAGTGATCTGAAAATGGTACGCGACACTCCTCCATCCCAAGATGAACTAACACACCAAATTTGGAATCCTTAGCTGGTAAGGTATAGGAGATATACTCCGGACAAGCTTTTTGTAGCTGGTAAGGCATAAGCTTTTTTTAAAATCGAGGTCAAAGGTCAAGGTCAAGGTCACAGTGACCTGGAAATGGTACATGACATTCCGCCATCCCAAGATGAACTCACACACCAAATTTGGAATCTGTAGCTGGTAAGGTAAAGGAGATATGCTCCGGACAAGCTTTTTGTAAAATCGGTCAAAGGTCATGGTCAAGGTCACAGTGATCTGAAAATGGTATGCGACACTCCTCCATCCAAAGATGAACTCACACACCAAATTTGGAATCCTTAGCTGGTAAGGAATAGGAGATATACTCCGGACAAGCTTTTTGTAGCTGGTAAGGTATAAGCGTTTTTTAAAATCGAGGTCAAAGGTCAAGGTCAAGGTCACAGTGACCTGGAAATGGTACGCGACACTCCGCCATCCCAAGATGAACTCACACACCAAATTTGGAATCTGTAGCTGGTAAGGTAAAGGAGATATGCTCCGGACAAGCTTTTTGTAAAATCGGTCAAAGGTCATGGTCAAGGTCACAGTGATCTGAAAATGGTACGCGACACTCCTCCATCCCAAGATGAACTAACACACCAAATTTGGAATCCTTAGCTGGTAAGGTATAGGAGATATACTCCGGACAAGCTTTTTGTAGCTGGTAAGGCATAAGCTTTTTTTAAAATCGAGGTCAAAGGTCAAGGTCAAGGTCACAGTGACCTGGAAATGGTACGCGACACTCCGCCATCCTAAGATGAACTCACACACCAAATTTGGAATCTGTAGCTGGTAAGGTAAAGGAGATATGCTCCGGACAAGCTTTTTGTAAAATCAAGGTCAAAGGTCAAGGTCAAGGTCACAGTGACATGAAAATGGTACGCGACACTCCCCCATCCCAAGATGAACTCACACACCAAATTTGGTATCCGTAGCTGATGTGACAAAGGAAATATACTCCGGACAAAAGGTACACACACCCACACACCCACCCACACACCCACCCACCCACACACCCACCCACCCACACACCCACACACACACACACCCACACACGCACGGTGCGATCACTATATGCCGCCAAAGCCTAGCTTTGGGGGCATAAAAATAAGAGTAGACTAGATCAGAAGGCTGCTATAGAAGCTGTCTGATCAGGGTCTGCTCTGTTTACATTTGACAAGATATAGATTTGATTTTACAGTTTTTTTCAAAGCTAAAACTTCTATTTATGGCAATAACAATTTTTTAAGCATTAGCAAACAAGAGTAGTCCCAGATCAATTTTTGTCAAAGCAAATAGGTTAAGGGTTAATAGGTGTTTAGAAATAATTCTAGATCTAGGTGTGAATATCTCATGATAATTCAATTAAACGGGTCATTAGTATTTTTAACAATTGAAATTGAGAAGAGTTACGTCTATTGTTATAATTAAGTTATATTTACTCAGTTATTTCATTAATATCATACAAAATTCAGACATTTTAGGACTTTATAATGTGTTGTCATCAAATTTTATATAAAAATGTTATATTTAAGATGCTTTTTTGGGCAGCAGTAGTAATTTTAACACCTATCATTGTTAGGGGGGCAAATGCATTATCATGTTTTCTTAAGAATTACCATGACTTATATCAGTTGGGCCATTGCATAATCATGTTTTCACAGTTTTCTTAAACATTACCATGACTTACATCAGTTGGGTTTGGACCCAGATCAAAAGTCTAGATGGTGATCATTTTCCTTGATTGGCTGAATTGTTACTTTCCAATATCTCTCACATCTAATTTGAGAGACATTGGAAGACACCATGTAACATCTAGCTATCACTAACACTACACACTGGGGTTAATAGGTCAAAATGCCTTTAATGTTTCGTCTGCAACAAAAAGTTATTGTCATCTGCTTCAATTCTTAAATTAAACTTACTTTCTTTTTATTGCAAAAATATGGTTAAGATGACAAACAGTTTGGATCCTGATGAGACGCTGCAGTATGCGGCCTCTCATCTGGATCCAAACTGTTTGCATAGGTAATCACAGTTTCACCACTAGCATGCAAAGAGTTAAGAGTCATGCATTGACCTGGAGAGATTTTACTGCCGAGCCCTGTAACCTTTGAACTGAAGGATCTGGAGTTGTTCATTTAACCCTTAATTTCCCTCATATAAACTTGTTTTCATGCATCTGCAAACAGAGTAGACCCAGATAAGGTGGCTCCTGTAGGATCAGTGTCTGTTATTTGCTAATGGAATTTGACAGATCTGTTTCTATGCCTTCTAAAACAGCTACACTGATTCACCTTCAACATTTTATCATAAATAGATATAAATAGAATGACACTGGAACTCCAATGCAGTTATCTCCCTTTGTCCCTTATGGCTATGCTGATGGGACAAGGGAAATAACTGTGAGGAAATTACCTTTTAAGTGTTACAGATTCAGATGTTAAGTAGCATAAAACCCCAGGGTGAGACCATTTTTGGCCCAGGGGTCATTATTTGAACACACCTGATAGTGGTATATTAGGTGATGCTTCATACCAAATATCTTAGCTCTAGATTATGTGGTTTCAGACAAAAAGATTTTTAAAGGTTTCCCTATATAAGTCTATGTAAAAACTACAAGCCCAAGGGCAGGGCCATTTTTGGCCCGGGGGTCATCATTTTAACAAACTTGGTAAAGGACCATTAGATGATGCTATATACCAAATATCAAAGCTCTAGAAATTGTGGTTTCAGAGAAGAAGATTTTTAAAGATTTAAAAAAAAAACCTGTAAAAGTAGTGGGGCGGGGCCATTTTTTGCCCGGGGGTCATGATTTTAACAAAACTGATAGAGGACTAACAAATGGGTAGTTGTGTGACTTTTTCCTTTGATCTTTTCTTGTGTGACTAGTCCCACAAGTAAAACTATTTTTGGCTCTAACTTTGGAATAGAATGATCTGGAAGCTAACCCTTACCCTAACCCTATGTCCCACAACTGGCCAGGTTAATGTCACAAGAAATGGCCAGGTTAATGTCACAAGAGATGGCCAGGTTAATGATTTTACTTGTGCGACTAGTTAGAAAAAGTCACACAACTACCCTTTGGTGAGTGCGGACAGACGGACAGACGGACAGACGGACAGACGGACGACGGACGACAGGCGGTCACAATAGCTCACCTTGAGCCTTTGGCTCAGGTGAGCTAAAAAGCAACTTAGATGTCTAAAGAACAGAAAGAGAAGAAATGACAGAACCCCCATTAATAGTTTAAAAATATCAAATGCACAAGTTTCAAGTTGGTTCAAAATAAATGTCTACTTTTCTGGCGAGTCATACATACACTGTACATGCTTAATCGTGTTTCTAAGTGAACACACAGAATGTGCGATCATATTTTCCCCATATAACCCTTTCCACCATAAATACTCCTCTATAATAATCACTTCTTGAAACCATTGTGATAAATAGAGCTTAACACAATGGTTTCAAACTACAAAATTCTAAAATTTTACTTTTCTCTAGTAAATGCTCCTTTGGGTAGATTCATTCAAAGAGGCTGGGTCTAAAAATAGCCTATGGAGGAAAGGGATAATGAAATGGTCAGTAACATAAGCCTTTATTATCTCTTCTACAATACAATCAAACTCACAGGGAACATTTGTGGGTCTACATGGTCTAAAAAGTAAAAAAAAAAAATGATTGGGTCGATTTAGTGTTATATTATATACAAGGGGTCTAAAATCAAGTATATCTACCAATGAGGACTGTGTAAAAAGGTAAGTGAGTTTTGATTGGAAACCATTCCATCTATCAACCTACTGACATGTGCAAAAGCAATATACCCCACCACCCTCATTTAAATAAAATGCCCAATATAATACCTGTCATTTTCAATGAGGCAGAAACTGAGGTAGATATTAAGAGCCATACCCTGGCATTTTAATTTCAATTGAGCCAATGACTAAAGAAAAGAGCCCAATGACTAAAGAAAAGAGCACTGCAATAGCCCTTTCCCTGTTCTATGTTTATTACAAATGTCAATACCTAATGAATATTCATGGCAATAATAGTCATAATGAAATATGGAAGGTGGAACACTGTAGCCATTTTAGAAAGTATAGAAACAGATCTATCTTATTTGACTGGCAAACAGAGCAGACCCTGATCAGATGGCTCCTATAGGAGCCATCTGAGTGAGTTGGGTTTTACGTCCGACCAACAGTATTTCAGTTATTTGCAGACGGCACCCGCATGAGACAAGTTATAGTGCTGCCTCACTGGAATACTCCAAAGCTTGGTTATAAGCATCTTGGTTTTCAAAGGGACATTACGGTACTCTGTCAAAATACATGACGACATTCTGTGGGTCTTGTGATAATAATCAACAAGTTCATAATAATTAGCTCCAAAGAAGACATTAAGGCAAAAACTTAAATGTTTTGCACTATAACAACACCAGGTTAGGCAATTCATTAGAACTTTTACAAGAGCACCGCATGCTGGTGTCTACGCTTGTCTGTGACGGTGAACAAGTGTGTGAAGTTTCGTAAGATTTGCATGAATAGTAAAGAATAGGCAACGTTAAAGTTTCTGGATGACACGACGACAACAATGCCAACGCCGGAGTTACGACAATAACTCGTATTTTTTTCAAAGAAGAAAAAACAGACGAGCTAAAAACAACACGACATATTAAAATTTGTATAACTGATAAAGATCTACTATTATTGTAATGCATATTTCAATAGAATCTGTTTTAAGTGACCACTTATCACGAGTCCTAAAAAAGTGCATGGTTTCCACACAACCTGTGTAGCATTCAACAACCACGCATCTTAACCCATTTCCTCATATTGACGCCTCTGTAAAAGTCATTTTTGGAAACCATTGTGATAGAGTATTTGCTCCCTTTTTTTTAGTAAATGCTCCTTTTCGGCTGATTTATTCAAAGAGGTAGGGTCTAAAAATAGCCTATGACGTAAAGGGTTAATGGCCTACTTTTTGAGTGGTCACCGAGAAATAACCCTTTATGTGGTATGAATCGTCTGCCTAAAAACCAGGTTTAATCAGTGTTCTAGTAGTTCAAGACAAAAATAATTTTCAAGGTGAAACGTGTTTATAAGTAATACAAAGTCCCTATAAACTTAATTTAAGTTTATATGACTTTGTATTACTTAACCCTTTACCCAATAGCCTGTTTCTAGTTTTGAAGACATATGACCACTTAAAGCAGGTTGAAAGTAAAGCAGAATGCGCCTTAAGGCGCATTCTGCTTTACTTTTAGCCTGCTTTAAGCTACCACCTACTAGGATATAGAAAATATTTATTATGCAATATGTTCATGACTGTATGAATTTGAACTATTTTCTTCAGCGGAGGAATAAATCAAACACGCTAAAAGCCGCTTCTATCAGGTAAAGGGTTAAACACGTTTCACCAATAATACATGTAGCTGCATTTCAACAAAATTTTATTTATACTGAACAAATTTAATTCATTCTGTATCCATGAATAATTCAGACAAGATATAAGGCAGACAATGGACATTTATGTTGCAAAATTACATAATGCATTATATTCATGAAAAACCTAAAGCATACTAAAACATTTCAATGACTTTAACTCATTTGCGCCCAGTGGATTCTTCCATGTTTAAATATTGGAGTAGTCCATTTTTTATCTAAAATGACCTAAAATTTCAAATTCGATTTATATTGAAATTCCTATCAGCAAACAGTGTAGACCCTGATCAGACGCCACATTATGCAAATGGGTTAATAATGTCAATAAAATTCAACTTTATACGTATAATTTCAGTCTAGATCTTTAATTTTTGTCGCTGACAGCCATTTATGATTTATGGCCAAGGCAAAATTTAATGGGTGTTAAAATCTGGGGGGAAACTAGTTGTCTACATAACTAACAGTGTGTTTCCTGCCATTGATATGGACATTATTATCAAGTCTTACATTTATTAACCTTTTCCATCCTATAAACACCTTATCACACATTTGCAAACAGAGTAAACGCAGATCAGATGGCTCCTATAGTAGCTGTCTGATCAGGTTCTGTTCGGTTTGTTTGTGACATGATATAGCTCTAATTCTACAGTTTTTGTCAACACAAATAAAATCCTTGAAAAGTTTACATTTATAAAAATTCAGCTAATAAATAATCATGATGTCATTATTTCTTACACAAATACTGAACGGGGAAAGGGTTAAAATCGAAATTCCTGTGGTTATGGTAGGTGTTTGTGCATGTTATTTATTGAGGAATTTGCAACAAAAAACCCGG
The DNA here is from genome assembly GCA_963576725.1 of Azorinus chamasolen. NCBI lineage: Eukaryota > Metazoa > Mollusca > Bivalvia > Cardiida > Solecurtidae > Azorinus > Azorinus chamasolen. Next base: position 100,192,478 of record OY755235.1, on the reverse strand, counting down.
TCTCTGCCTCCAACCATTACAAACACAGATATTTATCAACAAAGTAATTCACAGTATCTATATGTCTTTATTTCAATAATGACAGGCATGTAAAACCAAGAATAACATTCTTATGAAATTGTACCATTACAAAAAAATGAAAATAATAGGTCATAACTTCTACATGTAGGAAATATATAAAATTTCAGAAACACTTAAAATAAATTACAGATCTATCACATTTTATAATAATATTGAATGCAAAAAAAACACAACGTTCAACCATAACAATGTTGATGTCGAAACGTATCTAAGTATTCATCATCATCAAAAGACCTGATGTTAACTTGTGAAATAATCTGTATGTACTGCACTTGAACTGTATAGTAAACCGGTTACCCCATGAATACACAAGAATTCATGCCTTCGAGAATATTCATTAACCCTTTCCTTCATGAATATTCATGTAAGATATAATGACGTCATAAATATTAATTAGATTGTTATAATAGCACATGGACATAGGAATATTAAGTCATGACAGAAGCTGTAAAATGATACCTCTATATTATATCATAAATATCATAAGCAAACAGAGCAGACCCTGATCAGACAGCTCCTATAGGAGCCGTCTGATCTGGGTCTTCTCTGTTTGCAAAGGAGTATTTATGGAGGAAAGGGTTCACTGAATTTTTCTGTTTATTGGATACTAATCAGGGGTAGACACTGTAGAATTATATCTATATTAAAAGCAAACAGAGCTGACCCTGATCAGATTGCTTCTATAGGAGCCATTTGATCTGGGTATACACTGCAAAAGTGCCAAAAGTCGTCTCTATGGGGCAAAGGGCTAATGTCATAAATTGGCTTTCATAACCAGTCCTCACTTGCCTACCTCTCGCAGCATTTAAATACATTGTAAAACTACTGTCAGCTAATTTCATATTTACCACTTTGCGACAATCTATTGGTAACATTTTTCTTTGGCTTTGTACTTACATACAAATGCAGTGCAGCAAAATGATCAGTTTGAATTTTGTGAAACTCCTATTGATAAAGGACACTCTGATACTAGCAAACAGTTGAGATCCAGATATGCAGCGATGGAAAGTTGCACAATTTCCTGAATGCACCTTTTATCATCAGTTCTGGTATGTTTGAGAATACTCATGAATCTACAGCCTGAGTCTGTGGTTATAAAACTTGAGTTTATTCTCAAATATCTGATTTGTCCGATTTTTGCCGAGTTCAAAATCTGACCAATCAGATGCCTGAGAATGATCTCAGTCTCAATCAAAAAGCTTTATAACCTCTGGCCTGAGTTCAAGCCTAGAGACTTCACTGTTTGCACATGTCTGAGTGACCTTTTTCCCAGAAAGCAAGTCAATGATTAGGTCACCCCTACACCACTGCTATTCATTACAAGTCCAGAAGAATGGCCCTGGGGTCCTCCACCATGTCCTTGATGCGTTTAAGAAAGGTTACGGCCTCTCTGCCATCTATCAGTCTGTGATCATAGGTCAAGGCCACAAACATCATGGGACGTACCTCCATCTATAAACATTAGAAACTCTGAACTTTAGTATCATCAAACTCACTATAAATCCCTTTAGACAATATAGTACAGAAACTTCTGCAAAACTTGACATTTGCTTTAATTAAACAATTTTTATGAGCAAGCTCATATACCCAACGCTGACAAAAAAATGTTTCCCCATGACATATTCCTCTGAAAATCAAACTCTTCCAAGCTTTTATTCTTGACAATTCTTGACAATTCTTAAGTACTTTTTATTCATTTCTATACAGTACATGTTCAGTACAATTAAGTCTCTTATCCCACTTCTCTCCCTCTACATTGTATATTCAATAGTTTTCATGACAAAAAGTTTAACCCTTTCCTTCACCTTTTCATGCATTTGCAGAGTGGACCCAGATCAGACGTCTCCTGTAGGCCGTCTGATCAGGGTCTGCTCTGTTTGCTTTCGACATTATAGATCTGATTCTACAGTTTCTGTCTGTCAGAGCCAAAACATCCCATGTACGTATGCCATTATAAAAAGTCAGCTAATAAATATTCATGTTGTCATTATTTCTTACAGGAATATTGAGCAGGGAAAGGGTTAATCTGATTAGTTTTTCAGCATTTCAAGGTAATTTTCCATCCTGAAAGTGTATGTCTGCACATAATTATCGAAATTTGTATCGAAATAACATTTCTCAGTCTAGTAAAGATTTGAAGTGTGAATTTGATCTCTTAACCCTTCGCTTCCTATTCACGTCAATATACCTACCTGTAAATAGTGAAGACCCAGATGAGACAGCTCCTGCAGGAGCTGTCTCATCAGGGTCTGCACTATTTACAAGTTGATTGTGCAACCAGTGCCCTCCACAGCAGTGATTGCACAGCGCAATACTTGTACACAGTGAAGATATATGTAATTATACAACAGGGCATGGGTAAAGAAGAAGAAATGCATTTTAAAATTCAGCAAGAGAAGGGTACATTGGTAGAAAGTATTTCTGGCTTGTGTTCTTTTTGCAAAATCCTGAAAGCACTTCGAGGGCTTGGTGCAAAACCATTGTAACTCCTTCACTTTGTGAAGGAGTTACAATAGTTTTGCACCAAGCCCTTGAAAGTCTTGTAAATGCGAGGCACTTACCCCTTTGCCAACGGCTACTGGTCTATCCTTGATGGCATGCATGCCCAGTATAGCAGACTGTGGAAGGTTGATGATTGGGGTCCCAAACAGAGATCCGAATACACCACCATTGGAGATTGTGAAGGTACCGCCATCCATATCCTCTATTGCCAGGGCTCCTAGACGAGCCTGAACAACATAAAAGACATTGTTTGTAGAACTAGACCATGCCTGATAGGAGTACAGATTATTGTGGAGTGAGATGTACCAAGAACGCTCTGCAGACATCCAAAGCCAGTTATAGTTTCAAGCTGAAAAAAGCTTAGCTTTCAAAAGAACATTACTCTGCATATATGCATTATTTAGCATATTTATTCTTTTTCGAAAATGTGATCTTTGTAATAGTGAACAAAGTATGTTGAATTTATAGTCAACATGTACAATGTATGGCTATGACATGGCCATTCATCCTTGTGAAGGTAGACAAGTATGTGAAGATGATGGGCTAGCTCTTAACCCTTTCCCTGTTGAATATTCATGTAAGAAACATCAATCCTTTCCCTCATATAAGTGTTTTCACACATTTGCAAACAGAATAGACCCAGACCCGTCTGGTCAGGCACTGCTCTGTTTGCTAATGTATTGAAATTTGGAATAAACGTAGAACAAGGAAAGGGCCAGCCCTAACAAACATTAACCCTTCGCTTGCTATTCGCGTCAATATACCTACCTGTAGATAGTGAAGATCCAGATGAGACAGCTCCTGCAGAAGCTGTCTCATCATGGTCTGCACTATTTACAAGTTGATTGTGCAACCAGTGCACTCCTCAGCAGTGATTGCACAGCGAAATATTTGTACACAGTGAAGATATATGTAATTATACAACAGGGCATGGGTAAAGAAGGAGAAATGTATTTTAAAATTCAGCAAGAGAAGGGTTAACATTATGAATATCTGTATATTTATAATTGCATACGTACACCGTATCTTTTGGTTTTGGTAGAAAACTGTAGTCAGATCTATTCTAATTTCATCAGCAAACAGAGCTAACCCTGATCAGATGACTCAAACAGGAAACATCTGATCTGGGTCTACTCTGGGTTTGCAGAGACGTGAAAAGTATATGAGGGAAAAGGTTAACCCTTATCCTGCTAAAAAATATTGTCTGCCCATATACTCGATATGTTGTATTTTCACTTAGCCCAGATTCGTTAATGCATTCAAGAAGCGAGTGTCTGAGTGACAAACAGCTTGGATCCTGATGAGACGCCGAGTTACTAAGCGTATCATCTGGATTAAAGCTGTTTGCAAAAATCATGTTTAGCATGGTAGGAGTTAAGATTGTTAGTAGCAGAAGGGGCAGACTATTATCATTGTCACCACATTGTCATGGTTTTTAGTATTAAGCATTTGTATGCAAAATGAACATGATGTGTGTGTGTGTGTGTGAAACACTATGCCCCCAATATGACCTGTGATCTTGATGTACGACCTTGATCTTAATATGTCACTCCTATCATGCATGCCAAGTATGAAGTATGTATGTGCAATGGCAACAAAATGATCGCCAATGTTAAAGGCGGTACAAACCAACCAACCGATAGAGCAAAAACAATATGACCTTTGATGTATGACCTTGACCTTAATAAGTCACCCCTAAAAATGTTTGCCTCCATAAGCTGCTCATGGATGCCAAGTTTGAAGTATGTATGTGCAATGGCGAAAAAATTATTGCCAACATTAAAGTTGTGACAGACAAACCAACCGACCAAGCAAAAACAATATGCCTCCTGATCACAGATCTGAGGGGGCATAAAAATACAGATTAACAAAAGTTTAATATTAAAATCATCCAGGAAAGCCCTATAGTGTTAACAGCCAAACTTTGAATATACTGTGCCAAATATCACTCAAGTAGCATTTTTTAGGAGTGGCTTGCATTTTGAACACAGGTGGTTTGCTTTATTTTGCATAAAGCTACCACCTGTACTTTGAAAAACCTATATTTCTTTAATCAATTGTTATTGTATAGGGTTTTAGCTTCTTGATCCTTAGCGCCCCCCCCCCCCCCCCCAAAAAAAAACACCCCCCCAAAAAACCCACACACACCAGAAAAAGGGGGGGTGGGTGGGTTTCGTTCAAGCGAGGGTGTGTATTAGGGAGAATATGGTAGCTTCTTTTCATTTTTCTCTAGCAACTTTCAAAGCATCATGATTTATGTTAGTCTAACATTTGTCTCATGAAATATTTTACCTTTTCCCCGAGTTCATGGATGGTACGTTCAATATCAGCAAAATTCATAGTCTCTGCATTTCTTATCACAGGTGTAACTAAGCCCTGAAATATATTGCAAATAAACAAGCTACACTTCAAACATACAGTAAAACCTCTCTTCAGTGACCACTCAAAAGGTGTTTAAATTCTGAGTTTTTCTGACAGGTGGTTAGTTAACCCTTTACTCCATGAATATTCATGTCAGAAATAACATCATGAATATGAATTAGAATTACTGTTATAATGGTAGCATATAGGAGCTGTCTGATCTGGGTCAACTCTGTTTGCAAAGGCATAGAAAGGCGTTATTTATGGAGTAAAGGGTTAATGCAGGATGCAAGTTATGCAGAAAGCTGACAGGAGCTTTTTCTTATTTTGCATTATGCTACTATGGACAAGCTTGTTTATTTGTTCCCTATAGAGAGGCTTTACTGTATGCCACAAAACCACATCAACATCAATAGACAATGAATTATCTGACTCCTTTTACAGTGAAACCCCTGTAAACCGGAATTCTAGTAGAGAAGAATTTAGATAAGATCATAACTTTAGGCAGGTGGCTGCTTAATGCAGGGTGAGGAGCTTTCTGCATGACTTTCACCCTGCATTAAGCTGCCACCTGTCAACAAGACCGATATTTATACTAAATTAAATGTCCAGTTTAGGGTTTTACTGTACATCCTACAGGTTATTATTGATGCTTCACTTAATATAAGATTTACAGTAAATATCTAATTTGTACACCTTAGCATACCGACTGTAGACATAAACATAGCAGACAAGAAGAGAGACTAAAATGGTGACTTAAAAACTCTTCATGACAAGTTCAAACAAACAGGAAAAGCAACATCATTCCATATATAAGTCTGACAGTATGTAACATGTTCTACATAACATTTACTATCCTCACTCTTTATCCTGAAAATGTTCATGTAAAAGTTTTCATCTGTACAAGTTTTCAACTTTAGATATTTACTGCCATTTCTTTTCAAAGACAACGATAAAAAATTACAAAAATATACACGTTTGAGAGGTTATGAAAGAAAACGTTGCCAGTTGTCTGACCTTGACCCCATCAGTTTGCAATTTTAACACAAGAGTTATAATTCCATCTATAGAAAAACAGCATTGTAACAGCTTAATGAAAATATGTAGAGTTTGACACTTAACACTTTCCTCCATTGCCTATTTTTAGACCCAACCTATTTGAACGAATCTACCCAAAAGGAGCATTTACTTGAGAAAAGTAAAATTTAAGAATTTTGTAATTTGAAACCATTGTGATAAATAGAGCATTTGCTCCTATAAGAGCAAATGCTCTATTTATCACAATGGTTTCAACAGGTGACATTTACAGAGGCGTAGAAAGGCATATTTATGGAGGAAATGGCTAAAAATATAAATCGTCCAATAAAGGTTACGCCAATTTGATGCCTTCCCTACTTCATTTTTGTAAAACATTCCCTTTTCCATGTTTGTAAAATAGACAATCTAACTAAGATTTCAGTATATTAGCTAATTTACTGACTGTAATCAAATTCTAGATATGAAAACCCTACAATTTATCTGTTGCAGTCCGTAAATTTTGCTTTTCCTTTTTTGTCAAACAACTGGCTTATCACTTACCTTGCCTTTCTTGTTAACCTGGACAGAACTAAAACAGCATGCATATGCATACACAATGACAGTAAAACAGAACTGCTGTTAAAATTCTGACAGTTTTGCCCTACACTACTACTACTACAAGCCCTGGTATATATATTTTAAAATTCTTTTTGCATTACTTCAAAGCCAAATAAAAATTGTTGGAATGACCCAAGTAAAATGCTATGCTTTATCAACGAACATGTAAATACAGTCAAAGAACATGAAAGCTGTGAAAGGTTGCATCCTTGGGTATGTTATCTAAATGGTAAAGTTTAGACAAATAACTCAAAACAGACTAACAGCCATCAGAGAACAGCATGCTCTATTATTCATGATTAGATTTTTTCATGTGTAAAATTTGTTATTACTAACATTTTTGAAGTGTGATGCCTTTGATATCATGATAACAAGTGTTGAACACATTTTCACTAACTGGACGTTAAATTTAGCATAAATATCGGTCTTGGAACCAGATGGTCACTCAATGCAGGTGAAAGTCCTGCATTAAGTAGTCACCTGCCTAAAAGTATCTAAATTCTTCTCTACTAGAATTCCGGTTTTATAAGAGGGATTTTACCGTATATTCTTCCTTTCCAGAGCAAAAATGAGTGTCCACTGGAACATATATATCACATGCTTGGGAAATTGTAACAAGAAAATAGGAAAAATAACAAAAAAAAAGTACTAATTCAAACATTACGCCTTTTGTCTTGTGCATTTGTACTTGTTGCTATCGCCATGTGTTCAAAGATTGAAGTCAATCTCATTGAGGATAACAGTGTAATGGAAAATTTATTGAAAGCATGACAGACAGATGATAAAGTGATCCATGTGTGTCCTATCAATGTCCTGCATTCGAATGTGAATGTTCATTAAAATATTTACAATACCTTTGGAGTAATGCTCTGGATAAAAAAAAAATGAAAAAGGGTGGTAACTCCATAACAATTGAAGATAGAGTTATGCGTTTTGTATACTACGCTTCCTCTAAAAGTCCTGCAGCCATACATATCAACTTTCATTGTAACATCTGAAATATCTTGGGAGTTATACTCTGGATAAATAATTAACACAAATTGGTAACTAATATAGCATAGACGAGCTAAAAATGAAGCATTATATACTCCACCTGGATTAATATAAATATACATATACTCTTTACTCTGCTATTAATATCTTCAATAAGGAAGAGAGGAAGAGACACCACCATTTCAGCTGAATTTCCCAAACAGACCCATCCATCCATCCATATAAGCGGCTGGCTTTTCAATCTCTTGAACTTCTCATTAACTTTACAAACACCATCAGCTGCTTCTTAAATCCAAATATAACAGAGAGACACTTCCTTGTTGAACTTCATTCACACTTACTTTTGGCGTTGATACAGCAACACTGATATCAATATAGTCACGGTACACTATTTCCTTTTCATCGATAAACGCGTTAACTTCTGGCTGGGTAGTCAATGCACAAGCTGCTGCTTTAACAAATGCTGACATAAAGCCTAGTTTTATTCCATGTCTTTTTAAGAAGGCATCTTTGTGTTTAGTCCGTAATTCCATCACATTGCTGAAATACAAATATAAGTACATCTTAACCATATGGGTCTTCAATCATTCATTCATCCAAGCAAATTACATACATCAAACTGGGCTGGTAACGTTTGTACTTCTAACTTGTTACACTGCTGCATGTAAAATTCAATATTGTCAATTTGCATTTTAACCCTTAACCATTCCCTCATATTGACGCCTCTGTAAATGCTACAATTTGAAACCATTGTGATCAATAGAGCATTTGCTCCATGGGAGCAAATGTTTTATTAATCACAATGATTTCTACACTACACAATTGTAACATTTTCCTTTTCTCTATTAAATGCTCCTTTTCGGTACATTTATTCAGAGATTGGGTCTAAAAATAGCCAAGGTAATGGGTTAACCGCCCATCAACTGACAGGGTGATTCCATTATACTCCATCAAACTTTGTTTGCGGGAGTATAATAATGACATTATAAATATTTATTAGATGAATTTATATAATGGCATGTGAACACAGGACACAGAACACAGGACAAATTTGGTAATGGCAGAAACTGTAGAATCAGATCTATATTATTCTATTGGCAATCAGAGCAGACCCTGATCAGACAGCTTCTATAGGAGCCATCTGGTCTGGGTCTACTCTGTTTGGTTAGGCATTAAGAAGCGTATCTATGGCATAAAGATTTTAACAGATCATGCCATAAACTTTTGCAACATAAAAATAGTCAACCTGTCTAAATAACTAGCTGTATGGCTCCGACGCAACCCTTACAACTCTTTGCTTGCTAAGGTATAATTAACATCACTTCACTTCATGGATATAATTAACATTACTTCACCTCATGTGTAAAATTAACATTAATTCACCTCATGTCTATAATTAAGATCACTTCATGGGTATAATAACATTAATTCTGTCTTCACCTCATGGGTGTAATTAACATTACTTCACCTCATGAGTATAATTAACATTATTTCACATCGAGAGTATAATTAACATTACTACACATTAATATAATGAATATTACATCTCAAGGGCATAATTAACATTACTTCACCTCATGTTTATAATTAACATTGCTTCATCTCATAAGTATAATTAACATTATTTCACCTAATTGATATAATTTACATTACTTCACCTCGAGTATAATTAACATTACTTCACCTCATGTCTATCTCATTTAATGTTGTTAACATTGCACAGGTGTTTTGTGCTTCTTTCAGATTCTGGGCAATCTTGAGTCGCATTCTACTCATTTTCACCTGCAAAAGTCAAAAAACATACATATACTGTAAATGCCATAAAAAATAAAAACAATAACACAAGCAGCTACCAAACCCTATGTTGTGACCATCCTTTAGAATAATCTCTTCTTGATGATTCTAAAGAGTGGTCACAACATAGGGTTTGATGGAGAAATGAATGAGTTATTCTTAAAAATGTTTTAATTTATGCATCTTATCTGGACCTCTGGAATACAAAGCCTGACTTTCCATGCTGTCCAAGAGGGATGCACATAATTTGCTCTCATTAAACTACCATTAGGTTGTGCAAAATTGTTTTCTCGCACAATTTTTTCCTTAACGTAAAACATTCACAGGACAATAAAAATTGACTACAAAGTATTTTCTCACTTCTAAACAAAAACGTTGCTATATCGTAAGTTTAAACCATGGTCTACCAAACATTTTTAATTCATTCATAGTATGATGGTATCATTTCAATGTACAAATCCATTCTTTTTCCAAGTCTTACTACCTCATTAATGCTGAGGCCATTATTATTTATAGTAGTTACCCTATGCTCTGTCCTGGCCCCGCCAGCTGCTGCTGTGCCTGCTGGGGGTGGTGGAGCTGGTTTAGCTGGTGTTGGTTTGACACTGGATGTTGGAGTGGCTGACACTGGAGCTGTAGGCAGAGGTGGAACTGGGGGTGGAGTTGTTGGTATGGGACCAGCTGCTCCAGCAGCTGGTGTTGGAGGTGTCGCTTCCTTAGGAGGAGAGGCTGGAGCTTCAGCTGGTTCAGCAGGCTTGGTTGCTGCCGGCTGGGCACCTTCTGCATTAGAAAATCTTTACAATCTCAAATCAGCTGAAGACTGCATAAATGCTATATTTGTATGTGTATTTCCCTCACATAATGCCGCCAACATTTTCACCATCTATGAGCAGTCTAATACAAATAGATACTGCAAAAGTGATTTTTGAGAATAATTGTTCTTCTTTGGAAGCATGGTCAACAAACAAAAGCAATGATAAATGCCTCCTACTTTGGAGACACAAATCTGCACTATTTCAATACATAATGGAATAGACACTAGGGATGGCAATGTATACCAAAGCTACTATTCAAATCGACATTCACATGAACTGAGTATTCATTTGGTAAGTGTCATCAAAGTTTCATTCATTTATGATACCTTCAAGTTTCGATTGAAACATGTACAACTCCCACCACTCCATCCTACCACTAGTTTCACTTTAAAAGGTGATATGTTTATGATGTTATGGGAAAAATATGTAAGTAATCTATTTCTAACAATTAAACTTGACCAGAGATGAATTGATCATTACATTATCAATATTTACATATGTGTACACTGCTTCCTGTCTGACTAAATTGCAGACCTTATCAATTACAATTGATAACTCGAAACTTCAAGGGACCATACAAATTAGTTAACAGAAGGTCGAGTTATCCGATTTCTAATCTGAACAATTTCTCGAGTTCACAGCTTAATACAGGTTTAAAGTAATGCTGAAAGCTCCTATAGGCTTTCAGCATGACTTTAGACCTGTATTAAGCTGCAACATGTGTTTCTAGATATCTATAGCGACACAGTTTAGAGCAATTCTGTATTGTAAGTTTTGGAAGGGCAAAACGTCTGTGAGTAAGCTCACATACACCACGCAACCACATTGTTTGAGAAAATAATTGGTTCCCCATGATTCCTCTGAAAATCGAACTGATTCAAGCTTTTATTCATGACAATACTCACAGCAAATTTGAGATAAACTGGTCAAGAAATCAAAGTGCTAGATGAGCAACAATGTATTATGATACACAGACGAAAGAATGGTTGGACAGGTTAAAAACTATATACCCCGACAGGGCTTTTTCTCTCTTAATTGGGAAGGGGCCTTAGCCTGCTGATTTTGGAAAGAATTATCGTTAAAATTGCTGATTTGGGAAACAAAAAAGCTGGTATAAGTTTGGATTTTTGGGAAAACTGCATGATTTTAAAGAAATTTTCAATTGGGAAGGGGCCTTTTATAGGCCTCTGTTATAGAAGGTGAAAAACCCCTGCCCGAGCAACTTAATTTTAATTTTTAAAATGGCTTACATGAAATCTTTGCCAAAGCAGAAACTGTAGAATCAGATCTATATTATTCCATAAGCAAACAGAACAGACTCTGATCAGATGGTTCCTATAGGAACTATCTGATTGGGTCGACTTTGTTTGCAAAGGCTAGAAAGGCGTAGTTATGGAGAAAAGGGAAAAATCAAAATTCATAGAGGAAATGGTTTACTATAAAGCAGAAGAATGTGGTTGATGAAGCTCACCCCCAACAGCAATTTTGCATAGCTCCAGGCCAGACGTGACTGTATCACCATCGGCTACACAAAGTTCTTGAATCACGCCTCCCACTGGACTTGGGATCTGAATGGAGGTCTAAAACAGAAAAATAATCTAATGCACTGATAACAAATTTCTATCAAAAAATACAACAACAAAAATCGGACTGTTATCTTCAATTTGAAACCTGGGATTAGCATATATCTTTTTTCAACAAGATATCTTTTTACCCCATAAATACACCTTACTATCCCTTTGCAAACAGTAGACACAGATCAGGGTCTGCTCTGTATGCTTATGAAACTGAATAGACCTGACTGCTGTTTCTATCAATACCAAAAATTCATGTGCACATAGGTCATTATAAATATTCAGCTAATAAATATTCATGATGTCATTATTTCTTACATAATGTTCAACAGTTTGCATTGTGAGACATGATGTGGATCTTAACTGAATAAAAGTTGCAACATAATATGGTCATACTAGTAGTATGCTTATCAAAGGTGCTGTCTGCCTCCCCTCCCAGTCCAACAATCGGATACTTCACTACTCGATAAATGTAGCTTCTGACTTTTTCTGGAATATTCCTCTATTTCATGAATATTCCTGGAGGAAAAGGTTAAATTTGAATGACATACCTTATCAGTCTCTACTTCAGCGATGATGTCATCCACACTCACAGCATCTCCAGGACCTTAAGACATAAAAAGAACAAGCTGTATAAGACCATAGTATGTGCATAATATAATAACCACAGAAAACTTTTATTCATGAGACAATTAATTCTTTGCTTTTTGAACATTCAAGCAAAAAAAATAATAATGACATCATGAATATTTTCTAGTGGAATTTTTATAATGTTTTTTTTTTTTGGCTTTGGCAGAAACTGTACAATCTGGTCTATATACAGTTAACCCTTTCCTCCATAGGCTATTTTTAGACCCAACCTATTTGAATAAATCTACCCAAAAGGAGCATTTATTAGAGAAAAGTAAAATTTTGTAGTTTGAAACCATTGTGATACATACAGCATTTGCTCCTATAGGAGCAAATGCTCTATTTATCACAATTTGTTTCACAAAGTGACTTTTACATAGTCGTCGAAAGTCGTCAATATGAGGGAATGGGTTAATACTTAATTTGTCTGACGAGGGACTACTCCATTTGCAAAGGTGTGAAAAGCCTACAGTTTAAGGTACAGACCTATAAAGATGAAATTTTAGGCATACAAAAATACAGTAGCTCTAGAACACTGTGCATCTTGGAATGCAAAAGTATTGTTACTTCTGTTTGTACAAGAATTCTTTCAAACATTTGTTGCCATGAGAAACTGTAGCAAATCAGATGTGTAACATACACCAAAGGAGCAGACTGATCAGACCGCTATTTTCAAAGCAGTCTGATCTGGGTCTACCCAGTAGAATCATACTGAAAGCATTCACTTAACCCTTTCCTCCATAAATCGCCTTTTTACGCTTTTGTAAAAAACCTATAGGAGCAAATGCTCTATTTATCACATGGTTTCAAACTACAAAATTCTAAAAATTTTACTTTTCTCTAGTAAATGCTCCTTTTGGGTAGATTTATTCAAAGAGGTTTGGTCTAAAAATAGCCTATGGAGGAAAGGGTTAACCCTCTACTTTATGTAAGAAATAACGTGTATGTAAATATTAATTACCTAAATTCAAATAATTGCAACATATAGAAGAGAATTTCCAACCATGGCAGAAGCTGCAGAATCTAATTTATATTATGTCATAAACACAGCAGACCCTGATCACACAGCTCCTACAGGAGCCAACTGATCTGGATCTACTCTGTTTTTCAAAGGTGTCAAAAGGCATGTATAAGCAGTTAAGGTTTTAGTATTGGTCTTATTACTCTGAACGTCTGAAATCTAAATTAAGAGTTCAAAATACCAAAGTATTGCATAATTAACAGAGGTCCAGATAAGATGCGTAAATCAAAACATTTTCAAAAATAACTTTTTGATTTCTCCACCAAACACTATGTTGTGACCACTCTTTAGACTCGTCTCTTTGAAACACAGGGTTTGGTGGAGAAATGACGATTTAAGTATTTGAGTAGTGACATTAATCTGTAGCTCTGATTAAAAATGTTCCACTTTAGGTAAGAATAATCTGTGTGTCTCACCTTTTTCCCATCTGATGTCCCCTTCAGAAATGGAGTCTGCAAACTGGGGGCATTTAACTGACTCCACATCAGCACCTGATACAAAAAAACAGAATGTCAAATACTGGAAATGAGCAAATCCACTTAGAAAGGGTATATTTTCTGATCTGATGAATAATCATGAAAGAAATAATGACTGAATTTTAACCCTTTATTCCATAAAATCTCCTTTCTACGCCTTTGCAAATAGATTAGACCAAGATCAGGCGGCTCCTATAGGAGCCATCTAATCTTGGTCTACTCTGTTTGCTTATGATATAAATAGTACAGATATGATTCGACAGTTCCTGCCAATGAAAAAAAAAAAACAGTGTCCAAGCTACAGCAAATTTATCTAATTAATATCCATGACATCATTATTTCTTTAATACATAAATATTCATGGAGGAAAGGAGAAATTAGATGACTTTTCATGATGGCAAATGAACAACCAATTTTTTTTTTGTCAGAGTAGGAACTGTAGAATCAAATCTATATTATTCCATGGCAACGTCCTGATCAGACAACTACACGAGCTGTCTAATCTGGGTCTACTCTGTTTGCAAATTTGTAATTATGCATCTCTATCAAGTACGGGGTTAACAGATACGCCTCTAGTCCTTTACTTTGTGAATATTAATGTAAGAAATGACATTATGAATATTAATTGTTATATTACATAGACATGGAAATTTTTGGCCATAAAAGAAATCGTAGAATGATATCTGTATTACATCATAAGCAAACTGTGCAGACCCTGATCAGAAGACTCCAGCAGGAGCTGTCAGATCTGGGTCTATTCTGTTTGCAAAGGCGTTTATTTATGGATTAAAGAGTTAATCCTTTCTATCATGAACATTTTGGTGCAAATTGATCACTTCATGAACAGAGGTCCTTATAACCCTTTCCTTCATATAAATGAGTTTTCATGCATTTGCAAACATAGTAGACCCAGATCAGACGACTCCTATAGGAGCCGTCTGATCAGGGTCTGCTCTGTTTTATAGTGGAATTTGAAAGACCTGTTTCTTTGCTTTCTAAAATGACTATAATGTTCCACCTTCCATATTTCACTATAACTATTTTTTCCATGAATATTCAGTAGGCATTAAATTTCGTAATAAACATAGAACTGGGAAAGGGTTAAGATGCGTAAAATCAAACATTTTCAAGATGCTTAAAATCAAACATTTTCAAGAATAATTACCTTATTTCTCCACCAAACACTATATGTTGTGACCCCACTTTAGAATTGTCTAAAAGAGATGGTTCTAAAGAGTGGTCACAACATGGGTTTGGTGGAGAAATGGCGATTTTAGTATCTGAGTACGAACATTTGTATCTAAGTACGAAAATTTGTATCTGAGTAAGAACATTTGTCTGTTGCTCTGCTTCATGAATATCCATCAACTTAACTTTTATAACGTAAATCTTTCAATGGACTTGTTGACTTTGACAAAAGCTGATCTATAGAACTCCATTGCCAACCACAGCAGACCCTGATCAGCCATCTGATATATGTCTACTCTGTTTGCAAAGGTTAAAAGAATAAAACAAAAAAAGTATTAATATAATATGAATGCCTATTTATTTAAAGTGACCTGGCCTATCACAAATATCATAACCAACCCAGGTGTGTAAGTTAACAAAATGTTCAACAATCCTGAAAGTGTCTAGACTCTATGTCAACACGTCTAGAGTTGTGCACTACACAAAAAGTGACTGGATAATGGATGGACTGACAAAGGTAAATGTCCTCCTCTTTCACCCTTCAAGAAGGGTTGTGTGTGGGCGAGGGGTGGGGGTGGGAAGAGAGCGACTGACACAATGTATATGGGGTAAAAGTATTGTTAGGTCCATATATCATTTAACCCTTTCCTCCATAGGCTATTTTTAGACCCAATGGTTTTGAATGAATCTACCCAAAAGGAGCATTTATTAGAGAAAAGTAAAATTTTAGAATTTTGTAGTTTGAAACCATTGTGATAAATAGAGCATTTGCTCCTATATTTATCACAATGGTTTCAAGAAGTGGTTATTACAGAGGCGCAGAAAGGTGTATTTATGAAGGAAAGGGTTAAGTACAAATCCTATATTTAGTGGACAGATTGATGTAACATAAACATACCAATGTTAGTTATAACATTTCAATGAGGCCTAGATCCATTTTGTCAATGCAAAAACCAATTTTAGAGAACTGATATGCAACAGTGGAGACTCAGAACAACAACATTGGAGAATTACTTACCTAGGAATGAGGACGCATGAAATCGTCTTACATTCTCATGCCGCTTACAATACCATGACGAAACACATTTCCTGAAAAACAAAACTTAAAACTGTAATAAATATTATACTATTTCTGGTCTTATCTTGAGGTTTATAAGTATCTCAATCACACTTTCTTAGCTTGGTTTATTGGTGTTTTTTCCCCCAAAACCATGTTAACCTCAAATATTCAAAAAAAGATACAATGGAACTGATCTTGACAAAAACAGCCTGCAATATTGAGGAAAAGAGCACCATGAAGGCTCTACCGCACTATCCATCCTGAATTATTTAATGTGACAGATTTAAGGCTAGAAGACGCTAGATACAAGATGAATAGTTAAGATTTTTGTTACCATACTAGAAATCATTATAAGGAAACTATCTGTCATAACCCATTCCCCCATAGGCTAATTTTAGACCCAACCTCTTTGAATGAATCTACCCAAAAGGAGCATTTACAAGAGAAAAGTAAAATTTTTGAATTTTGTAGTTCGAAACCATTGTGATAAATAGAGCATTTGCTCCTTATAGGAGCAAATGCTCTATTTATCACAATGGTTTCAAGAAGTAGTTATTAGAGGCGTAGAAAGGTGTATTTATGAAGAAAGGGTTAATAAGTATCAATTGTGAAGAAAGAATGAAAAGACTAACATTATTTTCCAATAGAATCTAAATTTAGCAAATAGCAATGACAAGACATTAAGATCATACATGAAACAAGAGTAATCAAGAGTTTACGAAACACTGACCTAGTGTTGTGACCTGTCCATGCTCAATATTCAAACTTGACTAAATTTCATGAAGATAAAAATCAGTCTATTATCCCATTATCTCATAGGCTATTTTTAGACCCTACCTCTTTGTATACAAGAAACCGCCAATGTCGGTATGGCCGGATTGCCGATTAAAGTGATATAGATGAACAGTCAATCATTATACATTTCTGCATCAGCAGATGCTGAAGGCATAATAAATAGTTAAACATATTCCAATTGCATGTAATGAGGTCCTCATCATGACTCCACATGTTCAAAAGGTCAATCTAGAAATTCATTGAAGCATAAAAAACAAGAGATATTTGTAAAGCATGTATACCCCCAGACCCCCTGACCTTTGATCTAGTGACCTCAACTATAGAGGTCACCTACTGGTCATGACTAATCACCACAGCAACTTTGACGATCCTAAGCCAAACCACTAATCATTTATTGATCTGAAAACATTTCACAAGTTAAGGTAATTGTGACCTTGACCTTTGACCTAGTGACCTCAACAACTATAGGGGTCATCTAGTGGTTACGACCAACCACCACAGCAAGTTTGAAGATCCCCAACCAAACCATTGAGCAGTTATTAATCGGAAACCATTTCATCAGTTAAGGTCATGGTGACCTTAATCTTTGACCTTGTGACCTCAAAACCAATAGGGGTCATCTAGTTGTCATGACCAACCACCACAGTAAGTTTGAAAATCCTAAGCCAAACCCTTGAGCAGTTATTGATTGGAAACCATTTCACCTGTTAATGTCATGATGACCTTGACCTTTGACCTAGTGACATAAAAAACATTAGGGGTCATCTAGTGGTCATGACAAACCACCACAGCAAGTTTGAAGATCCTAACCCAAACCCTTGAGCAGTTATTGACTGGAAACCATTTCACCAGTTAAGGTCATGGTGACCTTGACCTTAGATCTAGTGACCTCAAAAACAAGAGGGCTCATCTACTTGTCATGACCAACCACCACAGCAAATTTGAAGACCCTAAGCCAAACCCTTGAGCAGTTATTGATCAGAAACAATTTTACCAGTTACGGTCATGGTGACCTTGACCTTTGACCTAGTGACCTCAAAAACAATAGGAGTCATCCAGTGGTCATGACAAACTACCACAGCAAGTTTGAAGATTCTAAGCCAAACCCTTGAGCAGTTATTGATCGGAAACCATTTCACCAGTTAAGGTCATGGTGACCTTGGCCTTTGACCTAGTGACCTCAAAAACATTAGGGGTCATCTAGTGGTCATGACCAACCACCACAGCAAGTTTGAAGATCCTAAGCCAAACCCTTGAGCAGTTATTGATTGGAAACCATTTCACTAGTCAAGGTCATGGTGACCCAGGGGTAAGAATGGCTGTTTGTGAAAAAAGAGGAAAATTGGTGGGGGTCAAGGGGGCCTAGGCGGCCCCTTGCGGGACATGGGCAGCGCCCATGTGGGGGGTTCAGGGAGGCGAAGCCCCCCCGACGCAAAATGAAATATAGCTTTCCTGAGCACTTCAGGAGTTCACTTGGGTCTGTCATTCATGGTTTTTTTTTACAATTATACTTGAGTTGTATGTCATAAATGATGAGCTGTTTTTCAAACAAACCAGTTGTAGAACATGTCCATACAATTTAGATTCAGTTTATTATTGGATCCATTCAACATTGCCAGATTAATTTCTTGTCAAACACAAGCAATTAAAACTCACACGTTTTAAAAATGAAATCAAATGGAACTGACGGTGATCACAAATAAAGATACAAAATTTGATTTAAAGTTGGCATGGTATTGTAACAGTTAACTTTCTAGACAAAATTCACCAAAGTTCACATTACAGTCACAATTTCTAGTCAAAGTTCACATTCAAACTCTGATTCTCATTACTTTTTTATGTCAGTAAACCATCTTATAATTCATTAAACTGGTTTATTAAAAAACAAAATATAACTTTTCTGAATCGATACATCTTGACCAGTTCCTTTAACATTACCTATGATTAGCTATTGACAGACAACTTTCTGGTGAATACCTGTGACTGGAAATCCGCTGTTTCAATAACTGGACATGTTTAATGCTTTTCAGTCGCGTTTTCCGTAATTCATTTGTTTGGAACAAAGTTTACAGTATTGCACAAGGTCCCCTCGTCCGAGGTTTACTTTCAGTTTCACGAAATCGTCGCCAATTATCACTTTTCTTGTTTCTTTACCAAATGTCAACGTAATTTCTTTCTCTAGCCATCTTGGGTAGAACTTGTTTTCCATACTTTTATAGTAATCTCTGCTTATGCTTTTCATTTTTGTCTTAAATTCAGATTTATTGACAGTACAGATACAGAATTTCATATCACGGACGCCATCTTGGAAATGTTGAACGATCACTACATAATACGAGCGTTTTGATTGGCTGTAGGACAAGAGTCTCGTCATTCGATTAGCTGAACCGAAATCTCGCTGTTAACGTGATATAAACGTTGTTAACGCGGATTTACTTGGAATAGTGAAAGAATATATCGGCAAATAATAATTTCCTGAATTAATCGCCATAACCCCCCCCCCTCCAAATTTCTCACCGGATTTACATCGATCTCAAAAACGGCCCTGAGTGAAACGAAATCCGCGGAATTCCGCGGATCCGCGGAAAATTCTCACCCCTGGGTGACCTTGACCGTTGACCTAGTGACATAATAAACAAGAGGGTTCATCTAGTTGTCATGACCAACCACCACAGCAAGTTTGAAGATCCTAAGCCAAACCCTTGAGCAGTTATTGATTGGAAACCATTTCACTAGTTAAGGTCATGGTGACCTTGACCTTAGACCTAGTGACCTAAAAAACAATAGGAGTCATTCAGTGGTCATGACGAACTACCACAGCAAGTTTGAAGATTCTAAGCCAAACCCTTGAGCAGTTATTGATCGGAAACCATTTCACCAGTTAAGGTCATGGTGACCTTGGCCTTTGACCTAGTGACCTCAAAAACATTAAGGGTCATCTAGTGGTCATGACCAACCACCACAGCAAGTTTGAAGATCCTAAGCCAAACCTTTGAGCAGTTATTGATTGGAAACCATTTCACTAGTTAAGGTCATGGTGACCTTGACCGTTGACCTAGTGACCTAAAAAACAAGAGGGTTCATCTAGTTGTCATGACGAACCACCACAGCAAATTTGAAGATCCTAAGCCAAACCCTTGAGCAGTTATTGATCAAAAACCATTTTACTAGTTAAGGTCATGGTGACCTTGACCTTTGACCTCAAAAACTATAGGGGTCATCTAGTGGTCATGACGAACCATCACAGCAAGTTTGAAGATCCCAAGCCAAACCCTTGAGCAGTTATTGATCGGAAACTATTTCACCAGTTAAGGTCATCCAATTGTCATGACCAACCACCACAGCAAGTTTGAAGATTCTAGGCCAGGTCGTTTATTAGTTATCGATCGGAAACAAAAAGGTCAACCTGGAAATTCTCTAAGTCAATGAAGCGTAAAAACTAGGTCAAAAAAGGGTCATAGTAACCTACTAACCTATGACATGTAATGTGACCCTCATTATGAACCCACATGCCAAGTCTGGTTACTGTAGGTGTTATACTTTGGCTATAACTAACACAAACAAAAAGGTCAACCGGACGGACGGACAGACGGACGGACGGACGGCATTCGCCAATCTATAAGCCTGGATTGCGAGCAATCCGGCCAAAAACTACTGAATAGGAGCATTTACAAGAATAAGAGCGAAACGAATCAAGCGGTGCGAACGCTCGTCTGTCGTCATTGTCAAGATGAACATGCATACCAAAAATGAAGGTTGTAAGTGAAAAATTGAAGAAGTTATGGTCAATGTTAAGACGACAACGATGACGACAATGACGCGGGCGCCGGAGTTATGACAATAGTTCATGATTTCTTCGAAACAGACGAGCTAAAAAAGGAATTTTTTTAGAATTGTGTAGTTTTGAAACCATTGTGATAAATAGAGCATTTGCTCCTAAGGAGCAAATGCTCTATTTATCACAATGGTTTTACAAAGTTACTTTTACAGAGGCATCAAAATGGGGGAATGGGTTAAGGCTATATTTCACAAATATCAAATTTCAACCCTTTCTTTCATACACAAGCCTTTTCACACCTTTCCAAACTGAGTAGACCCAGATCAGATGGCACCTGTTGGAGCCGTCTGATCAGGGTCTGCTATATTTGCTTGTGAAATTATAATGGTTTTGACTCTATAGTTTCTACCATTATCAAAACCTATCTATACTTATGCAATTATATAAAACAAATGGCTAATAAATATTCATGATGTTATTATCTCTTAAATGGATATTCAACAGGGAAAGGGTTAAAACTATAAATTAAGATTTGAAATTTACAAAGAATTGTTCTTTCACCAAGTTTTTGACTCGACCATACTCATTCAAGTGACCTTATTTCGCTGAGGTATTAACCCTTTCCCTCATATAAACGTGTTGTCACGCATTTGCTAGAGGAGCAGTCTGATCAGGATCTGCTCTGTTTGCTAATAGAATTTGATAAATCTGTTTCTTCATTTTCTAAAATGTTTACAATGCTCCAACTTCCATATTTCTTTATAACTATTTTGTTAATGAATATTCAGTAGGTATTGAAATTTGGAATAAACACAGAACAGGGAAAGGGTTAAGACACTTTGACTTTACAACAGATAAGCATGTGTAGAAATTTCAAAGATCATATGATAACTATAAATATGCTATTTCTATGTCCACAAAGTGTTTTCCATGATCTGACCTAGTGGTCTTTTTTTTCAGCCTGACAAGCCCCTTATCAGAACATGACCCAGATTTTATAATGTTGGTTATCAAAACACTTGTATAATGTAACATGGCTAGTCAGTTAGCTCACCTCAACCACATCCTGGGTCCATGCTTATAAAGCTTTTAGTTGAGTCTGAGTTTCGTTCTCAAGCTTTTGATTGGTCAGATTTGAGTTCTCAAGCTTTTGATTGGTCAGATTTGAGCCAAAGGCTCAAATCTGACTAATCAAATGCTTGAGAACGTTCTCAGACTCAACTAAAAGTTTTTATAAGCATGGACCCTGGAGTTTCATTTTTTACTTTACTTTTCATTCTGTTTTCATACATGTTACTTACCCTTCTTGAAATGTTAGTCGCTGAATCCCAGCTAAACTGCTTAAAGCTGGAAAGATATCAGAATCACCATTTACCCTTTACTCCATGAATATTCATGAATATTCATGTAAGAAATAATAAGTTATCATGATGAATATAAATTACCGGTAGATTAATTTTTATAACGACACAGACACTGTAGAATCATATCTATATTATTTCATATTAAGCAAACGGAGCAGACCCTGATCAGACAGTTTCTAAAGGAGTTGTCTGATCTGGGTCTACTCTGTTTGTAAAGGGGTAGAAAAGCGTATTTATGGAGAAAAGGGGTAATAGAAGATGACCCCTTTACTCCATAAATACGCCTTTGCAAACAGGGTAGACTCAGATCAGACGGCTCCTATAGGAGCCGTCTGATCAGGGTCAGGTC
Source organism: Azorinus chamasolen (assembly GCA_963576725.1). Lineage (NCBI taxonomy): Eukaryota > Metazoa > Mollusca > Bivalvia > Cardiida > Solecurtidae > Azorinus > Azorinus chamasolen. The sequence continues at coordinate 100,170,062 of OY755235.1, read as the reverse complement.
TGCTCCGTTTGCTTATGATATATTATAGATATGATTCTAGTTTCTGCCTTGGCCAAAAATTAATGTGTCAGTGTGCTATTATAACAGATTAATCTAAATTATATTCATGACATCTGACATGATTATTAATTAGATGCATCTTATTATTACATACACACTGATACAAACACAGAAATGTTTGGTCATGACAGAAACTGTAGAATCAAATCTACTTTATTTCATAAGCAAACAGAGCAGATCCTGATCAGATGGCTCCTACAGAAGCATTTTCACCTCAGTCTACTCTGTTTGAAAAGGCAAATACTAAGTTTCCTTTCAAATTGCCTTTGCAATTCATAAGCTTAACCCTTCGCTTGCTGAATTTTAAAATACATTTCTCCTTCTTTACCCATGCCCTGTTGTATAATTACATAATTATATCTTCACTGTGTACAAGTATTTCGCTATGTAATCACTGCTGTGGAGCGCACTGGTTGCACAATCAACTTGTAAATAGTGCAGACCCTGATGAGACAGCTCCTGCAGGAGCTGTCTCATCTGGATCTTCACTATTTACCGGTAGGTATATTGACGTGAATAGCAAGCGAATGGTTAACTTAAGCTTCAATGTGGTATTCAATCTACCCTTTTATTATCAAATAGATCTATTATGGTATTAAGTTACACTACAGCAATGAAAAGCCATATATACAATTTAACTTAAATGATTTAATAGAATTTCTATTCATATATGTATTAATAATGAACCAATACTTGGAAATCGGCAATGCAATCAGATTACAGAATTTTTCCATTGGTAGAACGTCTCGGACTAAGACTCTAATGCTTCCACTAAACAAATGGACATAGATTTACATACATTTAAGTGTTTTTAAAAGTTGGTAGCTGCTTAATGCAAATATCTCTTATGTAGCTTTCTGTATAACTTACATTGTGCATTAAGCCACCATCTACCACTGTTTGCCTATGGTATAATATAGATATGACTATTCATGGAGGATAGGGTTAAGGACCTAGGAAAAAATACATTTTCGAAGGAGGTTACTGGTATTGCTGGTAACATACCCTATCATATGAAGTTTGTTGCAATAAAGAACTAACAACTGAGTTAACATAAAACAAGAATTCAATACTCACTGGCCCTGCCTTGTCTTGAAACATGACAAATCTGTAAAACAGAAATGAATCATTCTATAAATGGTAGATTATCAAGAGTCACCATGGTAATAAGGATTCCAAACACACACAGGGTTACAGATAAGGGGAGTATTTACCCAATTAAAATTGTGGAAAAAGCAATTGTTTTTCAAAACAATGAGTAACTCAAAGCAAATAAATATATCAAGAAGCAAAACAAAATTAGAACACCTAATGAGAATATCAATTTATATGAATAATACCCAATTACGAAAATTGCCAATACCCAATAAAAATTGCAAATACCCAATTCTGTAAAAAATCATTGAGTAAATACCCAATTGCATCAAAACCTTATCTGTAACCCTGCACACACCCATTATTCTAAGTACTCGACACCCATTATTCACCCAGTCTCCTTAGAGTCCTATCTTTACCAGTTTGTAAAGTAGAATTATTCAAACTGACAGCAATTTTTATTTAAATTAACTTACAATAAGACTAACATAGTACTTAGCAAATGGTGAAAACCCTGATCAAATGGCTCCTTCAGGAACTGTTTGATATGAGTTTGCACTATCTGCCCGAGTTTGTTTGTCAAACTACATGTACTTCCTGTAATTAGGGTAGCCGATTTGTCTATGACAACATACTGAAGGCTAGATGCAAATCTTTGGCAATATCACCTTTAGAATTTATCATACCAGTGCTCACTGTACATGTTATATAGAAATTTCGAGCATCAGCCACAGTCAATTACGGTATGTGGTTAATTGGATCTTCATTGGATCTCGTCTCTGAATTTTGAGGACATGGCATGGGTCAAGTTAGTTATGGTATTCTTTTTATTTATTCTAGGCACCATACAAGTAGTACAGACTGTACTCTCCAACCTCCATGACAAGGGCTTATGATCTAGTTAAAAGTCAGAAGCTCCCATTAGAACAGTAGCACATCAATATGGAATACGAGTCGTCACTTTGACACAAACTATCTGTTAGAGTAAACACAGAAGTTGCTCGTTCTGATGATCCTCCATCTTTACTTATGAAGAGGAAGCCCATTTTGTTGACCACCTAAGGTTCATGGCAACATGTGGCTATGGATACAGCCAGACAGGGGTGGTTGACACAGCAACTGAGTATGCCATTTGCCTTGGCAAACGTGATGCAGATGCAGTAGACCATCCCCTTTCTATAAAGTAGTTTCGATGATTTATGTCACGTTGGCCTGAACTGAAAGTTCTGAATCCCCATGGCTTGGAAACCCAGTATGCAAAGGCCACTAAAGCAGACTGTGTCAGCAAGTACTATCACGAACTTAGTAGTATACTGACCAAGCAAAACCTGAAGGACAGACTTGAGCAGATTTACAATGACTTATCAGATTACTCCTGTAGTAAATGTAGGATTCGGGTCTGCTTTGTTTGCTGTAACCTTTAAAATTATCACGTTTGCCAAAAATATTATTGATTGAATTAATTGAAGGTATGCATGCGATTTGTTGTACTGTGACAGGCCGGGTACAGGTACTGGGTGAAAGACAGTAAGCGGTTCGGATAGCTCAGTGGGTAGAGCACTCGCCTTGTAAGTGAGGGGTTCCGGGTTCGATCCCCAGTCTGGCTGCATATTTTTTCACCAGTCTTGTTACAGTACCATACATGTAATCCTTTCTGTTTAATATTCAAGACTTCATAACTTATAAAATTATCAAATTATAACAATAACATGTTTTCCTTCTGACGTAATTAATTAACCGCTGTCGTCCTAGCATCACTGACTCGAATTCCATTTTGCTTAGAAACGCAATGAAACTCGTGTCAGTTTAGCGAACTTCCTACGAAAACTTCCCGAATGAAATCCACGTGTTAAATCCCGCAATATAACTTATCAACTCTTATAAAATTGAACTAAACAGTAATAAAAGGCATTAAATTCACTATTTACTATAAAATCTCACCATTCCGGAAGAACAACGAAGCCATTTTGAAAACGAAACTGGAACTCGAAAAACCTAAAAATTCGGACCATAACCATTTCGACCCCAGGACGAATTTAACCTTGTCACACACCTCCCCTCTTTAAAAAAAAAATGATGTCCTCATCATCTTAAACTTTATTAAATCAGATTAATGCAAATATATATTCAATAATGAATATACTAGACTTATATTCACAATCAAATACTTTCTTAAAGGTCAAGTAAACAGGTAGGACACTTTTTCGTAAATATTTGACAAATGGGTACCTTGTACGACGAAGTTTCGAAAACACAAAAAAATACAGTCATATCGCACATAGCAGCTGTCATATATCACCGATAAGTAAGCACTGGCTGATTTTGGTCGTTCGCTTATCTCCCTTGTGATGACGTCACTTGTGACATTCGCTATAAATGTCGAACTAGATATCGTATAGAAAAGAATCGCACGTAATGTACTCCTGCTTCGTTTTGAGTTCTAAAATGGCAATTTGTGCTGCCTATGGGTGTAGCCCCTAATCCAACAGAGACTAAATAGGATTATTTAAATTACCAAAAGACGAGAAATTCAAGAAAATGTGATGTGATTTACATTTTGTCTCGACGGCTGTTTTCCGTGAAATTTATACTAGAGATGCAGCGGATGACTTGGGTCTACAATTATAAAAAAGGATATATGCTACATTCTGTTATAAATGTGACTTAATTAGGACCAGCACTGTAGGTTAATAGGCTTTTTCTTCGTGGAAAATTATTCTATACAAACGTTTTGTTAACAGCGTAAACCCAAATCACGCAGGGAGTGTCTGATCAGGATATGCTCTGATTGCTTAGTCCGAAGACTTATGTCTTTAGATTCGACTATTTTTGTCTAGCTTCTCTGTAATCCCTGTAATGAATATTCATGAGGTCATGAAATCTTTAATAAATAAAAATGATAAATAAACACAATTTAGCACTGTTTGCAGCAGACACCTAATTCCCTTTAAATCAATTTCCCAATCCTTCTCTTCTTATATTAACGGCTTCACGCGCGTTTGCAAATAGAGTAGATCCAAATCGGACAGTTCCTGTAAGAGCTGTCTGATCAGGTTCTGCTCTGTTTGCTTGCGAAATTTGGTTGATCTAATCCTAATTGATCTGTCAGAGCCAATGATCTATTTGAAAAGTTAACATTGTGAAAAAAGCCTTTAGATCTTCTTCATGAATATTCGTGTAAGAAATAATGATTTCATGGAGAGTTAATGATATATGAGACCTATCGGTATATTATTTCATAAGCAAATCGATAAGAACCTGATCAGAAGCTGTCTGATCTTGATCTACTCTGTTTGTAAATTTGTTTGTTAATTTGTTTCAATACGTTTGATCTGGGTCTACTATGTTTGCATTGGCATAAACAGGCACGTGCAATAAAGGGTTTATATTCGTGAAGTGATTTACTGACACATATTTTTTCATCAGGGAAATAGTTTATCATAAATATGATCCTTTTGCAATTTTTGAACATGGACAATTTTGACCATAAATCTATAGGAAAAAAGTCATTCTGGATTACTGTAATTTACGGAATTGTTCATTGGATACGTTTTATAATTATAGTTTTACTGATTATTACCTACATTTTGCCCAAAACTAACTTTGAGGCACCATGACCGCAATGATTGATTCTTTTGACAAGTTACCACAGCTACAGAAAGGAATGCAACAATACGTAAAATACAGGAAGCGGGTTTTATGGCCTTGCAATAATCATTGTCCCCTGATGAGTATTTGACAAAGTGTCACTATGATAACTGACATCTGGAGACTGACCCTGCATGGGGCATTTCGTGTGTAATATGGCTTAGTACAATATGGCCTAAGGCCATTTAACATTCATGCATACATGCATAGAGAAATTCTAATGGCTATGTTTACTGTTGTTTCCATATACATGTAATACAAACCATAATTAAATTGCACATACGAGTATACTGTAAAATTATGATAAAGAAAAATGTAGTAACAGTTTTAATGTGTCGACTATATTTTTTATAGACATTTTTATTTGTGGTAGGTCCAGTCATTTAAAAATAATTCACAAGCTTTAGAAACATGAATATATTTTTAAAAAAAATAGTCATTCTTCAAGACTGACAGCCATTTATTATCAAGATCCACCTTTTTCTCATTTTCCCAACAAAATACATATTTTGGTAGTTCAACCTTTACTCGATTTTCCGAAAGTAATGCATCATTTTGGTATTGGTAGTATTAAAGTAAAATAAATAAATAAATAATGTTATATTTTTCTGTATTTTGGTGGAATTTCTTTTTTTCTAAAGTACGTACATTTATACATAGTACTATGTTACTGAACGAGAACGTCCCATTTCATCTGAACCCACTTTGCCTAAATATGAAATTCATCTAAAGTTGTCTGGTTCTGTATAAAAGTTGTTTGGACCCAACTCATGGGCGGGACCCAACTGGTCCCTCTGATCTGAATCTACTCTATTTGCTAATGGTCTTGGTCCTAACCTCATCCTCTTTTTAAATTATTGTCTATGAATAGTGTAAATTCACTGGCAGGTAAAGTAAGTTTTAACCATTCGCTTGCTATTCACGACAATATACCAACCTGTAAATAGTGAAAACCTGCAGGAGCTGTCTCATCAGGGTCTGCACGATTTACAAGTTGATTTACAGCAGTGATTGCACAGTGAAATACGTGTACACAGTGAAGCTATATATAATTATACAACAGGGCATGGATAAAAGGCAAGAGAAGGTTTAAGATTAACAAAATTAAAAAATATGTGTTTAATTTTAAGTATCATTGTATTTCACACCTAAAATAAACATCACACCCCATAAATAGTTTACCCTACTCGATAAAGTGTCACTTTCTAAGGCTAATCCATGGACGTAATGTCTTGAAAAGTGTGAAAATAATTTGGGTATTTATAGAAACTTGGGAGTCGGATTTGATCTAATTTTGTAAGCAAACAGAACAGACCCTAATTAGACGGTTCCTGTAGGCTCTGATCTGGATCTACTTTGTTTGCAGAGGCGTTAATTTAAAGGAAAAGGTTAAGTTTCTGTGTACATTCCTCCCTCTCAATGGGATCCCTGACTGGCGAGCATCACAAGTGACGTCACGCAAGGGAGATAATCATGTATCGATTTTCAAAATACACGGTTCGCGGTACAATAAAAACTCGATTTAAATCAAAATTAGATAAAAACGGTAAGAATTTTCTAAAGCTTGGTGTTTAACTAACTGTATACTATCAGAATTTGACGAAACCCCAATCTGTTTACTTGACCTTTAAAGGAAAATATATCTTTATACATCTGTATTTACTGACATATCTCCACTAACACCTTAAACACGGTTTTGAATACTAAAATTTAGTATCACCAATCATTAAATATATATGGATATAGTTATATTTAGATCCCAGGTCACCATCCCTGTGGTCAGGGCACTGTAACGGGGTTTAGTAGAGTGTATATAGTTTTAAAATACTAACAATGGTCCCAGGGTGTAGCACTCGATCTTGTATAAAATTCACGTATTTTCTTTTATTACCCTTTCGGGCCCCTTCCTTTTTGTTAAACTCCTAACATCCCAGGCAACAAGCGCACTCCTCAACATGTGTATAATAGTCAATGCAGACTGAACACATTATAAGAAGATAGTACGAAATTATTGGGGTACGAACCTCCTGGTACAGAATACAGTATCCAACCCCTTACATTAGGCTTTGAAAGATGAGTGACCATAGCGGTAATGAAACCAGTGTCAGTTAGATTATTTCCCAGAAATATAACATTTTGAAAGAAGATAATTATATCATGTATGTAGAATATTGCCTTCATTTCCGACGACTTCGGTGACATTGACTAACATTACATTTGTGGGTGGGGAGCAACTGACAATATATTTTCCTGTAACAATATACATTTCATAACGCCGGTTGGACATGTATGGTTTTGTTTGTAATGATTCGTGACTGACAAACCTTCACTTTCCCGAAAATCTGTTTACAGTTGGCGAAACGACAAAATATTTTCGGCATACACCGTGAACTCCCGGACAACATGGCGGCCATTACTATGCCTAGCGCAAGCGCATGCTCAAGGTCGATGTCCCGGATTTTTTCACATTAGGTCAGAGTCTACCAGTATCCTCTGTGGGGGTGAGGGTTCTAGTAGTACTACTGTGTTTTTAATGTAAGAATCGTGTTAAGGTAGCGAGATAGGATTAGCACTAGCTATCAGAAAAATGGTATTTAACCCTCTCCCTGATATAAACGTGTTTTCACGCACTTGCAAAAAGAGTAGATCCAGATCAAATGGCTCATAGTCCTAGAGGAGCCGTCTGATCAGGGTCTTCTCTGTTTGCTTATATGGAATTTGATAGATCTGTTTCTTTAATTTCTAAAATGGCTTCAATGTTCCACCTTCTTAATAATTCATTATACATATTTTGCCCATGAATATTCAGTATGTATTGAAGTTTAGGCTAAATATAGAACAGGGAAAGGGCCAATATTTCCAACAGTCATTTTTCTTAACCTAGTTGGTTAGTTATAATAATTTATTTCAGAGACATATACATATATATATGCATGTATATGTCTCTGTTTATTATACCCCCCTTCTGAAAAAATGGGGGTATATTGATTTGCACATGTCGGTCGGTCGGTCGGTCGGTAGGTCGGTCGGTCGGTCGGTCTGTCGGTCGGTCGGTCGGTAGATCGATGGTTTCCGAACGATAACTAATAAACGACTTGGCCTAGAATCTTCAAACTTGCTGTGGTGGTTGGTCATGACAAGTAGATGACCCCTATTGTTTTTGAGGTCACTAGGTCAAAGGTCAAGGTCACCATGACCTAAAATGGTGAAATAGTTTCCGATCAATAACTGCTCAAGGGTTTGACTTGGGATCTTCAAACTTGCTGTGGTGGTTGGTCATGACCACTAGATGACCCCTATTGATTTTGAGGTCACTAGGTCAAAGGTCAAGGTCACCATGACCTTAAATGGTTAAATGGTTTCCGATCAATAACTGCTTAAGGGTTTAGCTTAGAATCTTCAAACTTGCTGTGGTAGTTGGTCATGACCACTGGATGACCCCTATTGATTTTGAGGTCACTAGGTCAAAGGTCAAGGTCACCATGACCTTAACTGGTAAAATGGTTTCTGATCAATAACTGCTCAAGGGTTTGGCTTAGGATCTTCAAATTTGCTTAGGTGGTTAGTCATGACAACTAGATGAGTCCTATTGTTTTTTAGGTCAATAGGTCAAAGGTCAAGGTCACCATGACCTTAAAGGGTGAAATGGTTTGCGATCGATAACTGCTCAAGGGTTTGGCCTAGGATCTTCAAATTTGCTGTGGTGGTTGGTAATGACCACTAGATGACCCCTTTTGCTTTTTAGGTCACTAGGTCAAAGGTCAAGGTCACCATGCTCTTAACTGGTCAAATGGTTTCCGATCAATAACTGCTCAAGGGTTTGGCTTAGAATCTTCAAACTTGCTGCGGTAGTTGGTCATGACAACTGGATGGCCCCTATTGTATTTGAGGTCACTAGGTCAAAGGTCAAGGTCACCATGACCTTAACTTGTAAAATGGTTTCTGATCAATAACTGCTCAATTGTTTGGCTTAGGATCTTCAAATTTGCTTAGGTGGTAAGTCATGACAACTAGATGAGCCCTATTGTTTTTTAGGTCAATAGGTCAAAGGTCAAGGTCACCATGACCTTAACTGGTGAAATGGTTTGCGATCAATAACTGCTCAAGGGTTTGGCTTAGGATCTTCAAACTTGCTGTGGTGGTTGGTCATGACCATTAGATAACCCCTATTATTTTTGAGGTCACTAGGTCAAAGGTCAAGGTCACCATGACCTTAACTGGTGAAATGGTTTGCGATTAATAACTGCTCAAGGGTTTGTCTTAGGATCTTCAAACTTGCTGTGGTGGTTGGTCATGACAACTAGATGACCCCTATTGATTTTGAGGTCACTAGGTTAAAGATCAAGGTCATCATGACCTTAACTGATGAAATGGTTTCCAATTAATAACTGCTCAATGGTTTGGTTCGGGATCTTCAAACTTGCTGTGGTAGTTGGTTGTGACCACTTGATGACCCCTAAAGTTGTTGAGGTCACTAGGTCAAAGGTCAAGGTCACCATGACCTTAATATGTGAAATGTTTTCAGATCAATAAATGATCAGTGGTTTGGCTTAGGATATTCAAAGTTGCTGTGGTGATTAGTCATGACCGCTAGATGACCTCTATAGTTGAAGTCACTAGATCAAAGGTCAGGGGGTCGGGGGGGGGGGGTATACATGTTTTACAAACATCTCTTGTTTGAATATATTTATCAAAAACATCGACAACCCTGTCGAAGCCGACATTTAAAATCCATTTAAATTTGAAAGTTGGAAAAATTAAACGGCGATTACAAGGTCATCTTTGGACTAAAGCTATTACAATTGGCCATTATGTAAACCATAACATGTCTAGTGAACAATGTAATATTTTAATTAAACTTGCTGTGGTAGTTGGTTGTGACCACTTGATGACCCCTAAAGTTGTTGAGGTCACTAGGTCAAAGGTCAAGGTCACCATGACCTTAATATGTGAAATGTTTTCAGATCAATAAATGATCAGTGGTTTGGCTTAGGATATTCAAAGTTGCTGTGGTGATTAGTCATGACCGCTAGATGACCTCTATAGTTGAGGTCACTAGATCAAAGGTCAGGGGGTCTGGGGGTATACATGTTTTACAAACATCTCTTGTTTGAATATATTTATCAAAAACATCGACAACCCTGTCGAAGCCGACATTTAAAATCCATTTAAATTTGAAAGTTGGAAAAATTAAACGGCGATTACAAGGTCATCTTTGGACTAAAGTTATTACAATTGGCCATTATGTAAACCATAACATGTCTAGTGAACAATGTAATATTTTAATTTTAATATCATTAAATGTCTATCTCCTACTACGTTTCTTTTGATGTTAGACGATTTGAGCAAGATATCGAAAAACTGTGACACAGATCTCTCAATGAGACAAGGCTTATTGATATGCCGAAAAACGCGTGTAATTTGGACTCAAATTACAGAAGTTAACTTATGCGTGTTTAAAAAAGCAAACTCCGTTTAATTTGCATCTGTCAAAAAGATGAAAAACAATAGACAAACCCCATTGTATGCGCGTAATCTGATAATAATATGTAACCGGGTGTTCTTATAAAGAAACATACCTGCTCAGACCCGGGTCTTCTTCCTATACTGTACTGGTCCCAGTCTGGGACAATGTCGTTGTAAGGTGAACTGTACAAAGTAGTGTGTGTGGCACGGAGTTATATACAGTGCAACTAAAGAGATAAAACATAGGTTGCTGACTAGTAGAATAAGACTACATGTAAGTACCCTCTTGAAAGCCTCAACGTTGTCAACCATTGTAGCCTGCTCTGACAGTTTGTTCCACATGCGGATAGCAGAAGATGCCAAGTGGATGAAGACCCTATGTTTGTTTCTGTACACACGGCCAAATCACATTGTTTCGTGCACAAAAGAACTCCCAAGTAGAACCACCGACCTACCACAACCCATTTGGTAAAGTACAAATATGAGTCATGCAGGAAACACCACATACAGAACAAGCAGCCGCTCGAACAGCAACACACGAAAACACAGCAAATGTACATAAATACCAAAAACATAAAGAGACGCATGCACACAGACAAAACAAACAATATGGGAGAATGGAAGTTCCGCCTTGGAACAGTCAGTGACAAATGCCACTGGAGGTTTAAACCGGTTTAGGGGCGCCCAACCGCACACTTATTCCATCCCCACCCTAATAGACAAACAGTGTAAATAAACGTATCCCCTCTCCGATGTCCAACCGCGATGGCAAATACGGTGATAAAGTGCATACAAAATGAAAACATTTAAGGGAAACAAACTGTATCCACCTATCGCTAGTGTACTCAATGACTGAGCTGCAAACAGAGTACTTAACTGTTGAAAAGTAATAAAGGATACGGCAAAAACGAAATAATACAGGTGTCCGACGTCCTCCTTCCGTTTCCGGATTTAAGAGGTCGCTTTCATAGAGTACTAAAGCTTTCTTGCCGGCGTACATGCAAAGAGACCAGCGTGATTGCCAACTGTAAAAGGGTTGACAACCAGATATGCAGTATGTTGTAGTACTATAGCCAGTCTATAGGATCATAATGATATCCCATTGTAATGACTTTTTTGACATATTTGATGAACAAAGCGAGAAAATGGGTATGTCAAATAATCTTACGAAGTTTTTAAATCACATCACCATAAAATTCAGGATGTGAAATACCGTGTCGGAGGAGATTATATTTGTACTTGGCAATAAGTGGGAGATTTTGATAATAAAATTTAGAGAAAGTTTTTCTTAGTTTATGGTATCTACCGGTATATCCTTGCTTAAGCAGCTTTTCAGTTAAAATGAGATTTCGACTGTTAAAATCGTCCACAGATGAACAAGCTCTAGAAAAACGAATAAGTTGAGATTTTGATACAGTAAAACCCCTCTAATGTGACTACTTAATGAATAAACACGAGTGTCTTTATAAGCAGGTGGTTGCTTAATGCAGGACAAAAGTAATGCAGAAATCTCCTCTAAGTTACCACCTGCATCTAGCACCCAAAATCATACCTCTTTTAGGTGGTCGCATTAGCGGGGTTTTACTGTAGTAATAATTTAGCATACTCATGCATTAATGCCCTGTATGGAGTAATTTGGCAAAAACAAACTCAGTTTGACAAGGTCATGAAAGGAGTTTGAAAGGCAACTTTCATCTGCGCATTACTCATCATGTTTAGAAGGTTATTGTAACTTATATATCAAAATTATGCTTATAACACAGAGTTTATGATGACGCATATGCTGTTCCAAAAAGTACACTTTCAGCGAAAGTTGGTGCAAAAATGGAACGTATTGGACACACAACAGAAGCGCTAGTTCATTAAAGAAGTGCTTACTCTAAGAACTACAAACGACCGTTGATGCACCAATGAAGGCACTCATACTCGGATAAGATTTAAGCATCGGCGGTTGCTGTGATATACAATGTATATCATTATTCTTGAAAAAAAAATCTACACAAGAAGCTAGTATCACTAACTTTTACTGTGGTTTCCAGGCAATATGTATGTGGATAATTAAAACAGCAACAACATAGTGTGCTTTTATTTTATTTACAAAATAAAATGATTGTACATGTGCATATAGCATATATCCACTGAAATAGGCACCCTTTCGCAGAGAAACAGTAGATGTTTCCAAATAATATTATTATACTCTGTGTGAGACATAATATACTATCCAATATTCTACTTGATATTCGGTATGGGATTGAAACGAAGGTTTGGTCCCCCAAGCACGCAACATATATGCTGGTTCTGATATGACTAGTTGATATGTTGCTAGCCAGACCAACACTAATTTTCTCATTACACCTATATCGTGTCTCGCATAGAATTAATAGAATGACCTTGTCAGAACCATTGTTTTATCATAAATGAAATTAGCTGACCCATGCAATATACGCTACTTTATAAGCAGATGCTAACCTTTCACGTTATGTCCTTTTTTCTTTTTCAGAACTTGAAATAAACTACACGTATTTAAATGTAATGTGTCTATAAATAAGGCTTAACCATTTCCCTGTTCAATATTCATGTAAGACAATGTCGTAATGCATATTTATTAGCTGAAATTTTACAATGATTATGTATACTTGCTTTATGGTAATGGTAGAAACCAAAGAGTCATATATGTTATAATTCATAAGCACACAGAGCAGACCCTGATCAGACGGCTTTAATTATGGGTTTGTAAGGCACGTGGTAGCTTAATGCAGGTGAAAAGTAATACAGGAAGCTCTTATAGGACCTGCTTTTTAAGACTCCCATGTTCAATAAATGAATGGCCGCTTAAGACAGGTTCATCCGTATTTGGCAAACATATCTTGTCTGGCAAAAACTAAGGGGTGGACAGGATAATACCATTTTCAAAAGGGATGAAGTTTATATTAATAGCAAAATAAATGACGTGGTTCAAAGAAGATCCCGTGAAAAATAGAATGCTTCACTTGATGCCACTCATACAGCAATCTGAGGCAATGTTGACAGTACAATGGGTAAATTGTTGAAGCACACGATTCTTAAATAGGATAACTCAGGACGTTAAAATATGTTCTCAGTTAGGGTAATATTTAAAATCGATTGACTTAACCCTTTCCCTCATACAGATGCCTTTTCAGACCTTTGCAAACAGAGTAGACCCATATCAGACGGCTCGTCTAATCGAGGTCTACTCTGTTTGCTTATTGAATTATGTATATCTGATTCTATAAATGCCAAAAAATCACTTGAAAAGTTTACATTATATATGTTTAGTTAAAGAATATTAATATAAAGTGGCCGAATTCACGCATAAATGTTCATTAGGGAACGAAAACACGGTAAGTTTTTCAACAAGTTAGTACCTTCATCACTTTGATAATTTGCGACATTGCCTATTTCCCGCCAAATATTTGTGTACACAGTGCGCATGTAGAACCTTTTCTACTTCGGAGTGAAAATGGCCAACTGTGAACGAAATGGGTTGACCGAAAACGGTTCTTCCCCGGCAAAAAAGCCAAAAGTTGGGGATCGAAGTGTGACAGTGGTTCTTGGAACACAATGGGGCGACGAGGGAAAAGGAAAAGTTGTAGATATGTTGGCAACATCGGCCGATATCGTGTGTCGATGCCAGGTAAGGAGGTCAGCTTGAAAATGTGTCAAGTGTGTTTATTTCTGGTTGCATCATCATAAAACACGCTTATTCATTGATCTAGGAATGTATACAATTGGTTTTTGGTTTCATCTCTATCATTTAATTTGGCTGTCAAATTAAAAGCAAGATCAGATTTTCAGGAGAAACTGTCCAAAGACCCAATTTACTTCACCCAAGTTCAGGACATTTAATCGATAGACGATATTCAGTGTATTCATTTAGAGGTCGTTGGGACGATCAAGTTTTGGTATTCGATTTTGCAATGTTATGCTGGTGTTTGCTCATACAACATGAACAATTGGACATCTTGCTTGAAATAATTTTATTTTGTAGATGTTGCATCAATGTTTTCATCACTTTATCTTCAAGGTGTAATTGGAGTGTTTATAAGAATATTAATATTATAAGCAAAATTTAATTGAAACCCAAATCCTCACCTGGCCATGATTTTTATCTCCTGGGTCTGTTGGCTGCTGCAGTTTTTAGACGTCGCCTGATTTTTGATTTTTTAGAAACATCTTTACCTGATGAGTATTGATGAAATAAATAATGACACCATTTTGTATCACAGGGGGCCATTTCGTGGGTCTACATGGTCTAAAAGGTCAAAAAAATTGATTGGGTCGATTTAGTGTTATATTATATACAAGGGATCTAACTACCCATTTGCAAATTTCACGACCGATTCGAAATAACGCCCGGTTTTGGGCTATCAAGATAAAATACCCACTAATGTTTGATACGAACGTGAAGCTGGGACCTTGTACTTTTCAAATAATATAACTTTTGATACATTCCGACTAAGCCGTAGCCAGTGCCGACGTGAAATTCCTACAAAATACACTGATTTAGCTTACTCGAAAGAGATCGTGCAACAACGATTTGCCGCTAGACCCCCGTAAAACGCCCAAAATCGCGTAGTTCACATTTGTGTACTCTAATTGGTGATATTGAGCTACTTTCGGTTTTAACGATATCCTGGCAAACTGCAACCATCACAAAATGAGCATGCTGTCTTAAGTTACAGCTCGTTGATGAGACTACTTTGTCAGGTATTGATTAGACAGTTGCTTGACATCTTATCTAGATGTACTAGCAAGTCTTGTCTCATTTGATACTAATGGCAGGGTGTTTATTTTCACATGTTTACAAACAGAGTAACAGAGACCCAGATCAGGACCTGTTCTGTTTGCTAACGGAATTTGAAAGATCTATTTCTTTACTTTCTAAAATGGCTATAATGTTCTATTTTCCATATTTCATTATAATTATTTTGTCCATGAATATTCAGTAAGTATAGAAATTTGGAATAAATTGAAAAATAAAAATACGAGTTATTGTTGTAACCCTGGCTTCCGCACGAGTGACAAATGTTGGACATGACATCCAAGTGACTGATCTTGGACTGTGCATTGTTAACCCTTTCCTCCATAAATACGCCTTTCTACGCCTCTAAATAACCACTTTTTGAAACTTCTTGAAACCATTGTGATAAATAGAGCATTTGCTCCTACAGGAGCAAATGCTCTATTTATCACAATGGTTTCAAACTACAAAATTCTAAAATTTTACTTTTCCCTAGTAAGTGCTCCTTTTTGGGTAGATTCATTCAAAGAGGTTGGGTCTGAAAATAGCCTATGGAGGAATGGGTTAACTCTTCTCCAGCTGCCAATAATGCTAGAAGCTTCCAACTCATTCAGGCTTTATAGAAACTACTGACTGAGACACCAACTTAACCCATTACCTCATAGGCTATTTTTAGACCCAACCTCTTTGAATGAATCTACCCAAAAGGAGCATTAACTAGAGGAAAGGAAAATTTAAGAATTTTTAGTTTGAAACCATTGTGATAAATAGAGCATTTGCTCCTATAGGAGCAAATGCTCTATTTATCACTGGTTTCAACAGGTGATTTTGACAGGCGTAGAAAGGCGTATTTATGGAGGAAAGGGTTAATCAATAAGGTTGAGTTTAGCAGGAAAAGGGTTAAAATATTTCAAGTGTCTTTCATTAACCCTTTCCTTCATATAAACGCCTTTTCACATTTTTGCAAACAGAGAAGACCCAGATCAGATGGCTCCTACAGGAGCAATCTGATCAGGATTTGCTCTGTTTGGTAAAGGAATTTGAAATACTTGTTTCTACTTTTCATGCAAATCTTATGAAACTCCACTACTCGTAGTACTGTCACAAGGGCTACAATCAAACATACAAGTTTTTACATAACTCCTATCAAGGATTATTTTACTCTTAGGTCAGCACTGGTTGTCAATCAAAACCCTCCCACGAATTATACCCTTTCATGTATACTGAATGAACTCTACCTTTTACTCGCTCCATAAATACGCCTTTTCAGACAGAGTAGACCCAGATTTAACAGCTCAAATCTATATATCCTGTCAGGTTTTGCTTATGGAATACCATCATTCTACAGTTTCTTCTTAGGCAAAAATTTCATCTGTATTTTAAAGATTAATCTAATTCATATTCATGGCATCATCATTTCTTTCATAAATATTCAAGGAGTAAAGGGTTGAATAATGGACTATTCCCTTTTGAAAATTAAATGTTGAAAAGGGTAAAACTTTCCCTGTTTAATATTCATGAAAGAAATACATGTATTTTAACCCTTTCCCAGTTCTGTGTTAATTCCAACTTTCAGTACCTACTGAATATTCATTGACAAAATAGGTACATTATATATTGAAATATGCAAGGTGGAATATTGTAGCCATTTTAGAAACTTAAGAAACAGGTCTATCAAATTCCATTAGAAAACAGAGCAGACCCTGATCAGACGGCTCCTCTAGGAACCGTCTGATCTGGGTCTACTCTGTTTGCAAATAGGTGAAAACACGTTTATATGAGGGAAAGGGTTAAAGGAATTTTTGACTGTGGCAGAGAGTGTAGAATCAGATCAAACCTTGATTGGATGATTCCAACAGAGTCGTCTGATCTGGGTCTACTCTGTTTGCAAATGCGTGAGAATGGGTTTATATGAAGGGAAGGGTTACGCGGTATTACAGCAAGGCTCCAGATTAGAGCAATAGGCCAGATGTTTCGCTTTTGCATTATTTTCTCAGCCAAACCCATAACTGAGATAAGAAAGATATATTCACCCTTTGTCTAGAGCTGAGCTAACAGGGTAAAGGTCACAATCAATAGAAAATATAGTTCGGCCTATTATCTTAACCCTTAAAGTGTGGGACCGAGTATGTAAGACCTTTGTAAACAGTGTAGATCCAGATCAAAGAGCTCCTGAGGGAACTCTTTGATCAGGGTCTGCACAGTTTGTCATGAAAATCATTTTCTTTATTTAGTGATAAATTTTGATACAAATTTTAGTTTAATATTCAGAAAAGGAGGAGTCAGTTTTAATTATTCAGCAGGTCAAAGGTTAACCCTTTCTCTCATAGGCTATTTTTGGATCCAACTTCTTTGAATAAATCTACCAAAAAGGAGCATTAACTAGAGAAAAGGATTTTTTTAGAATTTTGTAATTTCAAACCATTGTGATAAATAGAGCAAATGCTCTATTTATCACAACGGTTTCAACAGTTGACTTCTGCAGAGTTGTAGAAAGGCGTATTTATGGAGGAAATGGTTAAGGATGGAATGTTAACCCTTTCCTTCATATAAATGCCTTTTCACACATTTGCAAACAAAGTAGACCCAGATCAGACAGCTCCTATAAGAGCTGTCTGATCAGGGTCTGCTCTGTTTGCTTTTGACATGATACACTGTAACAGATTTGATTCTACAGTTTTTGTCAAAGCAAAAAGTTTGCTTGAAAAGATAACATTATTAAAGTTCAGCTAATTCATATTAACAGTGTCATTATTTCTTGCATGAATATTGAACAGGGAAAAGGTTAAGAAGTACTTAAAAAAAATAGTGATCCGAGAGCTTTTTGCAGAGAAGCAGGACTGAATTGCAATGTACATACACCTTGCATCTAGTTTTATTCTATATAATAATACAAGCAATGATTGCAAGGGTATAAAATCACACTTAAAATAAGCTATTCAAATGTATTTTCTCTCTTTTGCTTACCTTTATTAGGACTAGTTAGCTGAAGGCATAAAGAAAGGCTTAACTTAATAGTTAATGTGAACAAAGTCCACACAGTTTCAGTCCACACAGTTTCAGATTGTTCTGTGTAGATTAGAATGGGGGTAACTGATTTGTGTCCTTGATTTGAGAGGTGTACTCACAGAATTGTGACTGCTGTTGCTACAGTAACAGGTGTTGTAGGCGTAGGTGTTTGTTTACTGTTGTGTAGGAGAATTGAGAAACTGGAACAGCGCCATATGTTCTGTCAGTGATAAACACTTTGATGATCAGAAAAGCCTGTTCAGCATCACAACGAAGTACAGGTAGTATTGAGCCTGTGGTATTGTGAGCTGCTGAATGAGTATTGCTGTAATTACCAAAACTACTTGGAAGTTGCCTAAATAAACTTAGGCAAATAATGTAGACCCAGATCAAACTGCTTCTGAAAGATGAAAATTGTGCCAAATTAACCAAACCAGCTTTACAAAGTTGAATAGAAGGGAGACTGGGTGGTATAACCTTTCCCTCATATACACGCATTTTCACACATTTGTAAACAGAGTAGACCCAGATCAGACGGCTCCTGTAGGAGCCATCTGATCAGATTCTACTGTGTTTGCTAATGGAATTTGATAGATCTGTTTCTTAAGTTTCTAAATTGTTCCACCTTCCATATTTCATTATAATTAATTTTCTACCAATGCTGCGAAGGTATTGAAATTTGAAACAAATATAGAACAGGGGATGGGCTAAGCCATTACTTGATAGAAAGGTTTCAAACACCTTTGCAAACAGATTTATATAAGACTGCCCCCGTTCAAGCCATCTGATCAGGGTCTGCTCTGTTTGCTGAGTATGATAACAGGAAAATGATATTTGCTGATCTCATATGATACAATACAAATCAATGCAAATATCGAAATCTCTCTTGTTCTCGTGAGGAGATAGTTTCCCCTGTTCTGATGTTTGTTTTGTTTTGTTTAATTCCAGGGAGGTAACAATGCAGGCCACACAGTTGTGGTGGGGGATAAGTCCTATGCCTTCCATATGTTGCCTAGTGGCATTGTCAACCCCAACTGTATTGCTGTGATAGGTAAGTACTCCCCACAGAGCAGGGGCAAAATGTATATAGCAGAACAATGGGTATAGGTGCATACAGTAAAACCTCTCTATAATGGCCACTAAATTACATCAAGTATTTTGTGTTAAAGACAGGTGACTGCTTAAAGCAAGGTGAAAGTAAAACAGAACGCTCCTATGGGAGCATTCTGTTTTACTTTCACCTTGCTTTAAGCAGTCACCTGCCCTAAATACCAAATAATTAACACAATTTAGTGGCCATTATAGAGAGGTTTTACTGTATTTTCAAATGTTAAAATCGTCATTTCTCAAACAGACCCTATGTTGTGACCACTCTTTAGAATTGTGTCAAAGGGGGCTGGTGGAAAAATAAAGGAGCTTTTATTGAAAATGTTTAACCCTTTCCTCCATAAATATGCCTTAATCCATGCCTCTGTAATAACCACTTCTTGAAACCATTGTGATAAATAGAGCATTTGCTCCTATAGGAGCAAATGCTCTATTTATCACAATGATTTCAAACTACAAAATTCTAAAATTTTACTTTTCTCCAGTAAATGCTCCTTTTGGGTAGATTCATTCAAACAGGTTGGGTCTAAAAATAGCCTATGGAGGAAAGGGTTAATTTATGCATCTTATTGGGTCTCTGGTGTAAGGGCTTACTGATCTAGACAAATTGTTTATTTCTTAGCCAAACCAGGTCTTGTTGAAAGGTGATTCTAATGATTACCAACAAAATAAAGTTTGGCGGAGGAGTATAGAAACTATTTTAACCCCCCTTTTCCCTGTTCAATTATGAATATTCATGTAAGAAATCGTGACGTCGTGAATATTTATTAGCTACTTTGACAAAAACTGTAGAATCGGATCTATATCATGTCAAAAGCAAACAGAGCAGACCCTGATCAGATGGCTCCTATTGGAGACATGTCTTCTGGATCTTCTCTGTTTGCAATTTTTATGGGTAAAAAGGTGTTTATATGATGGAAAGGGTTAACAAGACATACTAGATACATTTATATTGTAGGCTTGGGATTGCTTTCTTGCATTCAGCTTTTCAATCAGCTGTATATACAATGTATAACACTTCTCTGCAAACTCCCATCACATTTGATAATAAATGGCTCAGGAACAGCTTCTACATGACGAGCGAAACACTGGACTAGGAGCTGTCTGATCAAGGTCTGCTCTGTTTGCTTATCGAGGGCTTGGTGCAAAACTAACTCCTTTGCACCGAGCCCTCGTTATGGAATTAAGCATTTTCCCAAAATACGCCTTTCTATGCCTTTACAAACAGCTTATACCCGGTTCAGACAGCTCCTGTAAGAGTCGTCTGATCAGGATCTGCTCTGCTTGCTTATGATACAGATATGATTCTACAGCTTCTGCCATGGCCAAAAATGCCTACATCCATGTGCTAAAACAATTAACCCTTTCCCTCATATAAACGCCTTTTCACGCATTTGCAAACAGAGTAGACCCAGATCAGACGGCTCCTAGAGGAGCCGTCTGATCAGGGTCTGCTCTGTTTGCTAGTGGAATTTGATAGATCTGTTTCTTTACTTTCTAAAAAGGCTACAATATTCCACCTTCCATATTTCATTATTACTCTTTTTTCCAAGAATATTCAGTAGGTATTGAAATTTGGACTAAATATAGAACAGGGAAAGGGTTAATCTAAATAATATTCTTGATATCATTATTTCTGACATGAATATCCATAGAGTAAATGGTTGAATACAACTTTTGTTTAAGCTAAAAATATCCTTGAAATTTTTATATAGAATTAATGAATATTCATTCAGTGACCAATTCACACATAAATCTTCATTAGGGAAAGGCTAACCATAACCCATTCCCTCATATACTATTGTTATATCCAACCTCTTTGAATCAATCTACCGAAAAGGAGCATAACTAGAGAAAAGGAAAAAATTAGAATTGTGTAGTTTTGAAAGCATTGTGATAAATAGAGCATTTGCTTGTATGGAGCAAATACTCTACTTCTGCTCTACTTGTCACAAAGGTTTCAAAAAGTGACTTTTATAGAAATATTAGGAAATGTGTTAATTAGCAAAGAATCTGGCAAGCGTAATTTATCAGATCAAATATATGGACACTTCTGTTTCATTCAGTGTTGATTTAGGATGAAGTTTCACCATTCTATAATCAAGTGATTGACATCTACAAATATTGTTGTCTCTTGCAATTTCATCGAAATTTCTAAATGTAATGGGTAATCTATCTTTTAACCCTTTACTCCATAAATACGGTAACGCCTTTCTACGCCTTTGCAAACAGAGAAGACCCGGATCAGATGGGAGCCGTCTGATCAGGGTCTGCTCTGTTTGCTTTTGACATAATATAGATCTAACTATGCACTTGCTGCCTTGGTTAAATAACTGTGTTCACGTCTTATTATAAAGATACAGCTAATTAATATGCATGATGTCATTACTTGTTACATGAATATTCATGGAGGAAAGGGTTAAATAGTTTAGATCCAGGTGATATTGGTTTCTCATTTTAACACCAATGTTTGTTAAGTTTATTACAAGTTCTTCTAACGAGAGTAATAGATAAAGGTGCATATTTAACCCATTACCTCATAGGCTATTTTTAGATCCAACCTCTTTGAATAAATCTACCGAAAAGGAGCATTAACTAGAGAAAAGAAAAATTTTAGAATTTTGTAGTTTGAAACCATTGTGATAAATAGAGCATTTGCTCTCATAGGAGCAAATGCTCTATTTATCACAATGGTTTCAAGAAGTGACTATTACAGAGGCGTAGAAAGGCGTATTTATGGAGGAAAGGGTTAAAATACTGGTAGTCTCCAAAGACGGTTCTTAAAAGTGGCCAAACTTAGCGTTTGATGGAGAAATAAAGGAGCTATTTTTATTAATGTTTTAATTTACACGTCTTATCTGTACCTCTGTACATCAGGGCAAGAGATAAATGTGCATATTCAAATACTAAAATCATCGTTTCTCCACCAAACTCTTTTATAACTCTTTAGAATTGTCTCGAATGGACAATTGTAAGGAGAGGTCCCAACATAGGGTTTGGTGGAGAAATATAGGAACTATATTGGAAAATGTTCTAATTTTCGCATCTTATTTGTGCCTCTCTTTAGCATCCTTAAGGTTGTCCATTTTGGATGTATTACTGTGAGAAAATAATTCAGTACAACAGATGTGGCAGACAAGATGCTTCCACTGATCTCTTTCCAGTTTTAGCCCTGTTATAATAGCAGATGAACACAGGAATTTTTGACTATGGCCGGAACAGTAGCATCAAATCTACATTATGTCATATGCAAACAGAGCAGACCC
The DNA here is from genome assembly GCA_963576725.1 of Azorinus chamasolen. NCBI lineage: Eukaryota > Metazoa > Mollusca > Bivalvia > Cardiida > Solecurtidae > Azorinus > Azorinus chamasolen. The sequence goes on along the minus strand of OY755235.1, from coordinate 100,147,649 downwards.
TGATCAGACAGCTCCTATAGCACCGTTTGATTTGGGTCTTCTCTGTTTGCAAAGACATAGAAAGGTGTGTTTATGGAGTAAGGGGTTAATGCTGAAATTTCAAAATGGAATGGTCCGCAGAGTATGAAAGGGTATAACTTAAAAGAAGATATGATTTGTAAACAATGCAGATCCTGATCGGAGGGCACAACCTTCAGACCTAAAGTGACCTTGGTCTACACTGTTTTCCAATCCCAGTGCACATGTTTTCTATACTTAGAGGGCTAAACTTTTGAAAACTTCAGAAGTTCCATAAAAGTATTTGTTGCAATTTTCAAAGTGCATTTTCCCTGTCTTTTTTTATGCCCCCAAAGCTAGGCTTTGGCGGCATAAAGTAATCGCACTATACGTGTGTTTGTGGGTGGGTGTGTGTACCTTTTGTCCGGAGTATATTTCCTTTGTCACATCAGCTACGGATACCAAATTCGGTGTGTGAGTTCATCTTGGGAAGGCGGAGTGTCACATATCATTTTCAGGTCAATGTGACCTTGACCTTTGATCTCGATTTTAAGATTTTTAAAGCTTGTCCGGAGCATATCTTCTATACCTTACCAGCTACGGATTCCAAATTTGGTGTGTGAGTACATCTCAGGATTGCGGAGTGATGGTCACTGTGACATTGACCTGGAACCTTGAAATTAAAAGCTTGTCTGTAAACCAAGTACATTGGCAATCATACATTATTTGTTTGGAATATGAGTGACTGTAGCTCAATGTTGAAGAATACACCTGTGGGTTTAAAGGTATAAATAAAATGGATGAAATACATAGTGCTCGGACCATTGCTCAGTCAGGATGAAACCGTGGGTCGTGCTAATGACACTTGTTGTTTCAAACCTTTGTTTGAAAATGAAACCCATCATCTTGGCATGGTATGTGCTGTCTCGCATGACATGTATGCTTTTGATGGGAGAACAAGAGAGTATCTGTCTTCTGTGGCACAGTTGATGTACTTTTGTCACAACCATAGAGATACTGACAATGCTTTACATCAGTAACATGTTACCAATTGTAAAGTATTTTAAAATTGATGAATACCGTATGAAGTACACCAGATTTTACACTCTCAATAGTGGTGTCTGTATAACCCTGTACCATAAAACTAAAATCGTCATTTCTCCACCAAACCCTATGTTTTGACCACTCCTTAGAATCGTCTCAAAGAGACGATTCTAAAGAGTGGTCACAGCATCGGGTTTGGTGGAGAAATAAAGAATTTATTCATGAAAATGTTTTAATTTATGCATCTTACCTGGACCTCTGTGTTTAACCCTTTGCTTGCTATTCATGTCAATATACCTACCTGGAAATAGTGAAGACCCAGATGAGACAGCTCCTGCAGGAGCTGTCTCATCAGGGTCTGCACTATTTACAAGTTGATTGTGCAACCAGTGCACTCTACAGCTGTGATTGCACAGCGCAACGCTTGTACACAGTGAAGATATATGTAATTATACAACAGGGCATGGGTAAAGAAGGAGAAATGTGTTTTAAAATTCAGCAAGGGAAGGGTTAATATTTATTCAAGATTTGATCACCTTATTAATATGCATGAACACATTCACTAAAATGGAAGATGGAAATGGGATTTCTTTTCACTATGGTGGAAACTGTAAAATAAGATATATAAATTTCCGTAAGCATTTAAGTAGACTCTGATCAGAAAGCTCCTGAATCAGACAGCTCTTTCATGAGCTTTCTGATCTGGATCTACTGAGGTTGTAAAAGGTGGAAAAAGCATTATATGAAGGAAAGGGTTAATACAATGTTCCATTTATTGCATTCAGTGATTCATTTATAAACAATGCTGACATTTTGAGATTATAAATTGGAATTGTGTATGCATGAATGAGACGCCCAATATTCTTGGCCTCTGCTAGCCTTGGAATTTTAGCTTGTGTTCTTGGAATTGTTTTGTCACCTGCTTTAGCAGTATGACACTAAGGATCACTTCACTGTCATCTTTCCGTCCATCACCTGTCAAGCATTTTTGTCTCATATCTGCCATCAGATTGCCTTTGTTCCTTTGAGCACTCGTGTAATTAAGTTTTCATCTCTGTAAGCTTACTTTCAGCACTTTCATGGAAAATGAAACCCATCATCTTGGCATGGTATGTGCTGTCTCGCATGACATGTATGCTTTTGATGGGAGAACAAGAGAGTATCTGTCTTCTGTGGCACAGTTGATGTACTTTTGCCGCAACCATAGAGATACTGACAATACTTTATGTCACTTACTGAATTTATTTTTATTCACAACAGTAACATGTTATCTATCTTATTGTAAAGTATTTGAGTATTAATCCACCAAAGATCCAGTGATCTAGAAGCCACAGTATCTAGAAATGTGGGTGTATATATTGGCTCATTGATTACATTCATTCAGACACAGTCCAGACATTTTGAGATCATTAATTGGAATCTTGTGTGTCTATATATTCATGAGACACCAACAATCTTGGCCTATGCAAGTCTTGGAATCTTAGCTTGTTTTCATTCATAGGCCATAATGATAGTAAACACATTGGTCTTAGTTTACCTGCCTTAACCCTTTCCCTCATATAAACATGTTTTCACGCATCTGCAAACAGAGTAGACCCAGATCAGACGGCTCCTAGAGGAGCCGTCTGATCAGGGTCTACTCTTTTTGCTAATAGAATTTCAAAGATCTGTGTCTTTACTTTCTAAAATGGTTACAATGCTCCATGTTCTATATTTCATTATAACCTTTTTGTCCATGAATATTCAGTAGGTATTGAAATTTGTAATAAACATAGAACAGGGAAAGGGTTAACAAGATGCAGAGCAACAGACAAAGGTGCATACTCCAGTGCTAAAATGGTCGTGTCTCCACTAAACCCTGTGTTGTGACCACTCTTTAGAATCGTCTCGAAGAGATAATTCTAAAGAGCGGTAAGAACATAGGCTTTGGTGGAGAAATAAAGAAGTTATTCTTGAAAATGTTTCAATTTACGCATCTTACCTGGACCTCTGAAGATGACATGCAAGGATCACTTCTCCATTATCTTTCCCTCTGTCTGTCTTTTGCCTGTCAAGCTTTTTGTCACATCTTCCAGATAGTGATGAGTTTCACGAACATCTCTAGGCTTTTTATGCCCCCAACGGTGGGCATATAGTAATCGCATTGTCAGTCTGTCCTTCCATCAGTCCATTCATCCATCCCAAATTTAGTGTCCCTTCTATAACTTTTTATGCCCCCCAGATCAGATCTGGGGGGCATATTGTTTTTGCCCTGTCTGTTTGTTTGTCTGTTTGTCCGTTTGTCTGTTTGTCAGCAACTTTAACATTGGGCATAACTTTTGAGCCAGTACAGATAGAGACTTGATATTTAGTATGCATATGTATCTCATAAAGCCGCACATTTTGACGGGTGACATGTCAAGGTCAAGGTCATCCTTCAAAGTCAGAGGTCAAATATATGGGTCAAATTACCGACTTTAACATTGGCCATAACTTTTGGACCAGTAGAGATAGGGATTTGATATTTGGCATGCTTGTGTATCTCATGAAGCCACACATTTTGAGGGGTGACATGTCAAGGTCAAGGTCATCCTTCAGGGTCAAAGGTCAAATGGTCTGTTTTTTGTCTAACTTTAACGCAACTTTAACATTGATCATAACTTTTGAGCCAGTACAGATAGAGAATTAATATTTGGCATGCATATGTATCTCATAAGGCCACACAGTTTAAGGGGTGACATGTCAAGGTCAAGGTCATCCTTCAAGGTCAGAGGTCAAATATGTGGGTCAAATCACAGACTTTAACATTGGCCATAACTTTTGGACCAATAGAGATAGATACTTGATATTTGGCATGCTTATGTATCTCATGAAGCTGCACATTTTGAGGGATAAAATGTCAAGGTAAAGGTCATCCTTCAGAGTCAAAGGTCAAATTGTCTGTTTCTTTGTCTGTAACTTTAACATTGGTCATAACTTTTGAGCCAGTACAGCTAGTGACTTGATATTTGGCATGCATATGTATCTCATAAAGCCGCACATTTTGATAGGTGACATGTCAAGGTCATCTTTAAAGGTCAGAGGTCAAACACATGGGTCAAATCACCGACTTTAACATTGGTCATACCTTTTGAGCAAGTACAGATAGAGACTTGATATTTGGCATGCATATGTATCTCATAAAGCCGCACATTTGAGGGACTTGATATTTGGCATGCATATGTATCTCATAAAGCCGCACATTTGAGGGGTGACATGTCAAGGTCAAGGTCATCCTTAAAGGTCAGAGGTCAAACATATGGGTCAAATCACTGACTTCAACATTGGCCATAACTTTTGAACCAGTACAGATAGAGACTTGATTTGTGGCATGCTTGTGCATCTCATGAAGCTGCACAGTTTGATTGGTGAAATGTCAAGGTTATCCTTCAGGGTCAAAGGTCACCAACTTCAAATTGGCCATAACTTTTGAACCAATAGAGATAGAGTCTTGATATTTGGTATGCATGTGTATCTCATGAAGCTGCACATTTTGAGGGGCAACATGTCAAGGTAAAGGTCATCTTTTAGGGTCAAAGGTCACCGACTTTAACATTGGCCATAACTTTTGAACATGTAGATGCAGACTTGACATTTGGTATGCATGTGTATATCATGAAGCTGCACATTTTAGGGGTGACATTTCAAGGTCAAGGTCATCTTTCAGGGTCAAAGGTCACCGACTTTAACATTGGCTATAACTTTTGAACCAGTAGAGATACAGACTTGATAGTTGGTATACATGTGTTTCTCATTTGGCTGCACAGTTTGAGGGGTAACATGTCAAGGTCAAGGTTATCCTTCATGGTCAAAGGTCACCAACTTTAACATTGGCCATAACTTTTGAACCAGTAGAGATACGGACTTGATATGTGGTATGCATGTGCACCCCATGAAGCTGCACAGTTTGAGGGGTGACATGTCAAGATCAAGGTCATCCTTAAGGGTCAAATATCATATCGAGGGGGCATAGTGTTTCACAAACGCATCTTGTTTTATCTGTGAATGGATTAAAGGTAACCTGGCACAAATGTTCTCCACAAAAAGAAGATGTCGCATTCAACTCACTGGTCCATGGGTCAAAGGTCAAGGTCACAGGGTACAATTTTTGGGGGCATTTGTCATGTGACTGACAGCTCTTGTTTAACCTTAACCTCATGAATATTTAACTCTTCACTCCATGGATGCTGTTATAAGAACCAATGACATTCATTTATTGAACATAGGAGTCTTGTAAAAGCATGTGGTTGCTTAATGCAGGGCAAAACTAATACACAAAGCTCCTATAGGAGTGAGCCTCCTGCATTACTTTTGACCTGAATTAAGCTACCTCCTGCCTTACAGACCCATAATTAGACTTTGAGAGTCGCTTAAGATAGGTTCTACTGAAGTGTGAAACAGTTTTCTCCTTTCTGGTGGATAGTGACAGTTATTCTCTTCTTTCGTGTTCCTACAGTAGAAAACTGCTTAACGCTTTCCCTGTTCTATATTTATTCCAAATTTCAATATACATTTTTGTACCTACTAAATAATCATTAACAAAATAGTTACAAAGAAATATGGAAGGTGCAACATTGTAGACATTTTAGAAAGCAAAGAAACAGATCTATCCAATTCTATTAGCAAACAGAGCAGACCCTGATCAGATGGCTCCTCTAGGAGCCATCTGATCTGGGTCTACTCTGTTTGCAAATGCGTGAAAACACGTTTGTATGAGGGAAAGGGTTAACCCATTACTCCATATATACACCTTTTAACGCCTGCAAAAGCAAACAGTAGACACTGATCCGACTGCTCCAGAAGGAGCTGTCTGATCAGGGTGTGCTCTGTTTGCTTATGGAATTATATATAGATCTGTTTCTACAGTATATGCCATGGCCAAATTTCCTAAGTGCATTTTGCCATTGTAAAAAATTATCTAATTAAAAATTATGAGTTCCATTATTTCTTACATGAATAAGCATGTAGTAAAGTCAAAGAGTTAAACCTTTCCCTCATATAAACGTGTTTTCACGCATTTGCAAACAGAGTAGACCCAGATCAGATGGCTCCTAGAGGAGCCATCTGATCAGGGTCTGCTCTGTTTGCTAATAAAATTGATAGATATGTTTATTTATTTTCAAAAATGGCTACACTTTTTCACCTCCCACATTTCATTATGACTATTTTGGCCATGAATATTCAGTAGGTATTGAAATTTGTAATAAATGTAGAACAGGGAAAGAGTTAAACCTTTCCCCTGTTTACTATTCATGTAAGAAACAAAACCATCATAAATATTTACTAGCTGCGTTAATGATTTTCATAATGGCATAGGTACACGTACATAACATTTTGGTATTGGTAGAAACTGTAAAGTCAGATCTATAATGATTTCATGAGTAAACAGAGCAGACCCTGATCAGACAGCTCCTATAGGATCTACAGTAAAACCTCTCTAAACCGGACGTTAAATTTAGTATAAATATCGATCGTGGAGACAGGTGGCAGCTTAATGCAGGGTGAAAGTCGCGCAGAAAGCTCCTCTAGGAGCTTTCTGCATGACTTTCACCCTGCATTGAGCAGCTACCTGCCTAAAAGTATCTAAATTCTTCTCTACTAGAAGTCCGGTTTGGAGAGGTTTTACTGTATTCTGTTTGCAAAGACATGGAAAGGCATTCATAGGAAGGAGTGGGTAATAACCGGTTCTTCTGTACTAATAATATCTGTATATAATAATCTTGAATTCAGTTGGTTACTGTATGTACTGTAAATAGTAGGACATGTAATGTACCATTAACTTCTTTGTATTTAACAAAATTAGTCAATTCTATACCATTTTTAGCTCGTCTGTTTTCGTAGAAAAAAGTCGCTATTGTGATTACTGGGTTGTAGGTGTTGGCGGCGTGGTCATCGCCATGCAAAAACATTAATGTAGCTGATTAATCAAAAAGTATAAGAGGTATCAACATGAAACTTCATAGGTTGGTAGATCTCTTTGAGGAGAAGTGTATGCAGTGGACAAGCACCAAATCAGACGAGTGTTGGCAACTTGGCACCACACGCGGCTCTTGTTATATCTTTAAAATAATGAAACTAATGAAGTAGTAACTAGAATAAACCCAGATCACAAACTGCTCTTTGATCTGGATCTGTGCTATTTGCCTAAAACACTAGTAAGTCTGTCCAATAGTTTAGAGTAATTAGGGTAGGGTATATAGGTAGATACTTACCTGTTTGTTAACTGTGATGTTTTTGTTGGATCTATTTCAAGTAGGTTAATAGGTATACTAGTACTCTAATTCTTGCAGGTATTCCGACTAACATATGCAAATAGTGTAGACCCAGATCAAATTGCTCCTGAAAGAGCAGTTTGATCAGGGTCTACACTGTTTGGATCTGTGGTAAGTGAAATTTTAATTTATAAAAATACAGTAAAACCTCTCTATAATGGCCACTTAATTACATCAAATATTTTGTGTTAAAGGCAGGTGGCTGTTTAAAGCAAGGTGAAAGTAAAACACAACGCTCCTGTAGGAGTGTTCTGTTTTACTTTCACCTTGCTTTAAGCAGCCACCTGTCCTAAATACCAACTAATTAACACAATTTAGTGGCCAATATAGAGAGGTTTTACTGTATTCAGAATGGTGCCAAATTGAATTATTCAGTTTGACAGATAACACTATTCGAAGCTATGGCAAGTATAGTCTTGATTTATAAAATTATCAGAATGATGCCAAGTTGAATTATTTAGCTTGACAAGCTGATGGAGAAGGTAGATTATCCCTTACTAAGCTGACTTTTCAAATGGACTCTTCCAAAATTCAAACAGGTAAAGGTTATGGTGAGTATTTAGGGATTTTTCTAAAGAAATGTGTAACATGACGAACAGTGCAAACCCTGAAGGAAGGGCTCCTCTAGGAGCCCTCTCATCTGGGTCTACACTGTTTGCAAAGGACTTTAGTGACTCGTGTCCCACACAGTACGGATTAAGGGTGAATAGGGTAGTGGTATAGGATGTGATAAAATCTCGGCTCTTACAGAACAAGGTCTTGTAGTAATGTGGGTAACTCTATTGTACCTACATAGGCTCTGCCTGCTATGTAATGATACATTATGATCTGTCAAAAAAATGATGTTTGCTTATAATATGTGTGCCTTTACATTATTTTGTTTTTTTTTGCTGTCATGTTTGTCAATGTGTACGTGTGCATGTGCATTATTATCTCAAATAAACGGCTCTGTGGGCGTAAACATATTTTAAAATGAGCTTCTTGCATTTTGAACACAGGTGCTTAATGCTGAATGAAACAATGCAGAAAATCTCCCAGAGGAGCTGTGTCATCAGGGTCTTCACTGTGTTTGTCTTTCAGAATCTGTGACTTGAAAGTTGGGGAAAATTTTCATCATAAATAGGGGAAAAAATATACACTTCATGAAGAGGGGAATAGGGCTGAAATTCAGACCCAAATTGGTCATTGAAAAAAGTACTGCTATCTTCATTGCTACTACGCGATTTTTCCATCCTCTTACCTCTATGAGATGTGTCGTCCTTCCCCATGAAGTTGAAAAAAGCATATGAAACTGTTCAACTCCAAGGATATAATAATAAATTAAAATAAAATTAGAGGGCTTGGTGCAAAACTATTCTAATTCCTTCACAAAGTGAAGGAGTTAGATAGAGAATAATAGGTTAGTGCCGTAGATGGGACGCTTTATCCGACGAGGGGAGAAAACGTTGAGGCGAGGCTTGCCGAGCCTCAACTGTTTTCTCTCCGAGTCGGATAAAGGCGTCCCATTTACGGCACTAACCTATTATTCGATTTATCCAGTCAATATAGTTAAATGTCTTTTTTATAGACTCATAACACTCTTGAAATAATTTACATTGAAAATGCAGTTTTTTGATCAACGGATCCCTCCCTTTTCACTTCCATTTAGACGTAAATAGATCTAATGAGCTACCGCAGAGGAATATAGTTTCGATACTTGTATTACTATAAGGGAAACGTGGTTGAATTTGAAAAATAAGATGATTTGAATCGAGGGTCGATAAGTTATTTCAAACAGACATGATCTATATTCTTTGGTCAAATTCGAGTTACGTAGTCTCGGTTTCTATTTTTAGATTCTACCTAACGTCACTCAGAAATCGATGGAACTGAACAGGCTATATTTAGGTTTATGACTATCACCGCCCCTGTAAGAGTTTATCAATCAAATAATCATGAGAGTGAAAAGAAAACATTTACTATTTATCTGTCAATCTTTGCTTCCAGGTTTGATTTTATCAAAAACGGGTTTTGCCAGCGGTGGATTAAATTAATAAAAGTGATAAATCAACGTCATTTTGTATGTGGCCTCAGTGGCGTAATCGGTAAGGGCGACGTCTCTAGAGAGATTAGAATTAGTTTTTGTAGGATCAGGCGCGGGTTCGAATCCAGCTGTTCATAGCCAATTATTTTTATTTTTTCTCATTTGAATAAATCTTCTGGTGACCAAATAGATCTGTTAGATCTATTCCATCAACATGTTTATGAATATTTACAGAAAACTAAAATAGTTCCATGGTTATAGAATCATTACGCCTATCTACTAACCTAATAAACCTTCCACTACCGGAAGTAACCTAATAAACCTAAGTTTATTTGCACCCCCTTTATTATGTCACTAGAGAAGCCTGGTGACTGGATAAAATAGTTTTGCACCAAGCCCTCGTATTCATGTTAAGAAGTAATGACATCATGAATATTGATTAGATTAATTCTTATAGTTATAACGGCACATGAAAATATTTATTTTAGACCATGGCAGAATCTTAAGTTATCTATGTTACTTTATAAGCAAACAGAGCAGACCCTGATCAGACGGCTCCTGTAGGAGCCGTCTGATCTGGGTCTACTCTGTTTGCAAAGGTGTAGAAAGGCGTATTTATGGAGGAATGGGTTAATGGTCTCTTGGTTTAATATGATCTTGTGTCTTTCAGCCTTGTATGACCCTATTTCATGTGACCAGAGACATAATAATAAGAGACATAGAAACAGCAACAGAGGTTGGCAGTATGAAATATGCAATGAACAAATTCTGGCTAATATCTGGCGTGTTGTGAGATATGAAAGTCACATGAAAACAGCTTTCTGTGTACTTATCAGAATAGAATTCATCTGTTAGTACAAAGACCTATGTAACATAGATAAGAAACTTGGACAAATCACGCAACATCTCGCGGCCAATGTACCAAATCTTCCAAAGTCACATTTGCAAATATCTCTGGTTGTAAGAAAAGCTCAGGAATAATAAGCATATTATTGTGTAGAGCATTTATTCAGCTACAATATGGTACCTTGATTGTTGGTTGTAAGAAAAGCTCAGGAATAATAAGCATATCATTGTGTAGAGCATTTATTCAGCTACAATAATTATGGTACCTTGATTGTTAAAATATGTCCATAAACAAAAAAGTTTTGTGCAAAGACCCGAACCTCCTGTCTGACTTACAATCTACTTATTTTAATGAAAATCACCTTAGTTTGCAATTAAAAATCGAGATTTCTAAAGGTCTGCATGCTTTCCCCAAAATTATATGGTATATTTGAATTGGAAAATGGTTATAAAAACTATTATCATTATAGTTAAAACTATTATATAAATTGTTATCACAGGTAAAACTTGTTTTTTAATACCGTAGTTTATAAAATAAAGAAGTTCAACAATAAAAATGTTTAATGCAAAGACCCAAACCACCTACCAGAATCAAGGTATCCTATCGTTATACAGTAGTTTCTTACCTATGTTATCATAGGTATTTGGTTAGTATGAGGTAATGGCAATTTGAAGCTGTTAATCTGGATCAAGTTTATGCTTATTATTGACCCCTTAAGCCTCTAAAAGATCAACAAGATTCTTCCACTATTTGATAAACGCGATATTGCACGTAAGTCTTATTATACCCCCATGAAAAAAAATGAGGGGTGTGGGATGGGGTAGGGGTATACTGGAATCAGCCTGTCGGTTGGGCGGTCGTGTGGTCTGTCCGCAAATTGTGATCAAAGCTGCTGTGCTGGGGGTATTCACACCTTTATGGCCAAAAATTCTGGTGTTCATGTGCCAATATAATAATAAATATAATATTCACAATGTCATTATTTCTTACATTATTATAATATTCATGGAATAAAAGGTTAATTTGCTGGAATTTGATAAGGATATATTAACCCTTCGCTTTCTGTTCATGTCAATATACCTACCTGTAAATAGTGAAGACCCAGATGAGACAGCTCCTGCAGGAGCTGTCTCATCAGGGTCTGCACTATTTACAAGTTGATTGTGCAACCAGTGCATTCCACAGCAGTGATTGCATAGCGAAATACTTGTACACAGTAAAGATATATGTAATTATACAACAGGGCATGGGTAAAGAAGGAGAAATGTATTTCAAAATTCAGCAAGAGAAGGGTTAACATTCGAATTTTTGGCCAAGGCAGAAATTGCATAAAGTATAGATCTATATTATTAAAATAATTTCATAAGCAAAATTAAAGCAAACATAGCAGACTCTGAGCAGACAGGATCCATCTGATCTGTGTTTACTCTTGTTTGCAAAGGCGTTAAAAGGCACATCTATACAATGGATAACACTATTATAGTTCAGTAGGGGTCCCCTTCAGTAGTGTAGTTGTTTATTGTTTGAATTTCTTTGTATTTCAGGAAATGGTTGTGTGGTTCATCCTCAGCAGCTGTTTGATGAAATACAGAAGGCTGAAGAAATCGGACTGAAGGACTGGGAGAACCGCCTTCTTATCTCCTCCAGGGCACACATCGGTAAGCACCTTGAGGTTTCCCATAGTATAGGTACATGTAGTTAGATGAAGGAAGTTGTGATGTTATTGTATACTCAGAGGGCCAGATAAGATGCGTAAATTAAAACATTTTCAAGTATATCTCCTTTATTTCTCCACCAAAACCTATACTGTGACCACTCTTTAGAATCGTCTCGAAGAGTTAATTCTAAAGAGTGGTCACAGTATGGGATTAGGAGGAGAAATGACTATTTTAGTATTTGGGTACGCACCGTTATCTGTAGCTCTGGTATACTGACTGTATTTGTTTAAATTATAACCCATATTCCCATAGTCAATATGTGCAAAGTGGAATGCATGATACAGAGCAAAAGATAAAGGCAAATACTAAAATCATCATTTCTCCACCAAACCCTATGTTTAATCGTCTTGAAGGGAGGATTCTAAAGAGAGGTCTCAGCATGGGGTTTGTTGGAGAAATAAAGGAGTTATTCTTGAAAATGTTTAAATTTACGCAGCTTATCTGGACTTGTCATAGAAGGCTTATTGGTTGTGGAACATTGAGACCTCTACAATCAGTATTAACTCTTTCCCTGTTCAATATTTATGAAAGAAATTATGACGTCATGAATATTTATCAGCTAAAGTTTTATAATGTTGACTTTTCATGGAATTTCTTTGCTTGGACAAAAACTGTAGAATCAGATTTATATCATGTCAAAAGCAAACAGAGTATGCCCTGATCAGACGGTTCCTATGGGAAATCTGGCAACCAAGCCAAATATTTGAAAATGGGGGCTCTGAGTCTGAAGCCTGAGATCAGGCCCATATATAGCACCTAGCACTCTAATTACTGTTAAGTACAGGGCATTTCCCCAGGATTTTAGGAAGGCATGTTCTTTTTTTAGTCCGAGGGGGTGGGTGCGGGAGGGGTTTCCCCTCCTGCCTAGCGCCGCGGCGAAAAATTTGAAAAAAATGAGGTTATCATGGTGAATATTTTGCATTTTCTGATATAAAGTGAAAGCTATAGTAGGGCTCTTGAAAGTTTTTTATTGCACATGTTTGTACAAAAAAACAGAATATACATTAAACGTATCTACAACCACAGCACCACCTTCCTTGCATGAAACTTTTAAACGTGTTCTTTGCAAGTTCACAAAGATAAAAAACCTCCAATCCCTTCTGACGACTTTCACACAAGGTCCTTTAACATTGGAATTTCCATACCATGAGGCTGTGAAAATGTGGACAGCAACCAAGCACAGGCCTTTCAGTGTGATGAGTGAATTTTCCAAATATTGAAACTACAATGTAGTCATGTAGTTCAAACCAGAAGTTTTAAGCAATTAAGACTTAAGTATACAGTGCCTGATATACTTGCAATTTTTTTTTTATCTTTGTGAATTTGCAAAAGAACACGTTTAAAAGTTTCGTGCGAGGAAGGTTGTGCTGTGGTTGTAGATAATTATGTTTAATGTATATTGAAACGCTGCATAATTCAATTTAGCACTGACCGGCAAAGTTGCAAATAGTGTAGGTCTGATCAAATGGCTCCGTCAGGAGCCGTTTGATTTGGGTCTATACTATTTTCCCATGCTTGTCCGAATACTTGGGATTATTAGAGTAGCATATCTATACTAGTACGACTTATAATGATGCCATACTTACCCTTTACTTGCTGTCAAAATTGTCAATAGATGTCTTCTAAATGCAGATTGTCCTTTTTCTTTAACCGTTTACTCCATACATACACCTTTCTACGCCTTCGCAAATAGAGCAGACCCAGATCAGACTGCTCCTATAGGAGCCGTCTGATCAGGGTCTGCTGTTTGCTTATGATATAATATAGATATGATTCTACTGTTTCTGCCATTGCCAAAAATTACTGTGTCCATGTGCTATTATAACGTATTAATCTAATTAATATTCATGATGTCATAATTTCTTACACGAATATTCATGGAGGAAAGGGTTATAAGATGTTATCAAGTTTGTCACAAACAGTTTGGATCCTGATGAGACTCATGGCATCTCATTTGGATCTAGACCTGTAAGAAATAATAATATCATGAACATTTATTAGATTAATTGTTATAATAGCACATGAACACTGGGATTTTTAGACATGGCAGAAACTATAGAATCATATGTCAGCAGTGATTTTTTTACCTGCAAGTCCCGAGTCCTGTATTCACAAAAATATCTGGGAATGCATAGTTTCAAATTATGCGAGTCCCAATAATGCATCGAAATTTCTAACAAAATTTAATTTTGAAGTTTTATTAATATCTTAATTACAGTGAAGCTCACTTATAACGAAGTCCTCGGGACCCTCTGATTTCTTTCGTTATATCCAAGTTTCGTTATATCAGGTCCATTTTACTATTTGTAATCCGAGAGGGGGGAATAGATTTTATTTTGTTATATGCAGTATTTCGTTATATCCAAGTTTGTTACAAGTGAGCTTCACTGTATAATCAATACCCAGTTTTTCTTCAGCTTTTAGTATGAAAATGCCAGTTTTACAAATACCTTTGGCTGGATGCTTTAATGTTTTTGGACTCATTCTTTCAATTTGGGGACTCACAGATTTGCAGTTTATCGAGTCCAAGGACTCATGCAAGAAAATTTGTGAAAAAATCACTGTGTGTGTATTATATCATAGATTAAGCAAACAGAGCAGACCCTGATCAGACGGCTCCTATAGGAGCCGTCTGATCTGGGTCTACTCTGTTTGCAAAAGAAAGGCATATTCATGGAGTAAAGGGTTGATAAGTATCAGAACTGGTCTTTAACCCATTACCTCATAGGCTATTTTTAGATACAACCTCTTTGAATTAATCTACCGAAAAGGAGCATTAATTAGAGAAAAGGAATTGTTTTTTAGAATTTTGTAGTTTGAAACCATTGTGATAAATAGAGCATTTGCTCCTATAGGTGCAAATGCTCTATTTATAAATCACAATGATTTCACAAAGTGACTTTTACAGAAGCGTCAAAAGGCGTCTATATGCGGGAATGGGTAAACCCTTTCCTCCATAAATACGCCTTTCTAGGCCTCTGTAATAACCACTTCTTGAAACCATTGTGATAAATAGAGCATTTGCTCCTATTGGAGCAATGCTCTATTTATCACAATGGTTTAAAAACTACACAATTCTAAACTTGTCCTTTTCTCTAGTAAATGCTCCTTTTTGGTAGATTGATTCAAAGAGGTTGTGTCTAAAAATAGCCTATGGAGGAAAGGGTTAATCAGCCAACTGCCTAAAACAGTTTAAATATTTGCTTACTGAAAATTTGGTTGAAAGCGGTTTGGCTGTATATCATGTGTTTGCAGAACTTTAGGCAAGGGCAGTTGAAGACTGTTTTAGTCCAAACCAAAGCTATAAAATTGTGCATCTATTGATTTGTATCCTCATAATAGTGTTTCCTACTGATATGATCAACTTCCACTTTGCACACAGTTTGACTGTAGGGTCACATGGTCTCTCTGCCTTGTTCACTTTTTGCAAGCAGATAACTCATTATGATTTGACTGCGATATTTTGCAATGATTATCGTTGCAGTGTTCGACTTGCACCAGAAGGTGGACGGTCTACAGGAGTCTGGCCGTGGCAAAGACCTGTAAGTCTCATCAGTAAGACGTTGTAGTCACTTTACTTACTTAATGATAGAAACAAGTCACTTTCTTTGCAACAGCTTAACCCTTTCCTCCATAAATACGCCTTTCTACGTCTCTGTAAAAACCACCAGTTCTGTTGAAACCATTGTCATAAATAGAGCATTTGCTCCTATAGGAGCAAATGTGCTATTTATCACAATGGTTTCAAATTACAAAATTCAAAAAAATTCTTTTTCTCTAGTTAATGCTCCTTTTCGGTAGATTTATTCAAAGATGTTGGATCTAAAAATAGCCTATGGAGGAATGGGTTAACTGTGTTGAATGGATTCTTGCCATGAGTTATCTGATCATGGTCTGTGCAGGTTGTCAATGGAAACAATACTGATGTTATCCCTTTAACCCTTACTACGCTGACTTTTCAAATGGACTATTCCAAAATTCAGACAGGTCAAGCTTATGGTGAATATTTAGGGATTTTTCTAAAGAAAAGTTTAACATGGCAAACAGTGAAGACCCTGATGAGAGGGCTCCTCTAGGAGCCCTCTCGTCTGGGTCTACACTGTTTGCAAAGGACATTAGTGACTCGTGTCCAGCACAGTAAGGTTTAACTAATGAATGCATGTGTAAGAAACAATAAGGAAGTTATATGTAGTAGTTGAATACTGGCATTTGGGGTCATGCATAGCAGAAGAATAAAGGTGCATATTCAACTACAAAAACTGTCATTTCTCCACCAAACCTATGTTTTGAGCCACTCTTTAGTTCCCACTAAACCCTTTACCATATAAACGCCTTTTTACACCTTTGCAGAGTAGACCAAGATCTGATGGCTCCTGTTGAAGCCGTCTGATCAGGGCCTGCTCTGTTTGTTTCTGAAATTATAGATCTGACCACAGTTTCTACACCAATATCTTGTGTACATTTTCCATTATAAAACTTCAGCTAATAAATATTCAAGTTGTCATTATTTCTTACATGAATATTCAACAGGGAATGAATTCAGAGTGTTAACCCTTTCCTCCATAAATGCGCCTTTCTACGCCTCTGTAATAGTCACTTCTCGAAACCATTGTGATAAATAGAGCATTTGCTCCATAGGAGCAAATGCTCTATTTATCGCAATGGTTTCTATACTACACAATTATAACAGTTTCCTTTTCTCTAGTAAATGCTCCTTTTCGGTAGATTTATTCAGAGGTTGGGTCTAAAAATAGCCTATGGAGGAAAGGGTTAATAAATTTGGACCACCTTTTGCTTTGATCAACACACTTTGTTTGGACCAGCTGTATCAACAATCTAAATCATTGAATAAGATAATCAGTTCCATTGTCAGCTTAAAGTGCTCTTGCTAATCCTATTACATTACTATGTCCAATAGTATGTCTCCCACAAATAGGCAAGGAACATGTTCTGGGGATATTTTACCATTCCCTCATAGGCAATTTTTAGACCCAACCTCTTTGAATAAATCTACCGAAAAGGACCATTTACTAGAAAAAAGGAGAACTTTAGAATTGTGTAGTTTTGAAACCATTGTGATAGATAGAGAGCAAATGTTCTACTTATCACAATGTTTAAAAAAAATTTTTTTATTATACAGAGGCATCAAAAGGTGTCAATATGACAGAATTGGTTAACCCATTCCCTTATATTGACGACTTTTGATGACTCTGTAAAAGTCACTTTGTGAAACCATTGTGATAAATAGAAAGGAGCAAATGCTCTATTTATGACAATGGTTTCAAACTACAAGATTCTAAAATTTTCCTTTTCTCTAGTTAATGCTCCTTTTCGGTAGATTTATTCAAAGAGGTTGTATCTAAAATAGCTCATGAGGTAATGGGTTAACCCTTTCCTCCATAAATACACCTTTTTACGCCTCTGTAATAGTCACTTCTTGAAACCATTGTGATAAATCACAATGGTTTCAATATTACACAATTCCTTTTCAGCAGATTCATTCAAAGAGGTTGGGTCTAAAAATAGCCTATGAGGGAATGGGTTAAAAAAAAGAAAACTTACAGAGCAGACAGTGTTACATGAATAGTAAATCTTGCCTACCTTTTACTTTATAGTGGCTAGCCTTTGCAAATGCAGGGTTGCCACGCGTCAGGGAAAAGTCAGGGAAATTTAATTTTTTTCAAGGTCAGGGAATTGTCAGGGAATTTTGAGAACTGTCAGGGAATTTTGAAAATATAGGCAAATGTCAGGGAATTGTCAGGGAAATTTGAAAACATGAGAATGAATGTTATATATTTTAAAAAATCCATAACATATTGCAGAAATTATGACAGAAAGACCAAATTTCGCGATGAAATGTGTCAGGGAAATTTGAAATTATGTCAGGGAAATGTCAGGGAAATGTCAGGGAATTTTGTTTCCTCTGGTTTGTGGCAACCCTGAAATGGAATAGGCCCAGATCAGATTAGGGTCTGCTCTGTTTGCTTATGGACTAATGTAGATCAAGGTCCATGCTTATAAAGCTTTTTAGTTGACTCTGAGTTTGTTCTCAAGCTTTTGATTGGTCAGATTTGAGCCAAATGCTCAAATCTGACCAATCAAAAACTTGAGAACGAACCCACTCAACGAAAATGTTTTATAAGCATGGATACTGATCCTGTAGTTTTGGCAACAATGAATAATTCCCTTGTTCATGATTCAGGTAATTTACATTTAGGAAGTTATAATTTCTTGCTTGAATATTCATTAACCCTTTCCCTGTTCTAAGTTTATTACAAATTTCAATACCTACTGAATATTCATTGGCAAAATAGTTGAAATGAAATATGGAAGGTAGAACATTGTAGCCATGTTAGAAAGTAAAGACACAGATCTATCAAATTCCATAAGCAAACAGAGCAGACCCTGATCAGTCGGCTCCTACAGGAGCCGTCTGATCTGGGTCTACTCTGTTTGCAGATGCGTGAAAACACGTTTGTATGAGGGAAAGGGTTAAAAACAGAGTAGATGATTGCTAATCTGTGCAATTTCTGCCATCTGTTATTTCCTTTGTTTTCACGAAACTGTAGGAAGCGATTAAAAATTCTCTGAACTTAATTATCACCCCATGTTAATTAACACTTTCCCTGTTGAATATTCATGTAAAAATAAGGACTTTATAAATATTTATAAGCTGAATTTTTATGATGGCATATAGACATAGGATGTTTTGGTACTGGTAGAAAGTGTAAAGGCAGATGTATTATATTTTAATAGGCAAACAGAGCAGACCCTGATCAGATGACTCTTACAGGAAATGTCTGATTTGGGTCTACTGTGTTTGCAAATGCGTGAAAAGGTGTTTGTTTGAAGGAAAGGATTAATTGTTTCAAACTGATTTTAGTTCCATTTCTCAATCCTAACAAGAGTAGGCATACAGAACACTAACGACTTCATCCTTTCCCTGTTCTACGTTTATTCCAAATTTCAATACCAACTGAATATTCATGGACAAAATAGTTACAACGAAATGTGGAAGGTAGAACATTGTAGCCATTTTAGAAAGTAAAGAAACAGATCTTTCAAATTCCTTTAGCAAACAGAGCAGACCCTGATGGGTCTACTCTGTTTGCAAATGCGTGAAAAATGTTTATATGAAGAAAGGGTTAATCTGTTACCTGATACGCCTTTTGTTGCCTTTGCAAAGAGCGTAGACCCAAATCTGGTAGCTCCTGTAAGAACCGTCTGATCAGGGTCTGCTCTGTTTGCTTATGAACATACATAAAACTGATTGTATAGTTTCTGCTAAAAATCAGCTAATATAATATTCATAACTTCATTTTTTCTTACATTAATATTCATTGAGTAAGGGGTTAAAATGTTGGCAGATGTATATGGGTGCATTCTTCCATACCATTTGTTTTTGACAGTAATTAGTCTTGGCATGAGTGAAGTTGAATATATCCTGCTGTAACCCTTTCCTTCATAAATACGCCTTTCTACGCCTCTGTAAACATCACCTGACGAAACCATTGTGATAAATATGAGCATTTGCTCCTATAGGAGCAAATGCTCTGTTTATCACAATGTTTCAGAACTACAAAATTCTAAAAAATTTCCTTTTCTCTAGTTAATGCTCCTTTTCGGTAGATTTATTCAAAGTTATTGGATCTAAAAATAGCCTATGAGGGAATGGGTTAATCTTTTTTCAACACTAAGTACTTTTTATCAGTAAAAATGTTGTCTGCTTCAGTACTAAAAGTTTGTTTTCCTGCAATTTCTTTTAACCCATTACCTCATAGGCTATTTTAGAACTAACCACTTTGAATAAATCTACCGAAAAGGAGCATTAACTAGAGAAAAGGAAAATTTTTGAATTTTGTAGTTTGAAACCATTGTAATAAATAGAGCATTTGCTCCTATAGGAGCAAAATTTTAATGCTCTATTTAGCACACTGGTTTCACAAAGTGACTTTTACAGAGGCATCAAAAGGCGTCAATATGAGGGAATGAGTTAAAAGAAAACAGTTTCAGAGTGTCAAACAGATTTGATCCAGGGTCCATGCTTATAAAGCTTTTTAGTTGAGTCTATTCGTTCTCAAGCTTTTGATTGGTCAAATTTGAGTTCTCAAGCTTTTGATTGGTCGGATTTGAGCCATAAGCTCAAATCTGACCAATCAAAAACTTGAGAACGAACTCGGACTCAACTAAAAGTTTTATAAGCATGGAGCCAGATGCGGGCACAAAAAAACTCAAAACATTGACTCCTGCAATATAGACAAAGAAGGCAAGGCAAAATACTCACTGATCCTGCAATATAGACAAAAACGAGAAAATTACATGCAAGACGAGCGGACAAGTAGAATATTTATCCCCTGTGATGAGATACTGAATTACTCTGCATCTCATCTTACATTCAGTCTGTTTGTTTACACTGACAGTGTTGAAAGAGCTAAATTACATAAAGACAAGTTTGGTGCACTGAACTGGAAAACACAGTTTGAAACACAAGGTCCTATCTTTAACCCTCTACCTCATATAAATGCATTTTCACTCATTTGCAAACAGAGTAGACCCAGATCAGACGGCTCCTATAGGAGCCGTCTGATCAGGGTCTACTCTGTTTGCTTTTGACATGATATAGGTGTGATTCTACAGTTTTTTGTTGTCAACAAAAAAATTCCTAAAAACTGAGCTAATAAATATTCATCTTATCATCATTTCTTACATGAATACTGAACTGGGAAAAGTTTAAACTATTAGATGGTAAAAATTTGGTGCACTGAACTGGAAAACACTGGTTAAAGGCAAGGTCGTATCTTTAAACCTTTACCTGCTCAATATTCATGCAAGAATGGTTTAACTAAATTAATAATGTAATATTTTCGAGGGCATTTTTGCTCTGACAAAAACTGTAGAATCCAATTTTATCCAATCATGTTATATGCAAACATAGTAGACTCTGATCAGACTGCTCCTATAGGAGCCATCTGATCTGCGTCTGCTCTGTTTTCAAAGGTGTGAAAAGGCATTTATAGGAAGGAAAAGGTTAGGTCAGAGGTAATCCAAGGGAAAACATTTTGAGGCCTGAATGCAAAAGTCTTATAACTGCTTTCTATGGGGGGAAATCTCTGCATTGCTTCACAATTAGTTTTGATCCAGATTAGGCCTCGAATAACTTCATTACAAACCAAACAGTATGATGCTCTGATTCAAGTTTTTAGAAAGATAAGAAAAATTTTAGGAATTGAAGAATTTGCTACAGCTTCAAGCCTTGTGAAATTTTAGTCCTTTACTCCAGTGATAGTGATACTTTCGTGATAGTTCTGGCCTTTTTTTGAGAATTGAAATTATAAACCATTTTATTGACAAAATATACTTAACCCATTCCTCCATAGGCTATTTTTAGACCAAACCTCTTTAAATGAATCTACTAAATAGGAGCATTAACTAGAGAAAAGGAAAATGTTATAATTGTGTAATATAGAAACTATTGTGATAAATAGAGCATTTGCTCCTATGGAGCAAATGCTCTATTTATCACAATGGTTTCATAAAGTAACTTTTACAGAGGCGTAGAAAGGCGTATTTATGGAGGAAAGGGTTAATATTAATTTACTTCATGAATATTCATGTCGGAAAATAATATGACATCATCAATATTGTTAGATTTATGTTATAAATGGCATACGAACACAGGAAATTTTGGCCATTGCAGGAACTCTATAATTTGATCTGTATTAATTGAAAAGTAAAAGTCACAGAACCTGATCAGACGGTTCCTACAGGAATCATCTGATCAGGGTCTACACTGTTTGCAGAGAGTTAAATGGATTAAATGATGGTTTGACAGTGTTGGACCTGGGTCCTAATATTTGGGGGTCAGTTTGAGGCCTGGTTCCCCTTTCCCATGATGAGGTCTTAGTTTTTAACCCTTTACTGCATACACGTTTTTATGCAAACAATGTATACCCAGATTAGATGGCTCCTAT
The DNA here is from genome assembly GCA_963576725.1 of Azorinus chamasolen. Lineage (NCBI taxonomy): Eukaryota > Metazoa > Mollusca > Bivalvia > Cardiida > Solecurtidae > Azorinus > Azorinus chamasolen. The sequence continues at coordinate 100,125,759 of OY755235.1, read as the reverse complement.
ATCGAGAGCTTGGTGCAAAACTTCACTTTGTGAAGGAGTTAGAATAGTTTTGCACTAAGCCCTCGATATGAGCTGTCTGTGATCAGTCTGCTCTGTTTGCTTATGGTATAATTTATGGTATAATATAGATCTGATTCTACAGTTTCTGTTTTGGCAGAAATCTTTTGTGTTAATATGCCATTTTAGATATTAATCCAATTAAAATTTGTGATGTTATAATTTCTTTTTTGAACATTCATGGAGTAAAGGGTAACCCCATGAATATGTATGTAAGGAATAATTACATCATGAATATTAATTAGATTCATTGTTATGATAGCACATGGACACAGGAATTTATGGCCATGACAGAAGCTATATAATCATATCTGTGGTATATCATAAAGCAAACAGAGCAGACCCTGATCAGACGGCTCCTATAGGAGCCATCTAATCTTGGTCTACTCTGCAAAGGCATAGAAAGGCATATTTATGGAGTAAAGGGTTAAGGGACACTGGTCTTGTAAGTGTCCCCGGGGCTAAAACTAGGCACACCACTGGTTTGATGTCATTGTGATCATGTGCAAATGGATTATGTTATACATAATGTATGACTGGTGCACTCTGCTTGCATAAAGTGCATAATCAATTTGCACTCCAAGGGCAGGTTGTTCAGCATCTCGATTGAAGCTCTATTTGTCTTAGTTTAATTTAGAAAGTTCACACATTGTCATGTGCTTCAACTTTCAAAAGTACATTTTTCTTAAAGATTCCTTTAACCCATTCCCTCATAGGCTATTTTTAGATCCAACCACCTTGGATAAATCTACCGAAAAGGAGAATTAACTAGAGAAAAGGAAATTTAAGAATTGTGTAGTTTGAAACCATTGTGATAAATAGAGCATTAATTTGCTCCTATAGGAGCAAATGCTCTATTTATCACAATTGTTTCATAAAGTATTTTGTGTTAAAGGCAGTTTAGGAGCGTTCTGTTTTACATAGAGGCGTAGAAATTGTTTCATAAAGTGACTTTTATAGAGGTGTAGAAAGGCGTATTTATGGAGGAAAGGGTTAACTCTTTCCTTGATATAAATGCAATTTCATGCATTTTCAAACAGAGTAGACCCAGTTCATGAAGACGGCTCCTATAGGAGCTACCTGATAAGGGTCGGCTCAGTTTGCTATTGGAATTTGACAGCTATGTTTCTTTACTTTCTAAAATGGTTACAAATGGCCACCTTCCATTATAACTATTTTGTCTATGAATATTCAGTAGAATTTGAAATTTGGAATAAACAAAAAACAGTGAAAGAGTTGAAAAGCATTAACAGACAGAGTCCAAACATTTGGAAGCTGATGAGACATTGAGATAATCAAGTTCTCATCTGGAACCGACCTGGGTCCATGCTTATAAAACTTTTAGTTGAGTCTGAGTTCGTTCTCAAGTTTTTGATTGGTCAGATTTGAGCCTTTTGCTCAAATCTGACCAATCAAAAGCTTGAGAACGAAACTCAGACTCAACTAAAAGCTTTATAAGCATGGACCCTGTTAAAAATACTGTTTGCAGAGGTCATTAGCAATTCTAAGACACTCAAAAGGCGTAAAGACTAAGGTGCAATGTATTACGTTGTCATAAATGATTTAATTTCCAATTGACATGCACTTTGTATTTTCAGGATTGGTACAACGAAAAAGGGTATAGGACCGGCATACTCATCTAAAGTAAGTAGCCAAGCTATGTTTTTAACCCTTTATCTGATAGACAGGCAATAACCCTTTCCTTCATATAAATGCCTTTTCATGCATCTGCAAACAGAGAAGCCCCAGATCAGATGGCTCCTATAGGAGCCTTCTGATCAGGGTCTGCTCTATTTGCTTAATGGAATTTGATAGGTCTGTTTCTTTACTTTCTAGAATGGCTACAATATTCCATCTTCCATAATTCATTACTATTTTGTCTATGAATATTCAGTATGTATCGAAATATTATATCATAAGCAAGCACAGCTGACCCTGATCAGATGGCTCCTATAGGAGCTGTCTGATCTTTCTCTTCCCAGTTTGTAAAGGTGTAGAAAGGTGTACATGTATTTATCGAGTAAAGGGTTAATAAGTAATTTACATACAGCAAGCTCAACTATTACCTCATTGTTAGAAGGATGCAATAAGTTAACCCTTTCGCTGCCAAAGCCGGATCTGTGATTACCTATGCAAACAGTTTGGATCCAGATGAGACGCCGAGTAACTCGTTTGTTACTGTTACTTTTTTATGAGACAAAATCAAAGAAAAAATGAAAACTAAAAAGTGTAGCAGACGACAAATGTTGGCAGCGAAAGGGTTAAAATAGTTGAATTGTTGTAGTCATTTAATCATTGCCCTTCTGAATATTTCAGGCAACCAGAAATGGCCTCAGAATGGGAGATCTGCTTGGCGACTTTGATATCTTTGCTGAGAGGTTAGTACTGTTAGGTCTTTAGTGCCATATATGAAAACTTTCCTGTTTTGCTGTCTCTGTCTTCCTCTTTTCATACCGGCTGCGTGGCTCCGCCTAATGTACGGAAGGTCGTGGGTTCGATCCCCGGCCGCGACAGACCAAAAGTCATTTAAAGTTGGTACTAGTAGCTCCCTTGTCTACGCTCGACATTAAAGGTGTAGTTCTAGGACTGGTCGGCCCGGTGTCAGGATAATGTGACTGGGTGGGGTGCCCTTGCCATGTACCTGCGGCAGGGGTATTCCAATGAGGCAGCACTATAACTTGTCACATGCGGGTGCTGTCTGCAAATACTGAAATACTGTTGGTCGGACGTAAAACCCAGCTCACTCACTCACTTCTCTTTTCATTTGTAACTTTCTCTGCTTTCTTGATCTGTCTATAATGAAATTGATAAATCAACTGTGTATATAATTTGTCAGTTAATTCAATATTCTCCATTAATAAATGAATTTGAAAGATGTGTTTCTTTACTTTCCAAAATGGCAACTATGTTCTACTTTCCATATTTCGAATACAAAAAGTATCAAGCATAGATAAAATCAGTCTATTTTGCATAACAGACATTTTTCGAATAAGTTCAATTTGGCAATCCTTATAAGAATAGCACCATGTTTTATGATTTTATTGATAACATGGGTTTATTGTAAATAGAAACTATTACTTTCATTGCTTGGTTTGTATTTTAGATACAATACTTTGGTGGCGTACTTCAAGAAGAGGTATGATCACCTTGAGGTTGACATAGAAAAAGAGCTCAATTTTTACAGGGTAAGTGGAATTACTTTTGGTAAGGCAAAATTTATAAAAACATGTTGCTTTCCTGTTTCATGCCTAAATAGGGTCAGTAGGGGTTTAGCTGGATTTTTCGAGAAAAATCTCGACTTACAGTTTGGCAAAAACCTGGTGGTTGGGCGGTCGGGTGGACGTGCTTGCTCGAGCGGCGTGCCGTTGTTAACAAAATTTTAACATTGCTTATAACTTCTGAATTACTTAAGCTAGACAATTTATATTTGGTTTGCAGATAGCTTGGGTGAAGGTCTTTCACTTGATACAAGGATACATGAAATCAGGTCAAGGTCGCTATTTCGAAAACTTTGCCAATTTTAACGAACTTTAACATTGCTACAATTTCTGAACTACAAATGCTAGGCAATTCATCTTTGGTATACAGATGGCTTTGGTAAAGGCTTTTCAGTTGATATAAAGATATTTGAAATTAGGTCAAGGGCAATGTCACTATTTTGACAAGTTTGCCATTATTGAAAAAATTCAATATTTTGTCTTAACTTCTGAACCACATATGCTAGACGATTCATATATGGTATGGAGATAACTTTGATGAAGGCCTTTCAGTTGATACAAGGATACATGAAATTGGATCAAGGTCAAGGTCACTATTTTTAAAACTTTGCTGTTTTTAACAAACTTTAACAATTTGCTATAACTTCTGATCCACGAACACTAGGCAATTCACCTTTGGTATTCAGATAGTTTTCATAAGAAACTTACAGATGACATAAAGATATCTGAAATCAGGTCAAGGTCACTATTTTGAAAACTTGGCTGTCATTGAAATTTTGTTATAACTTCTGAACTATATAGGCTAGACAATTCATATTCGGTATGCATGTAGCTTGCGTGAAGGTCTTTCAGTTGATACAAGGATACATGAAATTGGGTCAAGGTCAACACAAAAAAATCCAGCTTTAGTGCGGTTTCTGCATTTTTTGCTTGTTTGTATATAGATGAGAATACGTAATTATTCATGACTTTGTATTTATGCTTTTTGTTAGAACTGAGTAAGTTGAAGAAAAGACTAGTTTTAGCGGAAATCTTGGAAAGTCGGAATACTCCATATAATTTGCCATTTATATTTCTTGTTTAATATGTCATATTTTTTTTTATAATAATATTTTTTATTTTTTTGTCAAGCTTCATACCGTACAAGTGTTTTTTTAGGCGGGACGTAAATTTCACGAATCTACCTCAAATCAAATTTTCACGTCTTTATTATTCGCGGAAACTGTGTGAAAATTAAATTTTCACGGAAATCGTTCTTATCTTACCATGTTGTTTTGTATCTTTTTAGTAAAACTGCCATTGCAAATGGCACATTCCAAACTAAGGGAAGTAACTCTGATAATAAGAGAGAAATATATCAATTTACATAACGTTTTATAAACGAATAACATTCATTCATTTGGGTATGTTGTTGGTTTAAACAGTTTGAATAATTATCTGACACCAGTGATTGTTCACCCACATAACACTTTACATGTGTCACAATCACTGGATGTACGTCAGCGGATTCGGATCAAACATCCAATTCACACATCGGACTGATAGGTATGACTTCAATACAAACACGCTTAATTACATGCAAAACTGACTTCGACTTCGACTTGGGGAGAGGGGGGAAGGAATTTTTAGGGGATTATATTTACATAGCGAAAATTTCCTTCTTGCGAAAAAAAACACTTGTACGGTATATCCTGTCATTTGCCTGTAATAAATGGCTTCATGTCACAACTAGAACTAAAACTGAATAAATTAATAAATTAAAATAATGATATAAAGTAATGTTCTTTAACCCTTTCCTCCATGAGTATTTCTGTAAGAAATAATGATGTTATGAATATTAATTAGATTACTATGCTAAGATAGCACATGGACACGGGATCTTTTTGGCCGTGCCAGAAACTTAGAATCACATCTATATTATATCATAAACAAACAGAGCAGACCCTGATCAGACGCTCCTATAGGAGCCATCTGATCTGGGTCTACTCTGTTTGCAAAGGCGTATTTATGGAAGAAAGGGTTAAAAATAAATGTCAAAAACTGTGAAAAGAAAGTGTGGGATGACACCAGCAAAATTCTTTCATGCTAAAACTGATTTTCCTTACTGAGAACTGCAGTGATTGAAATTTAGCTGGTTTCCTACGAATCATTATACAACTTATTTGTCTTTCATTGCCAAAGTTGCCAAAAAGTGAAACTGCTGCGATGGGCAGATCTGTAATTATCTTTGCAAATAGTTCAGATCCAAATGAGACGTCGAGTAACTCGGTGTCTCATCAGGATCTGAACTGTTTCATACACCATGTAGGTTATAGAGTAAAAAATTAAGGAAAGTCCACTCTGAAACTCAAACCAGACGGCATTGTTTACAGACGGAAATTATTTGGCACCAAAAGTGTTCATGTTCGGATTGATCAGTATGAATAATAAAACATAGTATTTAAATTTTCATGCAGTTTTCTCTTGTCAGGTTAGAATTGAATGTTTATCACTGGTTATGTTAGGCTTTAAGTATTTTTCTTGTGTTCGTCAAGTGTAAGGTGAAACCTTATACATTTCAGAGGCCTAGATAGGTAGGGCGTTTGAATAAAAAAAAATAATCAAGAAACACTCTTTTTTTTTCTTCCACCAGACCCTATGTTGTGTCTTCTCGAGACGATTCTAAAGAGTTGTCACAAGATAGCAAGTAGTGGAGAAATGATCTTTTAGTGTTTGAATAGCACCATTATCTATTGCTCTGCATTTCGAGGGCTTGGTGCAATACTATTCTAACTCCTTCACTTTGTGAAGGAGTTAGACTAGTTTTGCTTGGTACCAAGCCCTCGATTTGTAAATTACTACCATTATGCAAACAAGATTACTATAAACATATCTAACCTTTTTCAGGGCATGGCAGACAAGTTGCGCCCCCTGGTGGTGGACACTATACCATTCCTAAACAAGGCCATTCACTCTGGTAAAACCATTCTAGTAGAAGGTGCACAGTCTAACATTCTTGACATAGATTTTGGTAAGTACTGATATTTTTTTTTCACTTCAGTATTTCAGTATGTTTATATAGTTCCAATACATGTATATGAATTTATCATATTTACATTAACCCTTTCCCTGTTCTATATTTATTCCAAATTTCATTACCTCCTGATTATTCATGAAAAATGTAGTTGGAAGGAAAATTGTAGCAATTTTTGAAGGCAAAGAAGCATATCACTCAAATTCCATTAGCATGCAGTGCCTGAAAACATGTTCATATGAGGGAGATGGTTAAGGAAAAGTGATAACCTGGACTTTACATACAGTGTAGATGTAGAATGTCCAGTACTCTGCATCTCATTTTGGAACCTCAGTTTGCAAATGCTCATTACAACAAGCCCTAGTGATCGTTTTCTGGAGACTGGCGATAAAGGAGAAAACTATTTCTTACGTAGATAAGAGTATCACAAGACAAGATTTTAGAAAGTTTACAGCCCTGTTCTGTGTTAAGATCTCTCTCAGGGGCATGCCTGAATATAGATATTAACCCTTTAAATCATAGATTCCCTTTCTCTGTTCTATGTTTATTCCAAATTTCGATACCTACTGAATATTCATGGACAAAATAGTTACAATTAAATATGGAAGGTGGAAAATTGTAGACGTTTTCGAAAGTAAAGAAACCATTTTCAAGTTCCATTAGCAAATAGAGTAGACCCTAATAATACGACTCCTATAGGAGTCAGACGGAGCCGTCTGATCTGGGTCTACTCAGTTTGCAAATGCATGAAAGCACTTTTATATGAAGGAAAGGATTAACGCCTTTGCAAACAGAGTAGAACTGCATCAGATGGCTCCTGTAGGAGCTGTGTGGTCAGGGTTTGTTCTTTTGTTTATGGAATCATATAGATCTGATTCTACAGTTTCTGCCATGTTTATTTACCTGTATAAAAATTAAGCAAATTAATATTCATCCGTACATTATTTCTTACATAATACAGAGCTACAGATAACGGTGCATACTAAGACCGTCATTTCTCCACTGATCCCTATGTTGTGACCACTCTTTAGAATTGTCTCAAGGAGATGATTCTAAAGAGTGGTCACAACATAGGGTTTGGTGAAGAAATAAAGAAGTTATACTTTAAAATATTTTGATTTACTCATCTTACCTGGAGGTCTGGTAATATTCATCCAGTAAAGGAACACATAGCCAAACAACATGACAGTCATGGTAGATCTTGATACATATTCTGCTTAGTAGCATCTACTGAAAAAAATATGTGGACTTGTTGCTTTAGCTTATAGTGTTGTGCTTGTCTTTTTGCAGGTTTGTATCCCTATGTTACGTCATCCAACTGCAGTGTTGGAGGTGTGTGCACTGGACTGGGTATACCACCCCATGTTATAGGGGATGTCTGGGGGGTTGTGAAGGCTTACTTGACAAGAGTAGGATCTGGAGGGTTCCCCACTGAATTGCACTGTGTTAGTAAATTATTTTATCTGATTGTCAGAAAAAATCTTTAACTCTTTGCAGGCTAGCATCGAAACTATGATAAAACAGTATGAATCCAGATGAGACGCTGCGTAATGCGGCGTCTCATCAGGATCCTGTTTTATCATCTTGATCATATTTTTACAAAAAAAATGAGAGAAATTTTATTTTAAGAATTGAAGCAGACGACAATTGTTGCAAACGAGAAATTACTTGCAAAGAGTTAATTCATTCAGCACTAGGTAACTTTTGCCTGCAAAAATTGTCGTGGTTCAAATTAAAAAGTACACTTTTAACCCATTCCCTCGTAGGCTATTTTTAGATCCAACCACTTTGAATAAATCTACCGAAAAGGAGCATTAACTAGAGAAAAGGAAACTTTTAGAATTTTGTAGTTTGAAACCTTTGTGATGAATAGAGCATTTGCTCCTATAGGAGCAAATGCTCTATTTATCACAATGATTTCAACAGGTGACTTTTACAGAGGCGTAGAAAGGTGTATTTATGGAGGAAAGGGTTAAGAGAATTTCAGAGAGTCAAACAGATTGGATCCTGACATTGCTATGTGCAGGTTCAAGTTCAAGGCTACGATTCAAGATCAAGCCCTAAATATATTCCTATATGGTTTGAAGGATTTCAATCTTGGGTCAAATGTATGTTTTCTTTGAAAATAATGTTTCACTTTGTTTTGAATTAGATGTGTTTGACCCTGTCTTTAATATTGAGGAAATAAACAATTTATGCTAAATCGTGAATAAAAACTGATTTTTACTTCTCAGGAATTAGGGGAATTGCTGGTAAATCGTGGCCATGAATATGGAGTTACAACAGGCAGAAGACGGCGAGTGGGATGGCTTGACATGGTCATGTTAAGATACTCACAGATGATCAACGGCTTCTCAGGGTATGTGTCACATTTGTCATAAGGAAACATTTCTGTGCTGTACTTGTGTGTCCGCTGCTTGACTTTGTTAGCTGAGATCTGGGGAAGATGGAGTCATTGATCTTTAACCCTTTCCTCCATAAATATGCTTTTCTACGCCTCTGTAATAGTCACTTCTTGAAACCAGTGATAAATAGAGCATTTGCTCCATTGGAGCAAATGCTTTATTTATCACAATGGTTTAAAAACTACAAAATTCTAAAAAAAATCCTTTTCTCTAGTTAATGCTCCTTTTGGGTAGATTTATTTAAAGAGGTTGGATCTAAAAATAGCCTATGAGGGAATGGGTTAACAGACAGTTTGCAAATTTGTTGTAAAAGTTGAAAATAATCTTTGTGCCACATACTTTTATCAGAATGATGCTTAACCCTTTCCCTGTTCTATATTTATCCAAATTTCAGTACCTATTGAATATTCATGGCCAGAATAGTTATAATGAAATAATGGAAGGTGGAATATTGTAGCCATTTTAGAAAATAATCTATCAAATTTCATTAGCAAACATAGCAGACCCTGATCAGACTGCTCGTATAGGAGCCGTCTGATTTGGGTCTACTCAGAGGCTTAGATAGATAAGATGTTTGAATAAAGATCTTTATATGAAGGAAAGGGATAACTCTTTGCACGCTACGTAATTTTTCATCTGCAACAATTGTCGTCTGCTTCAATTCTTAAAATAAACTTTCTCTCATTTCTTTGCAAAAATATGGTCAAGATACCAAACAGTTTGGATCCTGATGAGACGCCGCATTATGCGGCGTCTCATCTGGATCCAAACTGTTTGCATGGGTTATCACAGTTTCGCCGCTAGCGTGCAAACGGTTAAAGAATCAGTACTCTATTGTCTGTCTCACGGGTCATGCTTTCAGCAAGTGATACTTGTGCTTGTTATCCGGATGAGACACCTTGATACATGGTGCCTATTAACCCATTCCCTTAAATAGGCTATTTTTAGATCCAACCACTTTGAATAAATCTACAGAAAAGGAATTATTTTTTTTTTTTAGAATTTTGTATTTTGAAACCATTAAAACTTTTTATCACAATGGTTTCAACAGGTGACTTTTACAGATACATAGAATGGCTTATTTATGGAGGACAGGGTTAAATAGATAAGATGCATAAAATAAAACTTTTTGAAGAATAGCTCCTTTATTTCTCCATCAGACTCTGTTTTGACCACTCAAAGAGAAGATTCTAAAGAGCGGTCACAACATGGAGAAATTACGATTTTAGTATTTGAAAATGCACGCCATCTGCATAGCTTCTAAACTCTGCTCATATTGCACAGGAATAATCCTTAGAAGATCCTCTTTCAAAATTGTTCAAACAATTGAATTTAATGCAGAACTGGTTACCATGGCAATGAAAAAAAGGACTAGAGAAAAACTTTAAACTGAAACCAGAGACACAATTTTGAATGGATCTAACCCTTTCCTCCATAAATACGCCTTTCTACACCTCTGTAACCCATTGTGATAAAAAGAGCATTTCCTATAGGAGCAAATGCTCTATTTATCACATTGGTTTCAAACTACAAAATTCTAAAATAATTCCCTTTTCTCTAGTTAATGCTCCTTTTCGGTAGATTTATTCAATGTGGATGGATCTAAAAATAGCCTATGGAGGAAAGGGTTAAATATTTCTCAGCAGGCTCAAAGTAAAAGAGACACCTCTATATGTGATCTTTTACAGTCTTGCCATTACAAAACTGGACATCTTGGATGTGTTTGAGGAGATAAAGATTGGCATAGCTTACAAAGTGGACGGCAATACCATAGTAGACAGCTTCCCAGGTAGGTGATTAGCACCAATTGTAACTAGATAAGACATTTGTCATTTTAACCCTTTGCTTGCTAATCGCGTCAATATACGTACCTGTAAATAGTGAAGACCCAGATGAGACAGCTCCTGCAGGAGCTGTCTCATCAGGGTCTGCACTATTTACAAATTGATTGTGCAACCAGTGCACTCCATAGCAGTGATTGCACAGCGAAATACTTGTACACAGTGAAGATATATGTAATTATAGAACAGGGCATGGGTAAAGAAGGAGAAATGTGTTTTAAAATTCAGCAAGAGAAGGGTTAACATCATGTTTATCAGAGCAACAGATAACTGCATAGACAGATATTAAAATCGCCATTTCTCCACTAAACCCTATGTTGTGACCACTCTTTATAATTGTCTCGATGAGCCGATTCTAAAGAGTGGTCGCAACATAGGGTTTGGTGGAGAAATAATCGAGCTATTCTTGAAACTTATGCATCTTATCTGGACCTCTGTGTATTGCCAATTATGTACAGGTATAGGCACTTTTTGTTTGTGTTTGATGTTGCTTGATTATAATTGCTTGGTTATTGAAGGCTTTTTTGCAGGTCTGAACAAGTTTGTGTGAGTATTTTTTTTCCAAACTTGAAGTGGCTCAATGCTGAACCTTGTACTCCATATGTACACCTCTTCAGTGTAGACCCAGATCAGATGGCTCCTATAGGAAACATCTGATCTTGGTCTGCTCTATTTGCTTTTAGAATAATATTAGTGATCTGATTCTGCAGTTTCTGCCATGGTCAAAATATCTTGTGTTCATTTGCCATTATTATGGTGATCTAATTAATATTTATGATGTCATTATTTCTTACATGAATATTCATGGAGTAAAGGGTTTAACACAGAGCTTGTGCATCAAAACTCATCTCAGACCTATATATAGATTATAAAAACACCCAATTCTGAACATTATTACGGGAAATCATGCAACTATGGCCATATTTTCTCTTAAAACATATTGCTTTTCTGACCTTAAAATTTGCAATTAATGGTGAAGCTGCCTTTCATTGAGTAGAAAGTAAAAGTCATTCAGTTATGACAAGTGGAAATTTTTGTTTTTCGTCATAATGGTACATATTCAAATACTGAATTGGCTGTTTCTCTATTATCCCTTTCCTCCATAAATACGCCTTTCTACGCCGCTGTAAAAGTCACGTATTGAAACCATTGTGATAAATAGAGCATTTGCTCCTATAGGAGCAAATGCTCTATTTTTAGCTCACCAGAGCACAAAGTGCTCAGGGTGAGCTTTTGTGATCGCCTGATGTCCGTCGGCGTGCGTCGTCCGTCGTGCGTCGTCAGTCGTCAACAATTTGAACCTTTAAAAATCTTCTCCTCTGAATCTACAGGGTTCTCAGCTTTCATCTTTGGCACATAGTATCATCTTTAGGTCCTCTACAAAAGTTATATAAATTATGGCCCTGGGGTCAAAATTGGCCCCGCCCCAGGGGTTCCATGTTTTCAATAGAAACATATAGTAAAACTTTGAAAATCTTCTCCTCTGAAACCAGAAGGCTCTCAGCTTTCATATTTGGGACATAGCATCATGTTCAGGTCCTCTACAAAAGTTATATAAATTATGCCCCTGGGGTCAAAATTGGACCCGCCCCAGGGGTGGGCAGTTTTCAATAGAAACAAATAGTGAAATCTTTGAAAATCTTCTTCTCTAAAACTGGAAGGCTCTCAGCTTTCATATTTGGCACATAGCATCATGTTCAGGTCCACTACAAAAGTTGTATAGATTATAGCCCTAGGGTCAAAATTGGCCCCGCCCCAGGGTGGGCAGTTTTCAATAGAAACAAATAGTTAAATCTTTGAAAATCTTCTTCTCTGAAACTAGAAGGCTCTCAGCTTTCATATTTGGCACATAGCTCCATGTTCAGGTCCACTACAAAAGTTATATAAATTATGGCCCTGGGGTCAAAATTGGCCCCGCCCCAGGGTGGGCAGTTTTCAATAGAAACAAATAGTGAAATCTTTGAAAATCTTCTTCTCTGAAACTGGAAGGCTCTCAGCTTTCATATTTGGCACAGAGCATCATGTTCAGGTGTTCTACAAAAGTTATAAAAATTATGGCCCTGGGGTCAAAATTGGCCCCGCCCCAGGGATGGGCAGTTTTCAATAGAAACAAATAGTGAAATCTTTGAAAATCTTCTTCTCTGAAACTGGAAGGCTCTCAGCTTTCATATTTGGCACATAGCATTATGTTCAGGTCCTCTACAAAAGTTATATAAATTATGGCCCGGGGGGTCAAAATTGGCCCGCCCCAGGGGCGGGCAGTTTTCAATAGAAACAAATAGTGAAATCTTTGAAAATCTTCTTCTCTGAAACTGGAAGGCTCTCAGCTTTCATATTTGGCACATAGCATTATGTACAGGTCCTCTACAAAAGTTATATAAATTATGGCCCGGGGGTAAAAATTGGCCCCACCCAGGGGCGGGCAGTTTTCAATAGAAACAAATAGTGAAATTTTTGGAAATCTTCTCCTCTGAAACTGGAAGGCTCTCAACCTTCATATTTGGCACAGAGCATCATGTTTAGGTCCTCTACAAAAGTTATATTAATTATGGCCCTAGGGTCAAAATTGGCCCCGCCCCAGGGTGGGCAGTTTTCAGTAGAAACAAATAGTGAACTCTTTGAAAATCTTCTTCTCTGAAACTTGAAGGCTCTCAACTTTCATATTTGGCACAGAGCATCATGTTCAGGTGCTCTACAAAAGTTATATAAATTATGGCCCTGGGGTCAAAATTGGCCCCGCCCCAGGGGTGGGCAGTTTTCAATAGAAACAAATAGTGAAATCTTTGAAATTCTTCTTCTCTGAAACTGGAAGGCTCTCAGCTTTCATATTTGGCACATAGCATCATGTTCAGTTCCTCTACAAAAGTTATTTAAATTATGGCCCGGGGGTCAAAATTAGCCCGCTCCAGGGGTGGGCAGTTTTCAATAGAAACAAATAGTGAAATCTTTGAATATCTTCTTGGAAACTGGGTGGTTCTCAGCCTTCATACTTTGCACGTATCATCATGTTCAGGTCCTCTACAAAAGTTATATAAATTATGCCCCAGGGGTAAAAATTGGCCCCGCCCCAGGGGTAGCCAATTTTCAACAGAAACATATAGTGAAAACTTTGAAAATCTTTTTCTCTGATACTGGAAGGTTCTCAGCTTTCATATTTGGCACATAGCACCATGTCCAGGTCTTCTACAAAACTTATATAAATTGTGCCTCTTGGGTCAAAATTAGCCCAGCCCCAGGGCAGGCTAGTTTTCTAAAGAAACATATAGTTAAAACTTTGAAAAGCTTCTCCTCTGATTGTCTGGTGAGCGCTTCAGGGCCATTCTGGCCCTCTTGTTCACAATGGTTTCAAAATACAAAATTCTAAAATTTTACTTTTCTCTAGTTAATGCTCCTTTTCGGTTTATTTATTCAAAGTGGTTGTGTTTAAAAATAGCCTATGGAGGAAAGGGTTAAAACACCTCTATCCAATCCTATGCTGTAACAACCCTATAGTATAGAATTGCCTCAACGAGACGATTTCAATAGAGTGGTCACAACATGGGCTTTTAGGAGTTTTAATGTATGCTTCTTATCTACTCCTCTGGAGATAGTTTTAACCCTTTCAATGTCAGGGATGTGGCATTTGCATTACTGTGTAGACTCAGATCAGTACTGTATGTCTTTTTATGCCCTGGTAGCATATTGTTTTTGCTCTGTCAGTTGGTTTTCAGGTATTACCTTTCTTACTTATTTGAATCAACTGTCAACAGTGATAAATTGTAGCACTTTGAACATTAATCCTTTACTCCATAAATACGCCTTTCTTCGCCTTTCCAGAGTAGACCAAGATCATAAGGCTCCTATGAGAGCTGTTTGCGCAAAATATAATACAGTTTCTGCTTTAGCAAAAATATCTCGTGTTGATATGCCATTTTAAAAATTAATTATAACTCATGATGTCATCATTTCTTTCATGATATATTTATGGAGTATAGGGTTAAACATTTAAAGGCTTAAAAGTTCCAGTATTTGATAGTTTTGCTCATGCTTGCACATGAAACTTTTCAGCTAATTCTACATTGTGAGTTCGTAACAAGCATAAGAGCTAAGAGAAGACATTAACTCTTTCCTTCATATATACATCTTTTCAAGAATTGGAAAACAGTAGACCCAGACTAGATGGCTCGTATAGGAGCCGTTTGAGCAGGGTCTGCTATGTTTGCTTTTAATAGATCTGATTCTACAGTTTTTGTCAAAGCAAAGAATTCGCTAATAAATATTCCATGTCATTATTAATACTGAACAGGGAAAGGGTTAAATTGTTGTTGAATTTGTCATAATACTGTAATTCAGTTGCCATGGTTAACACGGATGAACTGGGACAAAGTAAAGCTATTCACTGGATATAAGATAGACAATTGAAAAATATATACCAAGAGAGTTGATGGAGGTGAGGTGGCAAGTTGGCCAATGATCTGTGTAGGACTGACAGATTGGTCAACTTTGTATTTTCAGGCCATATTTGATGCAGAGACCGTGATCTGGTAATAAACCAGAGTTCCAGGCAGGAGCTTGAGCCACATATGTTAGTCCCCTTATGGTTGCAGGTACCAGTGTGTGATTTAAAGCTGTATTGACATGTAATCTGGGAACCAAATCTGCCATTACGCCAGCATGATGCTCGGGCTATAGCTAAGAAGACTTGAATAGATTAGCTTAATGTTGATGCTTCTATCTTTTATAGCTTTTACTCCGTTATGAAGTCTTAAAATGGCACAGATACTATGAACTCTTCGTATGCTAAGTTGTCTGCTCAATTGTTGCATACCGCTTGTCTGTCTTTTGTAACATTTTAAAAAACAAATTCTGCAGAAGTTGAGCCTGACTGACAAGTTTTGATCTTAAATGGGGCTTGATCTGGATCTAAACCGTTTGCATAAACAGAAGTCCAGATAAGATGCATAAATTTACATATTTTCAAGCATAGCTCCTTTAATTCTCCATCAAACCCTATACTGTGACCACTCGTTAGAATTGTCTCTTAGAATTGTCTCTTCGAGACAATTCTAAAGAGTGGTCACAGTATAGGGTTTGATGGAGAAATGATGATTTTAGTATTTGGGTACGCACCTTTACCTGTAGTTCTGCATAAAGGTCATAAATGGCAGGAGAATCCATGGCTATAATGCAAAGAGTTAATTGCCATTAACAACTCTTTTCACGCTTAATAGCGGAATTTCGGAAAGTAACATTTTATTTTATTTCTATTAAAAATTACAGTGTCTGCTTTATCAATTTGTTATAGATGTACCAACTTTTGCAAATGACAATTAGTTAGCGTGAATAGAGATATCGTCGTCATTTCTTGTTGTTCAGAAACTTTAACATTGGCTAATACTTCTTTACTTATCATCCAAATCTTATCAGACTTAACACACTTGTTCATCATCATAAGGGCTACAATCTGACATAGGGCCATAACTCTGTAAGAATTCTTTACAAAATTATGCCCCTTTATGGACTTAGGAAATAAAAAAATAAAATGTCTGTCATTTTGAAATTGTAACCAGCAGGACTCTCATATTTCAGATGTGAATCCCTTGTGGCAAGACAATCCCTTGCCACAATCACAATCCCTTGTGTATCAATGTTACGTTTTTTACCTGTGACTTTCACCTTTGAACTTTGACCTAAATTTTAAAACATTTGCAAAAAACTTTAACATTGCCTACTTTTTTAAAAACTAATCAAACAAATTTTACGAAACATCACACACTTGTTCTCGATCACAAGAGCTACAATCTGACCAAGGGCCATAACTCTGAACGGCTTTGTTTTACAAACATGCTCCCTTATGACTTAGGAAATAAAAGCTAATTTATAATGTCTCAACAGACAAGCATTGCCACCGGCATGTGGTGCTCTTGTTAACTTTCAACTAACCCGTTGTGTAGCTAAGTGTATATAAACTATAAACACTACCTATAACATTCTGATGCTGTAGACTAAGAAAAGCATACCAAATATTAGTATTGTAGACTTTAAACACTACATATACTAATTCTGTAGATTGTAAACACTACATACCATATACGAATGCTGTAGACTGTAAATACTACATACTAATGCTGTAGACTAAACACTACATACCATTGCAGCAGACTATAAACACTACTTACCATTGCAGCCGACTATAAACACTACTTACTATTTCAGCAGACTATAAACACTACTTACTATTGCAGCAGACTTTAAACACTACTTACCATTGCAGCAGACTATAAACACTACTTACTATTGTAGCAGACTTTAAACATTGCTTACTATTACAGCAGACTTTTAACACTTCTTACCATTGCTGCACATTTTAAACACTTCTTACCATTGCTGCAGCTTTTAAACATTTCATATCTCATGCTGACTAATACTACAGTAACATACACATATTAAAGCTGCAGACTTTTGACATTATATACCACACAACATACAAATGCTGCAAACTGTAAATACTGTAAACACTATGTTACATCAATGATGCAGACTTTAAACACTGCTACATCAATGATGTAGACTTTAAATCATATGTTACTTCAAGGCTGCATACTGTAAACACTATGTTACATCAATGCTGTAGATTTTAAACGCTATGTTACATCAATGCTGTACATTTTAAACACTATGTTACCTCAAGGCTGCATACTGTAAACACTATGTTACATCAATGCTGTACATTTTAAACACTGTGTTACCTCAAGGCTGCATACTGTAAACACTATGTTACATCAATGCTGTACATTTTAAACACTATGTTACATCAAGGCTGCATACTGTAAACACTATGTTACATCAATGCTGTACATTTTAAACACTATGTTTCATAAGGGCTGCATACTGTAAACATTATGTAACAACAATACTGAAGACTTTAAACACTATATTAACCCTTTCCCTGTTCAATATTCATGTAAGAAATAACGACAGCATGCATATTTATTGGCTGAATGTATTCTATTATGTAAAGTATTAAAGGGAAAGTTTTTGCTTTGGCAAAACTGTAGAATTGGATATATATATTGTGACAAAAGCAAACAGCAGACCCTAATCAGTTGGCTCCTATAGGGGTCTGCAAATGCGTGAAAAGGTGTTTTTATGAAGGAAATGGTTAGATCAATTCTGTAGACTTCAACCCTTTAAACAATTTTTCATGCATTTGCAAACAGAGTAGACCCAGATCAGATGGCTCCTATAGGAGCCATCTGATCAGGGTCTGCTCTATTTGCTAATGGAATTGGATAGATGTTTCTTTACTTTCTAAAATGGCCACAATGTTACACCTTCCATATTTCGTTATAACTATTTTGTCCATGAATATTCAGTAGGTATTGAAAGTTGGACTAAATATGGAACAGGGAAAGGGTTAAACACTGTTAAACCAATGCTGCATACTGTAAACATGTTACGTCAATGCTGTAGACTTTAAACCAGAGGTCCAGATAAGATGCATAAATTTAAACATTTCCAAGAATAACTTCTTTATTTCTCCACCATACCCAATATTGTGACCACTCTTTAAAATCCCCTCTTTGAGACGATTCTAAAGAGTGGTCACAACGTAGGATTTGGTGGAGAAATGATGATTTTACTATTTGAGTACGCACCTTTATCTGTAGCTCTGTTTAAACACTATGTTATATCATTGCTGTATACAATAAGCACTATGTTACATAAATACTGCATACAGTAAACACAACATCAATGCTGCATACATTAAACACTATATTACATAAATGCTGTAGACATTAAACTACATACTAGTCTTGAAAACTAAATACCATTCACAACATACTAATTCTACAAGCTTTAAAAATGGTATGTACCAAACAATAATAATTGAGACCATTTACAGCTTACCAGCACAATCAACTGCAAACTGCATGTATCTCCTACTTCAGCAGAGTGACACTTAGGGATCACTTCTCTGTAGTCCTTTCATCTCCGAACACTCTTTTTACAACTTTCGAATATTATAGACTGTAAACATTATTTAAACCTAAACTTCATATAAATGCCTTTTCATGACTTTGCAAAGAGAGTAAACCCTGATCAGATGGCTCTTTTTAGAGCTAATTAACCCATTCCCTCATATTGACGACTGTGTAAAATTCACTTTGTGAAACCATTGTGATAAATAGAGCATTTGCTCCTATAGGAGCAAATGCTCTATTTATCACAATGGTTTCAAACTACGAACTTCTAAAGATTTCCTTTTCTCTATTTAATGCTCCTTTTCGGTAGATTTATTCAAAGTGGTTGGATCTAAAAAATAGCCTGGGTTAATTTGGGTCTGCTCAGTTAACATATAAAATAAAATAGATGAGTCTACAGATTCTGCCAGTGTAAAATATTCCCATGCTCACTATACCATTATAAAAGTTCAGTCATGATGTCAATAATTACTACTAAAAGTTCATTAAGTTGTGAATTATCACTTGCTGATACTGTTTTGTGTTCTCTTGTAACTAGGGTTACTTTCATAGTGGCCTTATAATTTATTGCTGTGTACATATCAATACTTTGTATGTATACTTCAAGTTAGAATCATTTAAATCTGTACTCCATGAATAAATATTCATGTAAGAAAAAATGACATCATGAATATTGATTAGATTAGTTTTTGAACAGATTAAATTTTGGCAGTGGCAGAATCTAGATTCTGATAAATATAATTCTATAAGCAAACAGAGCAGACCCTGATCAGACAGCTACTACAAGTGCTTGCAAAGGTATTAACTCTTAGCACGCTAAGTAATTTTTCGTCTGCAACAATTGTAGTCTGCTTCATTTCTTAAGATAAACTTTCTCTCATTTCTTTGCAAAAATATTATCAAGGTGACAAACAGTTTGGATCCTGATGAGACGCCGCATTATGCGGCGCCGCATTATGCGGCGTCTCATCTGGATCCAAACTGTTTGCATAGGTAATCACATTTTGCCGCTAGCGTGCAAAGAGTTAAAAGGCATACTTTTGGAGTAAAGGGATGTTACTCTGATCCATTCATCTATATAATGTATACATTGTATTAGAAACTTATACTTTTGCTATGGCTTCACACATATATTCACCATAAACAGTCAATGTTTAACTGTAGATTTGGATATGAATTTTCCATGGATCTGATGGTCCATGAGTACTGTCTTTCGAACACATTCTGTGAGAAAGTGGTGAGTGGAGACATATGCATCAACAATCTTTGCTTAGGTCCGTTCATACCAAGGTAGCTGAGAAGTATTCTTACCCATTCCATATCTGATTCATATCTGTTGTCTCATTGGTCAATTTTTATGCCCCCCACGGCGGGCATATAGTAAGCGCATTGTCTGTCTTTCCGTCCATCTGTCCTTCCATCCATCCATCCGTCCCAAATTTCGTGTCCCTTCTATAACTTTTTTATCTGTGAATGGATTTTAAAATAACCTGGCACAAATGTTCACCACACATTTAAAGACGATGTGTCGACAGTCGTGTTTAACTCCCTGGGTCAAAGGTCAAGGTCATCCTTCAGGGTCAACGGTCGGGGCATAAGTGTTTCACAAACACACTCTTGTTTGTGTCTAGTCCAATCATATCAGTTATAACTTTTGATTTTACTTCAGGTAATTGTAGGTTCACAAATATGGCAGAGAACTGAACTAAATCATGAAGACAAGACAATGGGTTAGAATGACTGCTTTTAATAATTTTCATCCATTATGACTAGAATAGGATTCAGAGGATATCTTAACTTTTACCCTGTTCTATACTTATTCCAAATTTCAATACCTACTGAACATTCATGGACAAAATAGTTATGATATATGGAAGTTGCCATTTTAGAAAGTATAGAAACAGATCTATCAAATACCATTAGCAAACAGAGCAGACCCTGATCAGACGGCTCCTATAGGTTCTGTCTGATCAGGGTCTACTCTATTTGCAAAGATGTGAAAAAGTGCTTTATGAGGGGAAGGTTTAACATTATGATACCAACAAATTTCATTTTCAGGGATGTCCTAGGTAATGAGCAGACAGAGCAGACCCTGATCAGACGGCCCACAGGAGCCATCTGATCTGGGTCTACTCTGTTCGCATAGGCGTAAAAAGTGTTAATATATGAGGGAAAGGTGAATCCTTCGCCTGACGAAATGATTGTGTGTTCATATACATGTACAACTAAAGAATTCAGGTAATAATAAATATTCATATAATTATTTCTTACATAAATATTCATGGAGTAATGGATTAACCCTTTTCCATATATAAATGCATTTTAACACATTTGCAAACAGAGTAGACCCAGATCAGACGGCTCCTGTAGGAGCCGTCTGATCAGAGTCTACTCTGTTTGCTTTTGACATGATATAGATCTGATTCTACAGTTTTTGTCAGCGCAAAGAATGTCTTTGAAAGGTTTACATTATAAAAGATCAGCTGATAGACATTCATATCATAATTTCTTACATGAATACTGAACAGGGAAATGGTTATGGGTTTAAAACATGCATGTCAATGGGAAGATTCATAACTCTGCTGGTTCTGTTGCTTTGCTTATAGCTAATCATTCACAACAGGAAGAAGGTGGTGGGGTATTATAGTTAGAAGGAAATGCATACAAAAATTGCAATGTGTTATCAAAGCTGTCGATAAAGATGCATATTCAAATACCAAAATCGTCATTTCTCAACCAAAACGTATGTTGTGAACTGTTCAAGACAATTCTAAAGAGTGGTGCCTGGTCAAAACGTAGGGTTCGGTGGAAAATAAAGAAATGATTCTTGAAAATGTTAATTGGTGGTATACTGGAATCGAACCTGTTGGGTCTGTCAGTCCATCTGCATTTGAACATTGGTAATTAGTTTCGTGAACTCCTCCTCCAATTTGAAAGTTAGTGACATTATAGTTGTCATTCATAATAACCAGGAATTTGCAAGACGCGATTTTCATCTGTTTAGTTTTGGGCATTTGCAGAATTCTCTCCCTTTGAACTTTGAGTATTTTTGTTATTTTTGCACGAAATATGGATAGTTTGTGTTGCTAACTCCTCCTTCAATTTGAAAATTATTGAATTGATACTTGACATACATAATTACATATTTACTAATACAGTAAAACCTCTCTATAACGGCCACTAATTTGTATTAATTAGTTGGTATTTAGGGCAGGTGGCTGCTTAAAGCAAGGTGAAAGTAAAACAGAACGCTCCTATAGGATAGGAGCGTTCTGTTTTACTTTTACCTTGCTTTAAGCAGCCACCTGCCTTTAACACAACATACTTGATGTAATTTAGTGGCCGTTATAGAGAGGTTTTTACTGTAGTAGATATGTTATATGTGTTTAGCAAATGGTATTGCAGAATGATCTCCTTGAACTTTAAGTATTTTTGTCATTTGAACCTGAAAAATGAGTAGTTTTTGTTGGCAACTCCCCTTTCATTTTAACCTTTAGCTTGCTATCTGCGGATATATCCACCCCGACTATAAAGTGCAACACAACTGCGAGCCGCTTAATCCGCCTATGTAAATGTTTCTCTGTACACTCTGGGCGGTTTGATCCGCCAAAAGTAGGGCCTTATCTTTATGAATGAAAAACAAGTAAGTGTTTTATTCCCATCCCCTATTCATGCATCTGCAACAGCAAAACAAATTCCAAAAGAATGAATTTTACTGATCTGTCGTGGAAAAAATGAATGAAAGCTTCGCTGACAACAGCAGTGAGGAGGGGCCATGATAACTGAGTTATTGACTTCCAAATGCACACCAAATAATGATAAAATACACAACGAAGTACAGTAAAACCTCTCTATAACGACCACTAAATTGTGTTAATTAGTTGGTATTTAAAGCAGGTGGCTGCTTAAAGCAAGGTGAAAGTAAAACAGAACACTCCTATAGGACCGTTCTGTATTACTTTCACCTTGCTTTAAGCAGCCACCTGCCTGCCAGCGTAAAGCAAGGTGAAAGTAAAACAACGCTCCTATAGGAGCATTCTGTATTAATTTCACCTTGCTTTAAGCAGCCACCTGCCTTTTTCACAAAATACTTGATGTAATTTAGTGGTCATTATAGAGAGGTTGTACTGTAGCTCTTCAGTAGTACTTTGTTAGGAAATATTTCATGATCATGCATTATTGGGATTGATCATTGTTTATGATAATTCATGCCAGATATTATTGGTTTTGATAAGTGGTACATTTCGTTTTCCATAGGTTACAGGTAGCCATGACCCCACTCATGAAAAATAGTCATTTACACGTTATACGTGCCTAAATATTTATTTGTATGTTCCAAAGATAAATAAATAACCTATGGAAGAAGGAACTATATGAATGCTTATCATTAAAAATATTTTCGCAATAGAACAATAAAGATTGCCAATTATAACTGAAAGTTTCAAAAACACTATTCATAACATATTTACAGAATTTATATAAAAATTCATATTTTTTTAGCAAAAATGAAGCAAATGTCCATCAGATTTATAATGTACTTTTTTTTACTTTTTCATATTCATTGAACTTTTTTGAATAGTTTTGAAATATATATAGAAATATTATAACAAAGCTACAGCAAATCGAAGTAAGCATATGGTATGGACATTGCATAATAAAAAATAACCCCAGTTTACAGCATGGCGTCACATTACATTGATAGCGTATTAGAGTACAGTGCTCCCTCTCTACAACGACACCCTTTGGGATACGAAGATTGTATGTGTTGTTCAGAGGGAGTTGTTATAGGGAGGGAAAACCAAACATAATTAGCTTGTTTGCAGATCTCCAGATAGGGTGTATTTCGAGAACTAAAACCGTTATGCCTCAATCAAATCCTATGTTGTGACCACTCTTTAGAATCGTCACAAAGTGACGATTCTAAAGAGTGGTCACAACATAGGGTTTGATGGAGGCATGAAGAAAATACGATGGAAAAAGGTGTGTCTGGAGCCAAGTTGTTTCGGAAACAGTGACATGCGTTGCTGTAAGGAGGGAATCGTTATTGAGAGGGCCGTTGTAGGGAGGGAGCACTGTAGTACACGCTAGAGGGTGGCAGCAAGCTAAAGGTTAACCTTTAGCCTGCTGAGTAAAATATGTTTACACAACTCTTCACCCACTACATTTTCAAAGGTCTAGCTATAATCAGTTAGCGTACCAAAAGTTTATCATGGTGTCGAGTTACTTGACGTCTCATCTGGATCCAAACTGTTTGCATAGGTAATCATTCATCCGCCCACAGCAGGCTAAAGGTTAAAGGTATTGAACTTATGTTTTGGCATACCTAATAACCATGAACAGTAGACGTGTAAGACACAATTTTCATTTGTTTATTTCCAGGCTTAGCAGAATTATATCTCCTTGAACTTTGATTTATCTGTGAGTTTTCTCCAAACCTTTGGTCGAATTTTCATGAAACTTCATAGGATTGATCAGCACCATACCTTGTTATGCATATCTTATTCCTGTTCCCTTTCAACGATTTTCTGCAGTGTTATGGGACTTTCAAATTGTAACATGGAAAATTTTGTCCACACGGTTCATCCAAAATCTTTGTTCAGATTTTCATAAAACTTCATAGGATTGATCAGCACCATACCTTGTTGTGCATATCTTGTTCCTGTTCCCGTTCAACGATTTTCTGCAGCGTTATGGAACTTTGAATATTTTACATGGACAATTTTGTCAGCGCGGTATCTCCAAAATCTTTGGTTGGATTTTCATGAAACTTCATAGAATTGATCAGCAGCATGCCTAGTTGTGCATATTTTATTCCTTTTCCTGTTTGATTATTTTCTACAGAGTTATGAGACTTTAAAAAATTTATCTCCCGAAGGGGTAGGGGGGTGTTAGACATAAGTTTCTGTATGAAAAACAGTTATTCAATTTATATTTGGTATACATACATAATAGCCATGGATAGTAAATGTGAAAGTCTCAGTTTTCATGTGATTAACACTGGGCATTGCAGAATTATCTCCCCTGGAACATTGAGTATTTTTTGTCATTATGTCTCCCCCCATATCTATATGGGGGAGACATATTGTTTTTGTGAGAGTTGTCTGTCTGTCCGTCTGTCTGTCACACTTTTTGTCCGGACGATAACTTCAATATGCCTGATGCCAGTTGATTGAAACTTCATATATGGAAAGAGCATAATGAGAGGAAGTGTCATGCACAAGGTCCATAACTCTGGCTTCACTAATATTGGAGTTATTGCCCTTTGTAAAAAAAATCACACTTTTTTGTCCGGACGATAACTCCTATATGGCTCATGCCAGTGGATTGAAACTTCATATATGGAAAGATCAGGACGAGAGGAAGTGTCATGCACAAGGTCCATAACTCTGGCTTCACTAATATTGGAGTTATTGCCTTTTGTAAAAAATATCATAATTTTTTGTCCGGACAATAACTTCAATATGCCTGATGCCAGTTGATTGAAACTTCATATATGGAAAGAGCATGATGAGAGGAAGTGTCATGCAGAAGGTACATAACTCTGGCTTCACTAATATAGGAGTTATTGCCCTTTGTAAAAAAAATCACACTTTTTTGTCCGGACGATAACTTCTATATGGCTCATGCCATTGGATTAAAACTTCATATATGGAAAGATCATAACGAGAGGAAGTGTCATGCACAAGGTCCATAACTCTGGCTTCACTAATATTGGAGTTATTGCCCTTTGTAAAAAAATCACAATTTTTTGTCCGGATGATTACTCCTATGTGACACATGCCATTGGAGTGAAACTTCATACATGGAACGATCATGATAAGAGAAAGTGTCATGCATAAGATCTTTAACTCGAGCTTCAATAAATTTAGAGTTATTGCCCCTTGTACATTTGTTTAATTCTTTCTTGTCCGGACGATAACTCCTACATGGCTCTTGCCATCGTATTGAAACTTCATGCATGGAAAGAGCATGATGAGAGAAAGTGTCATGAACAAGGGCCGTAATTCTGGCTTCAATACTTTTGGAGTTATTGCCCTTTGTTACATTTTTTGGCCGATCAATAACTCCTGTTCGACTGATGCTATTGGAATGACATTTTATTTTTGGAAAGAGCATGTTGAAAGTAAGTGTCATGCACAAGGGCCATAAATCTGGTATCAGTATATTTGGAGTTATTAGCTGTTATCATTTTCTTCTTGAAAAATGTAGTGTGGAAAACGCATAATGAGGGGAAGTATCATTCATCAAGACCATAACATTTTTAGTGATTTCCCTTTACATATTGTTTTTATTAGAGGGGAGACATCCGTTTTTGTGACAAAAACCTCTAGTTTTGGCATGAAGGGGTAGTTGGCGATGCAAACTCCTCCTTCGACTCGAAAGTTATTGAATTGATACTTGCTATACATAATAACCACGAATAGTACATGTGCAAGACACAATTTTCTTGTGTTTAATGGCAGGCATTACAGAATTATCTCCCCTTTTGAATTTTGAGTATTTTTGTCATTTGGTCCTGTTACTTGCGGAGTTGGTGTAACAAACTTGGATTTGCAATCAGGCTACTGTGCAGGGGTATTCAACAGCCGTATTATGGGAATACCCATTTTGTCCACTCTCTAAGTCAACTAGTTATGTCTCCCCAATTTATGGGGGACATGTTGTTTTTGCCAGAGTTGTCTGTCTGTCCGTCCATCTGTCTGTCACAGACTGGTGTCACACATATCTCTGAAATTGCTGGAGCTAGAGTCACCAAACTTCACAAGAATGTTCACCAACATGAGTTTTTGTGTACCTGGGGTTTTGAAATGTCTCCCCCTGATCACTTTTATTGCTCCTGGTGACTTAGAATTAGACAAAATTCGTGTCACATGTATCTCTGAAACCGCTAGGACTAGAGTCACCAAACTTCACAGGAATATTGACCAGCATAAGTCTTTGTGCACCTGGGGTTTTTGAATTGTCTCCTTCGATAATTGTTGAGTTATTGCCCCTGATATGATAATTAAACTTAGAGAAACTTTGTGTTGTGCGTATCTCTGAAACCAGTAGGGCTAGAGTCACCAAACTTCAGAGGTTCATACTGGTGATCATTCCTGTAAAGTTGGTGGCTCTAGCTTTAGCAGTTTTAGAGATACACATGACACAATTTATTTTTAACCCATACCTCCATAGGCTATATTTAGACCCAAAAGGAGCATTTACTAGAGAAAAGTTATTTTTAGGCATATTGTTTTTGCCCTGTCTGTCTGTTTGTTTGTCAGCAACTTTAACATTGGTCATAACTTTTGAGCCAGTACAGATAGAGACTTGATATTTGGTATGCATATGTATCTCATAAAGCCGCACATTTTGAGGGGTGACATGTCAAGGTCATCCTTCAAGGTCAGAGGTCAAATATATGGGTCAAATCACCGACTTTAACATTGGCCATAACTTTTGGACCAGTAGAGATAGAGACTTTATATTTGGCATGCTTGTGTATCTCATGAAGCTGCACATTTTGAAGGGTGACATGTCAAGGTCAAGGTCTTCCTTCAAGGACAGAGGTCAAATATATGGGTCAAATCACCTACTTCAACATTGGCCATAACTTTTGGACCAGTAGAGATAGAGACTTTATATTTGGCATGCTTGTGTATCTCATGAAGCTGCACATTTTGAGGGGTGATATGTCAAGGTCAAGGTCATCCTTCAGGGTCAAAGGTCAAATTGTGTTTTTTGTCTGTAACTTTAACGCAACTTTAACAATGGTCATAACTTTGAGCCAGTACAGATAGAAACTTGATATTTGGCATGCATATGTATCTCATAAAGCCGCACATTTTGAGGGGTGACATGTCAAGGTCAAGGTCATCCTTCAAGGTCATAGGTCAAATATATGGGTCAAATCACCTACTTCAACATTGGCCATAACTTTTGGACCAGTAGAGATAGAGACTTGATATGTGGCATGCTTGTGTATCTCATGAAGCTGCACATTTTAAGGGGTGACATGTCAAGGTCAAGGTCATCCTTCAGGGTCAAAGGTCAAATTGTCTGTTTCTTTGTCTGTAACTTTAACATTGGTCATAACTTTTGAGCCAGTACAGCTAGTTACTTGATATTTGGCATGCATATGTATCTCATAAAGCAGCACATTTTGAGGGGTGACATGTCATGGTCAAGATCATCCTTAAAGGTCAGAGGTCAAACACATGGGTCAAATCCCCGACTTTAACATTGGCCATAACTTTTGAACCAGTACAGATAGAGACTTGATATTTGGCATGCTTGTGTATCTCATGAAGCTGCACATTTTGAGGGGTGATATGTCAAGGTAAAGGTCATTCTTCAGGGTCAAAGGTCAAATTGCCTGTTTGTTTGTCTGTAACTTTAACATTGGTCATAACTTTTGAGCCAGTACAGATGGTCATAACTTTTGAGCCAGTACAGATGGAGACTTGATATTTGGCATGCATACGTATCTCATAAAGCCGCACATTTTGAGGGGTGACATGTCAAGGTCAAGGTCATCCTTAAAGGTCAGAGGTCAAACATATGGGTCAAATCACTGACTTTAACATTGGCCATAACTTTTGAACCAGTACAGATAGAGACTTGATATGTGGCATGCTTGTGTATCTCATGAAGCTGCACAGTTTGAGGGGTGAAATGTCAAGGTCATCCTTGAGGGTCAAAGGTCACCAACTTCAAATTGGCCATAACTTTTGAACCAATAGAGATAAAGTCTTGATATTTGGTATGCATGTGTATCTCATGAAGCTGCACATTTTGAGGGGCAACATGTCAAGGTAAAGGTCATCTTTTAGGGTCAAAGGTCACCGACTTTAACATTGGCCATAACATTTGAACCTGTAGATACAGACTTGACATTTGGTATGCATAATTGCATATGTGTCTCATGAAGCTGCACAGTTTGGGGGTGACATTTCAAGGTCAATGTCATCTTTCAGGGTCAAAGGTCACCGACTTTAACATTGGCCATAACTTTTGAACCAGTAGAGATACAGACTTGATAGTTGGTATACATGTGTTTCTCATTTGGCTGCACAGTTTGAGGGGTGACATGTCAAGGTCATCTATGAAGGTCAAAGGTCACTCACATTAACATTGGCCATAACGTTTGAACCAGTAGATATACAGCCTTGATACTGGTATGCATGTGTATCTCATGAAGCCGCACAGTTTGAGGGGTGACATGTCAAGGTCATCCTTCATGGTCAAAGGTCACCAACTTTAACATTGGCCATAACTTTTGAACCAGTAGAGATACAGACTTGATATTTGGTATGCACGTGTGCCCCATGAAGCTGCACAGTTTGAGGGGTGACATGTCAAGATCAAGGTCATCCTTCAGGGTCAAATATCATATCGAGGGGGCATAGTGTTTCACAAACACATCTTGTTTTAGAATTTTGCTGTCTTGAACCATTGTGATAAATAGAGCATTTGCTCCTATAGGAGCAAATGCTCTAATTATCACAATGATTTCAAGATGTGGTTATTACAGAGGTGTTGAAAGATTGTTCAAATTATGTCCCCCAGACCAAAAATGCCCCCCCCCCCCACTTAGCAGTTTTTCATAGGAAAATCTTTAAAAATCTTCTCCTGAAATAGTAAGGCCTAGACCTTTGATATTTGGTATGTAGCATCATCTAATGGTCCTCTACAAAGATTGTTCAAATTATGACCCCCAGACCAAAAATGGCCCCGCCCCGGGGTTTGTCAGTTTTTCATAGGGAAATCTTTAAAAATCTTCTTCTCTGAAACGGAAAGGTGTAGACCTTTGATATTTGGTATGTAGTATCATCTAATGGTCCTCTAAAAATATTGTTCAAATTATGACCCCGGGATTAATATTGGCCCCACCCCGGGCTTATTTTTAGCTCACCTGAGCAGAGCTCAGGGTGAGCTTTTTGGAGACTTGAATGTCCGTTATGTGTCGTCCGTCGTCAACAATTTGCTTGTGAACACTCTAGTGGTCACAATTGTAGTCCAATCTTCATGAAACTTGGTCAGAATGAATGTCTTGATAAAATCTCGGACAAGTTCGAAAGGGGGTCAAGTTGGGAAATAGTAGGAAAACCTTGTGAACCCTCTAGAGGTCACATTTTTAGCCCAATCTTCATGAAACTTGGTCAGAATGATTGTCTTGATAAAATCTCAGAGGAGTTTGAAAAGTGGGTTACGTGGGGTAAAAAACTAGGTCACTAGGTCAAACAGTAGCGAAACCTTGTGAACACTCTAATGGTCACAATTTTAGTCCAATCTTCATGAAACTTAGTCATAATGATTGTCTTGATAAAATCTCCAATGAGTTTGAAAGTGAGTTATGTGGGGTTAAAAACTAGGTCAAATAGTAGGAAAACCTTGTGAACACTCTAGAGGTCACATTTATAGCCAAATCTTCATGAAAATTGGCCAGGATGGTTGTCCTAATAAAATCGTTATGTGAGGTCAAAAAGTAGGTCACTGGGTCATATCTTAGAAAAATTTAATTTACACTCCAGTGGCCACATTTTTAACCCATTCTTCCTCAAACTTGCTCAGTGTGTTTGTCTTGGTGATATCAAGGTTGAGTGTGATCATGGGTTGGGTGGGAATAAAAAGTAGGTCACTAGGTCAAATCTTAGAAAAATTACTCTAGAGGGCACATTTTAAGCCCAATCTTCATTGATCAGAATTATTGTCTTGATAAAATCAATATACTAAATCTTTGAAAATCTTGTTCTGCAGAACCACTGCTCATGATCCACTATCAACATTGTTCAAATATTGTCCTTAAGGTCATTGTTGGCCCTACCCATGGGCTACCCAGCAAAAATCTTAAATCTATGGTAATCAGGTGATCGATTAAGGGCCATCTTGTTTAAACATCTTCTTCTCTGAAACCATAAGGCCTAGATCTTTGATATTTGGTATTTAGCATTATCTAATGGTCCTCTACAAAGATTGTTCAAATTATGACCCCTGGACCAAAAATGGCTCCGCCCCAGGGCTTATCAGTTTTTCATAGGAAAATCTTTAAAAATCTTCTTCTCTGAAACCGTAAGGCCTAGACTTTTGACATTTGGTATGTAGCATCATCTAATGGCCTTCTACAAAGATTGTTCAAATTATGACTCCCAGACCATATTAGTCCCGGGCTTATCAGTTTTTCATAGGAAAATCTTTAAAAATCTTCTCTGAAATTGTAAGGCTTAGACCTTTGATGTTTGGTATGTAGCATGATCTAATGGTCTTCTAAAAATATTGTTCAAATTTTTACCTCCAGACCAAAAATGGCCCCGACCCGGGGCTTATCATGTTTTTATAGGAAAATCTTTAAAAATCTTCCTTGAATCTGAAAGGCCTAGAGCTTTGATGTTTGGTATGTAACATGATCTTATGGTCCTCTACAAATTTTGTTCAAGCTATGACCCCCGGGGCAAAAATGGCCCCACCCATAACTTAAGAAAAACCTGAAAAAAATCTTCGCCCCTGTAACCATAAGACCCATACCTTACACATTTTGTATGTAGCTTTGCCTTGTGGTCCTCTGCCATGAATGTTCAACTTATGACCTCCCACCTCCAGGCAAAACTCCAGGCAAAAGCCCTGCCCTGGGGCTTATCAGTTTTTTTTATGGGGAAATTATGAAATATTTTTCTCAGAAACCATAAGGCATAGACCTTTAATTGATGGCATGCTGCTTTGCCATAGGGCGCTATACCAAGATTGTACAAATGATGACTTCTGGGTAAAAAATGGCCCCACCCCAGGCTCAGGAGAGCGCTTCAGGGCCTCATGGCCCTCTTGTTTGTGTAACCTACTTAAGCAGGGAGACACTAAATGGTCATTTCGTCTGTCTGTTATGCTTTTTATACCCCCGCAAACAAAGTTTGAGAGGGGGTATGTAGGAGTCAGTCACAGTGTGTTGGTTGGTCTATCTGTCTGTCCGTAGCACAACCTGGCATAAATCTTGTTTGATTTGCGCTCAAGGCAGCTGAGAGAGGGTATTCTATCACCTTTAGTGATAGTTCTAGTTTTTCACTGTTCTATGGGCAGGTGACACATATGTTCCTTCAAACACTTGTACCGGCAGCGTGGCTGAGTGGTAGAGCGTCCGCCTGCAGTATGGAAGGCCGTGGGTTCGATCCCAGGCCGTGACAGACCAAAAGTCGTTAAAAGTTGGTACTAGTAGCTCCCTTGTCTAGGCTCGACATTAATTTCCTTTAATCATTAAAGGGGTAGTTCTAGGACTGGTTGGCCCGGTGTCAGGATAATGTGACTGGGTGGGGTGCCCTTCCCATATGCCTGCGGCAGGGGTATTCCAATGAGGCAGCACTATAACTTGTCTCATGCGGGTGCCATCTGCAAATAACTGAAATACTGTTGGTCGGACGTAAAACCCAACTGATTTGCTCAAACACTTGTAGAAAGGTTTTTATATGCCCACCTAATAAAGGTGGTCGTATATTGGCGTGGTCCTGTCCGTCCGTTTTCTCGAAAAACTATCTGACAGATATTTATGAAACTTCACACAAATGTTTAATGCATCAAGATCTGAAACTGAGTTGATTCTGAGGTTCATTTGATTTTTCGTTATGGCCCTTGTCCTTAAAAAATAATGCAAATACATGCAAATAGTTTGTCCACTGTTTTCTGGAAAAACTATTTGAGAGATACTTATGAAACTTCACACAAATGTTTAATGCATCAAGATCTGAAGCTGAGTCAATTCTGAGGTTCATTTGATTTGTCGTTTCAGAGTTATGGCCCATGTCCTTAAAAATAATGCAAATACATACAAATAGTTTGTCCGCTGTTTTCTGGGAAAACTATTTGAGAGATATTAATGAAATTTCGCACAAATATTTAATGCATCAAGATCTGAAGCTGAGTCGATTCTGAGGATCATTTGATTTTTCGTTTCAGAGTTATGGCCCTTGTCCTTAAAAGATAATGCAAATACATGCAAATAGTTTGTCCGCTGTTTTCTGGGAAAACTGTTCGAGAGATATTAATGAAACTTCACACAAATGTTTAATGCATCAAGATCTGAAGCTGAGTTGATTCTGAGGTTCATTTGATTTTTCGTTTCAGAGTTATGGCCCTTGTCCTTAAAAGATCATTCAAATACATGCAAATAGTTTGTCCGCTGTTTTCTGGGAAAACTGTTTGAGAGATATTAATGAAACTTCACACAAATGTTAAATGCATCAAGATCTGAAGCTGAGTTGATTCTGAGGTTCATTTGATTTGTCGTTTCAGAGTTATGGCCCTTGTACTTTAAAATAATGCAAATACATGCAAATAGTTTGTCCGCTGTTTTCTGGAAAAACTATTTGAGAGATATTAATGAAACTTCACACAATTGTTTAATGCATCAAGATCTGAAGCTGAGTTGATTCTGAGGATCATTTTATTTTTCGTTTCAGAGTTATGGCCATTGTCCTTAAAAAATAATGCAAATACATGCAAATAGTTTGTCCGCTATTTTCTGGGAAAACTATTTGAGAGATATTAATGAAACTTTACGCAAATGTTTTAAGCAACAAAATCTGAAGCTGAGTTTATTTTGAGGTTCATTCAGTTTGTCTTTACAGAGGTCTGGCCGTTGCACTTTACAAAAATCTGCAAATATGAGGATTAGCTGTTACTTTTTAATTTAACAAGATATTCACTTCAATTTTTTTAAAAATAGTATCACCTTAATATATACAGATTAGAAAATGTCAACACTTATAAGGCATGTTGAATCAGAGAAAGTTTGCAAATGGGCGTATTATGTACCGTATGCGGTTCTCTTGTACTGTATTGCAGTCAAAGGATTATTATGTTGCAAAAGCAATGGCAGATTTGTTCTTGGTTCCAAAAACATATTGCAGGATTCCTTTGGAGGTTGCAAATTGGGACTGTTTTAATTACTTAGTCTTTACATCTTTTTCAGATGGAAAGAAAAGCATGGGCAAATGAAAATCATTATAAATGTTTGTTTTGTTTTCAGGAAGTGTATATCAGGAGGCCTAGATGAGATGCTTAAATTAAAAACATTTTACAAAATAGCTACTTTATTTCTTCATCAAACTCTATGTTGTGACCATAGAATCGTCTTTTCGAGACAGTTCATGTACAGTAAAACCTCCCTATAACAGCCACTAAATTATATCAAGTATTTTGTGTTGAAGGCAGGTGGCTGCTTAAAGCAAGGTGAAAGCAAAACAGGGCGCTCCTATAGGAGCGTTCTGTTTTACTTTCACTTTGCTTTAAGCAGCCACCTGCCCGAAATACCAACTAATTAACACAATTTAGTGGCCGTTATAGAGAGTTTCTACTGTATCATCTGGCATTTATGAATATTCAGGTACTACATATTGTCATGATTTCGTACATTAATGTGAACCCATCCTCTCATGTTGACTCCTCTATAAAAGTCACTTTCTGAAACCATTGTGATAAATAGAGCATTTGCTCCATAGGAGCAAATGCTCTATTTATCACAGTGGTTTCAAAACTACACAATTCTAAAAAAAAAAAAGAGAGAAAAAATCCATTTCTCTAGTAAATGCTTCTTTTCAGCAGATTTATTCGAAAAGGTTGGATCTAAAAATAGCCTGTGAGGTAATGGTTTCAACATGTAAAGGGAAAATGTTTGCCAATTCTTTTTTGCTAAGCATTTGGATACTGTGTTCTGTGTTTGCAAATGTGTTTAACCCTTCCTGTGCAGGACACGAGTCATTAATGTCCTTTGCAAACAGTGTAGACCCAGATGAGAGGGCTCCTAGAGGAGCCCTCTCATCAGGGTCTGCACTGATTGTCATGTTATACTTTTCTTTTGAAGAATCCCTAAATAGTCACCATAACCTTGATCTGTTTGAATTTTGGAATAGTCCATTTGAAAACTAAGGGTTTGTAAGGGTTAAATTGATCTATACCAGGTAAAAAGTTAAGCAATGGATAGCGATTATAATTCCAATATAATTTGTCTTCTCCAGCCACGGACGAGGTTCTGAAGAAGGTGGAGGTAGAGTACCTGACGTTGCCGGGCTGGAATACAAACACAGAGGATGTCCGTAAATTCAAAGACCTGCCTGCTAATGCTCAAGCCTACGTGCACAAGGTCCAAGAACTGGCTGGAGTCCCAGGTAAATATTAGCAACAAGTTGGAAGGGGCACGACTATTGTAACAGCACAGTATGAAAGGAATATGTTATACAACAGGCCTGGGACCTTGTACTTTTCAAATAATATAACTTTTGATACATTCCGACTAAGCCGTAGCCAGTGCCGACGTGAAATTCCTACAAAATACGCTGATTTAGCTTACTCGAACGAGATCGCGCAACAACGATTTGCCGCTAGACCCCCGTAAAACGGCCATAATCACGATGCCTCGGGACAAAACGATTGTGCAATCAATATATATGACAAAAAGCTATCGTTTACCTCTCAAACTATCTGCAGACACTGATGCAGATCCGAAATGCAGGCGAATTTTCGTGCAATTAGCAGATTTAAATCTCTGTCAGGCTACTACAAGTCACGTGACCCGCTTCCTTTACAATAACAACATCCGCGTGTCTGTTACCTTGCTTACCCAATAAGCGTTAGTGAGAACGCAGAGCACCATCCCTAGGTCAATCAAGTGCCCTGTTACTGGCCATGTAGAAACTAGGTCAAGTTGTTGCGAGTTCTCGTCCGAGTAAGAAAAATCAGCATATTTTTTTGGAATTTCACGTCGGCACTGGCTACGGCTTAGTCGGAATGTATCAAAAGTTATATTATTTGAAAAGTACAAGGTCCCAGCTTCACATTCGTACCAAACAGTGGGTCTTTTATCTTGATAGCCCAAAACCGGGCGTTATTTCGAATCGGTCGTGAAATCTGCGAATGGGTAGTTAGACCCCTTGTATATAATATAACACTAAATCGACCCAATCATTTTTATACCCCCACAAGCAGAGTTTGAGGGGGGTATACTGGAATCAGCCTGTCGGTCGTCCGTCGGGCGGTCGGTCGGTTGGTCGGTCGGTCTGTCTGCAAAATCTTGTACGGCGAACTCCTCCTTCAGTTTCAACCCGATTCATTTGATACTTGGCATAAATGTTACTCAGGTGTAGTAGATGTGCAAGACACAAATTTCAGGTCTCTGTGACCTTGACCTTGACCTTTGGCCTTGAAATTGGCAGGCAAAAGCTTGTACTTTGAA
Organism: Azorinus chamasolen; assembly: GCA_963576725.1. Lineage (NCBI taxonomy): Eukaryota > Metazoa > Mollusca > Bivalvia > Cardiida > Solecurtidae > Azorinus > Azorinus chamasolen. The sequence goes on along the minus strand of OY755235.1, from coordinate 100,090,067 downwards.
CTCCTCCTTCACATTCAACCTGATTCACTTGATACTTGGCATAAATGTTACTCAGGAGTAGTAGATGTGTAAGACACAAATTTCAGGTCTCTGTGACCTTGACCTTTGACCTTTGGCCTTGAAATTGGTCTTGAAATTGGCAGGCAAAATCTTGTACTTTGAACTCCTCCTTCACTTTCAACCTGATTCACTTGATACTTGGCATAAATGTTACTCAGGAGTAGTAGATGTGCAAGACACAAATTTCAGGTCTCTGTGACATTGACCTTGACCTTTTGCCTTGAAATTGGTCTTGAAATTGGCAGGCAAGATCTTGTACGACGAACTCCTCCTTCACTTTCAACCTGATTCACTTGATACAGTACAGATCCATTATATCGCGGAAGTTGGGGTCCACTGAATGAAATTCGCGATGTGATCGGATCGCGATATAGCTCAATTCTGAGCTGAACCAAATTCAGCATGTATTTCCATTGCCAAACTCTATTGTTATCATTTTCATGCAATAAACATGGTTTCATGATTGTATACCTTTTTTTTTTTTGTGAAAACCAGTCCTTATATGTACTGTCATACCTAGCATCAGCGTGTTCATGTGTATTATAGCAATTGCAACATTTCGTATTGACAGCGGCAGCCATTGTTGTTGTTGTTGTTTTGAAGAACATTTGGCGTGTGTATCACCTATTCGTGAAAGTCACACTAAATTCGTGTTCAGCGAACTGAACGCGGATAAAATGTGATTTTCTAGGTTCTATGTAAGAAATAAGTATAGGTAAGTGAAATAACAACGAAATCGATTTACAGTTCACAATTTTAATTTCATTATCAATCATTTTCAAATAATAGACATGGTCTGGAGTACGTTGTTATCTGGTACGAATCGCAGTGGAAGTAAGCGTCTGGTAGATGTGTAGATGCTTGATATCAAAATGTGAATGACTGTGGTAATCTCTCCACTGCTATAAATATGGATTAATTGATGTGATGGTTATAACTCAATCAGGTTTGTTTGCTAATTAATGCTCAAAAATGAGCGAAACTTGACATGCGCTTGTTCACTCAGCATTGTTTGTTTGTTAGTGTCACACCTCTGTCACCGACGCAGCGTGTTGACACGCAGCGCGATAACAAGTCCAATAGATGGTGTTAATTGATACTGATTACGCAATTATAGCGACCTGTAAATGAAAAATATAATTCTTAAACATACAGAAATTATTGCTACTCGGCTTTTATTGACTTTAGTATACATGTATAGGAAAAAAACGGGGTCCAAGCCGTGACCGCGATATATTGGCTTTCGCGAAATAGCGGACCGCGAAGTAATGGAGCTACACTGTACTTGGCATAAATGTTACTCAGGAGTAGTAGATGTGCAAGACACAAATTTCAGGTCTCTGTGACCTTTACCTTGACCTTTGTCCTTGAAATTGGTCTTGAAATTGGCAGGCAAAAGCTTGTACTTTGAACTCCTCCTTCAATTTCAACCTGATTCACTTGATACTTGGCATAAATGTTACTCAGGAGTAGTATATGTGCAAGACACAAATTTCAGGTCTCTGTGACCTTGACCTTGACCTTTGTCCTTGAAATTGGTTTTGAAATTGGCAGGCAAAATCTTGTACTTTGAACTCCTCCTTCACTTTCAACCTGATTCACTTGATACTTGGCATAAATGTTACTCAGGAGTAGTAGATGTGCAAGACACAAATTTCAAATCTCTGTGACCTTGACCTTTGGCCTTGAAATTGGTCTTAAAATTGGCAGGCAAAATCTTGTACTTCGAACTCCTCCTTCACTTTCAACCTGATTTACTTGATACTTGGCATAAATGTTACTCAGGAGTAGTAGATGTGCCAGACACAAATTTCAGGTCTCTGTGACCTTGACCTTGACCTTTGACCTTGAAATTGGCAGGCAAAATATTTTACTTTGAACTCCTCCTTCAATTTCAACCTGATTCACTTGATACTTGGCATAAATGTTACTCAGGAGTAGTATATGTGCAAGACACAAATATCAGGTCCCTGTGACCTTGACCTTTGTCCTTGAAATTGGTCTTGAAATTGGCAGGCAAAGTCCTGTACTTTGAACTCCTTCACTTTCAACCTGACTCACTTGATACTTGTTTTGGCTTGTAATATGGTGAGTTGGTGTCACAGTTTTAAAGTTACTGAATTTATATTTGGGATACGTAATAGTCACAAATAGCAGATGCGCAAGACACAATTTTCATGTGTTTACGGTTAGCCATTGTAGAATTATCCCCCCCTGAACTTTGAATATTTTTTGTCATTTTTGCATGAAACATGGGGAGTTGGTGTCACAAACTCCTCCTTCATTTTGAAACTTATTAAATTGATACTTGCCATACATACTAAACACGAATAGTACATGTGCAAGACACAATTTTCCTGTGTTTAGTGTTAGCCATTACAGAATTTTCTCTATTTGAACTTTGGGTATTTTTTTTATTTGGTCCTGTTACATGTTCAAAACTTGGATTTGCAATCAAGGCTGCCGTGTGGGGGTATTCATCACCTTTAGTGATAGTTCTAGTTTTCACTTTTTAGACCATGTAGACCCACGAAATGGTCCCCTGTGCGTTTAAATAATAGGTTAAAAGTAAAATCAGGTCTGAAAATATTACCAGAGGACAACTTTGACTGAACTTCCAAAGTAGTCCTAAGCTGTTTGCAGCAGTTTTTCACTTGAGGCTCAATATACTTTTGCAAAACCTTTTGTGCTGTTCAAATATACATTGCATCAGTTTTACACTTGAGGCTCAATATACTTTCGCAAAACCTTTTTTGCTGTTCAAATATACATTGCAGCAGTTTTTCACTTGAGGCTCAATATACTTTTGCAAAACCTTTTGTGCTGTTCAAATATACATTTGTATCTACGACACTGAGAACTCGGGATAATCAGACGAATCACTTGTTATATGACAATTTTCTGATGAGGGATTTAATTGAGAGTTATTCCGAGTTATCTATAAAGTACAGTAAAACCTTTATTATTTGAAATTATAGTATGGAAGAATTTAGACCCCTTTAGGCAGAAGGCTGCTTAATGCAGGGTGAAAGTCATGCAGAAAGCTCCTAGAGGAGCTTTCTGCATGACTTTCACCCTGCATTAAGCTGCCATCTGTCTTAAGGATCGATAATAATACATATTTTAGTGTTCGAATAATCGAGATTTTACTGTAGTTTATTCAGAATCTATTCAGTTGACTGCTTCAGATACGTTCTACTGTATAGGGTGTATGCATCCTTAACCCATTCCCTCATAGGCTATTTTTAGATCCAACCACAATGAATAAATCTACCGAAAAGGAGCATTAACTAGAGAAAAGGAACATTTTGGAATTTTGTAATTTGATACCATTGTGATAAATAGAGCATTTGCTCCTATAGGAGCAAATGCTCTATTTATCACAATGGTTTCAACAGGTGACTTTTTCAGGGGTGTCAATATGAGGGAATTGGGTTAAGATAATTATTATTATATTTGTGAATTTCAGTGAAGTGGGTTGGCGTTGGACAAGCAAGGGCATCCATTATTGAACTGTTTTGAGTGGACTTTTTAACAGTTTGGGAAAACCAACAAGGAAGAATAGTTTTGGTTGCCATGGAAACAATCTGTCGTCAGAACCAACATATCAGATTTTTCCTTCATCCACCTTTTTGCTAGCAACTGCTGGTCCTTCATTTATGTAAATGGACAACAACAAAAAAGTTCCTTGTATCAAGTCGGCTTCAAAGGAAGTTTCAGTAAAACCTCTCTACAATGACCTTCCAAAAGAAGTCAAATTCTGGGTCTATGAGGCAGGTGCAGAATGGAAGTGATTAAGAACATTCCCAAAGCTCTCAGCTTTCATTTTGGGTTAACCCTTAACCCCTTGAATATTTTTACAAGAAATTCATTACTTCATGAATATTCATTAACTGATTTTTAATTAACCCATTCCTCCATAGGCTATTTTTTTATCCAACCACTTTGAATAAATCTACCGAAAAGAAGCATTAACTAGAGAAAAGGAATTTTTTTAGAATTTTGTAGCTTGAAACCATTGTGATAAATAGAGCATTTGCTCCTATAGGAGCAAATGCTGTATTTATCACAATGGTTTCAACAGGTGATTTTTACAGAGGCATAGAAAGGGGTATTTATGGAGGAAAGGGTTAAGGCCCATGATCACAGAAAACTATTGGCCATGGTAGAAACTGTGGAATCAGATCTACATTATTTCTTCAGCAAACAGAGCAGACCCTGAACAGATGACTCTTACAGAAGCCATCTGATCTGGGTCCACTCTGTTTGCAAAAGTGCCAAAAAAGCCATCTCTATTGAGTAAAGGATTAAGCAGACACCTGCATTTAACCCTTTTTCCTGTTCAATATTCATGTAAAAAATATGACATCATGAATATTTATAAGCTGAATTTTTTACATTATAATAGTTGTTTTGCTTTGACAAAAATTGCAGAATCAGATCTTTATGCTAAAAGCAAACACAGCAGACCCTGATCAGACGGCTCCTATCTGAGCCGTCTGATCTGGGTCTACTCTTGTTTGCAAATGCGTGAATAGGCTTTTATATGAAGGAAAGGGTTTAAACCCAGGTTTATTCATTGGGTGACTTGTTTAGGTTTTTCTATATATGTGACTTGTTGTGTATTCTATAACTGCTGTGCACATAGAAAATACCAACTGTGTACCATGTCTTACAGATGAACTTATTCTTTTATGTATTTTGTGATAAAGAAATATGTATATCCCTATTTTATCAGTTCTTCTGAACTTTACTTGAATGTTTTATTGTAACTGTTAACCCATTCCCTCTAAGGCTCTTTTCAGACCCATCGTCTTAAAAGAAATCTAACGAAAAGGAGCATTTTCAAGAGAGAAAGAAAATTTTTAGAATTGTTTTGAAATCATGGTGATTTCAAAAAGTGACTTTTACAGAGACATGAATATGAGGGAGTGCCAATGGTTAACCCTTTCCCTGTTCTATATTTAGTCCAAATTTCAATACCTACTGAATATTCATGGAGAAAATAGTTATAATGAAACACGGAAGGTGGAACATTGTAGCCATTTTAGAAAGAAAAGACCGAAATCTTCCAAATTCCACTAGCAAACAGAGTAGACCCTGATCAGACGGCTCCTCTAGGAGCCGTCTGATCTGGGTCTACTCTGTTTGCAAATGCGTGAAAACACGTTTATATGAGGGAAAGGGTTAAACATATAGTGCCGACCCTGCTCTTGAGCAATTTGACCAGAGTCAAATCTGTTTGCTATTCCAACAGGCAAGTTTATCAAAACAATGCCGAAATTACTTAACCCCATGTCCCTCATATAAACACCTTATCCATATCCCTCATATAAACACCTTATCCATATCCCTCATATAAACACCTTATCCATATCCCTCATATAAACACCTTATCATGCCTTTGCAAACAGAATAATGATGGTTCCTGAAGTTTTACTCATAACAGAAGCTATCTGGGTCCATGCTTATAAAACTTTTAGTTGAGTCTGAGTTCGTTCTCAAGTTTTTGATTGGTCAGATTTGAGCCTTTGGCTCAAATCTGACCAATCAAAAGCTTGAGAACTCAAATCTGACCAATCAAAAGCTTGAGAACAAAACTCAGACTCGACTAAAAGCTTTATAAGCAGGGACCCAAATCAGAATGGGTTATTCTGTAAGCAAACCGAGCAAACCTTGAAATCGGACGGCTCCTACATGAATTGGTTTACTGTGTTTGCAGAGGCTTTTAACCTTTCTCGTTTGCATATTCATGTAAGAAATAATGACATAATGAATATTTCTTAGATTAGTTTTTATAATGGCATATAGACACAGGACATTTTGGCACAGGCGCCGTGGAAAATGTAGAATCGGATCTATACTATACCATAAGCAAACAGAGCAGACAATAGGACCAGTATGATTTGGGTCTATTCTGTTTGTAAATGCGTGAAAAGGTGTTTATATGAGGGAAATGGTTAAAAGGTGTCTATTAGATAAGGGTTACAAATTGAAATGACAGACCAATATTGGAGTCTTTAAGCTTGTTAATATACATAAAAAATACCAATTTGCAATTTTTGTACATACTATTATCAATTGGTTTAAGCATATTTTGTTTATAGCTCATCAAATTGAAATGACTTTGCAATGGATTATTTTATTTTTTCATGGAATTGATAATATATATATAGTCAGATCTTAAATGAATTGCTCATTTGAAATTTTAGAAGTTATAAAATAAAATTTGTTATTTTGATATTTCAAACTACCTTAGGAGAGCAAAGAGGTTATATATTTTTAGCTCTACCCTAGTTCAGACAGAAACTTAGGCAAATAGTACAGACCCACCGGTACCATGGGGCATTTATCGATACAAGTTCAAATTTACAGTCTTATATTAACCCATTCCCTCATAGGCTATTTTTAGATCCAACCATTTTGAATAAATCTACCGAAAAGGAGCATTAACTAGAGAAAAGGATTTTTTTTAGAATTTTGTAGTTTGAAACCATTGTGATAAATAGAGCATTTGCTCCTATAGGAGCAAATGCTCTATTTATCATAATGGTTTCAACAGGTGATTTTTACAGAGGTGTAGAAAGGCGTATTTATGGAGTAAAGGGCTAATGATTGAATATAACAAATACTAAATTTGATGACGTTTTTGAAAATATACGTTGATTGTGTGGACTATCACTTTAAAGTTTTATTCTTCATAATTATACAGTTATCAGAAATAGTTTTAAATGTTCATATATACATGTGATCATGTTCCGAATTGCTGCTGTATTTTATACCTCCATAATGTGGGAGGCATATTCTGTTGTACCTGTTTGTCCGTCCATTTGCCTGTACTTTAACCCTTTCCCTGTTCTATATTAATTATGAAACTGAATACCTACTGAATATATTCATGGACAAAATAGTTATAATTACATATGGAAGGTGGAACATTGTAGCCATTTTAGAAAGTCAAGAAATAGATATATCAAATTATGTTAGCAAACAGAGCAGACCCTGATCAGACGGCTCCTCTAGGAGCCGTCTGATCTGGGTCTACTCTGTTTGCGAATGCGTGAAAACACGTTTCTATGAGGGAAAGGGTTAATACCTCCTAAATCATTTGTATTAAACTTCTCCCAGCACTTTAGGTTTGGGTAAAAAAAATTGAAATTCACAAATGAATAACTTTCATGTGTAGATGAGCATGAATGAAGGAATTTCAGCTGTGATAGTTTTTGACAGAATTGCAATGCTGGTTTTTTGTGTTGTGTTATTTTTGTTGCTATTTTGTTGATCTGTCTGAAACTTAAAGTTGGCTACAATGTTTCAAGTGATAGAGATAGAGACTTCATACTTGGCATGTATACTCGACTAATAAGACTGCAACTTTTGATTGGTGCCATGTCAAAAGTCAAATTCAGTGTCAAAACAAAATCTTTCATCAAAGTTCCTGTTCAACACTTAAACTCATGAACACTTTGTATACTTCATTTTCAAACAGCTTGAATCCTGACAGAGGACCAGATAAGATGCATAAATTCAAACATTTTCAAGAATAACTCCCTTATTTCTCCACCAAACCCTATTTTGTGACCACTCTTTAGATTCGGTTTGGTGGAGAAATGAAGATTTTAGTATCTGAGTACACACCTCATCAGCGTCAGTTTCGTTCTCAAGCTTTTGATTGGTCAGATTTGAGTTCTCAAACTTTTGATTGGTTAGATTTGAGCAAAAGGCTCAAATCTGACCAATCAAAAACTTGAGAACGAACTCAGACTCAACTTAGTTTTATAAGCATGGACCCAGATGCTGATGAGGCATAGAATAACTCGGCAACTCAACAGAATCCAAGCTGTTTGAAACTGTCAGTCATTTCTCCAAAACTTGATTGAATCGAACGTAAATCATAATTACACTCTCTGTTTGCAAAGGCATATTGATGGAGTAAGGGATTAAGAAACAATTGAAATTCTATCACAATAGTTTTCTCCTCAAAGTTATAAGAGAAGGGTAGTGAATCAAAATGACCAGATCAACACTTAAGATCAGCCTCTATAATTATAAAAACGGCATACAAAGCAACATAAATACATATGCATCAGAACTATCATTTGTTGAATTAACTAATGGCGATACTTCTCGATTGCCAGCATTATATCAACCTGTTACTATTGGAAGCTCAACTATTGAGATATATTGATAATTCAACCTATTGTTATAACTCTTATTACACCAGATCAAAATATGAGCAGACATAGTTTTTACAGTGGGTTATCCCATTCCCTCATAGGCTATTTTTAGATCCAACCACTTTGAATAAATCTACCGAAAAGGAGCATTATCTATAGAAAAGGATTTTTTTTTTTAGAATTTTGTAGTTTGAAACCATTGTGATAAATCGAGCATTTGCTCCTATAGGAGTAAATGCTCTATTTATCACAATGGTTTCAAGAAGTGGTTATAACAGAGGTGTAGAAAGTCGTATTTATGGAGGAAAGGGTTATTACTTGACCATTTAAAACTGAGACTCATCAATTTCCATTAGCGTTTCCGGCTATACTCGGACGAATTCGATTACCATACCTACCAATACATACGAATGTATACGGAATATGCACCGAGTCTCAGTTTAATCTGGTCAAGTAATAACTGGTCAACTGAATGAATACGACATTGTTAGGGCATATCTTATGGACACCACACCATTCTAGTATTAATCAAAATTGGTCATACCTGTTGTGAAACTACATTTGTGAATGCACTATGTTGTCCTAAGTTCTTTTTTAACCCATTCCCGCTTAGGCTATTTTTAGACTCTACCAAAAAGGAGAATTAACTGGAGAAAAGGAAATTTTCAGAATTGTGTAGTTTGAAACCATTGTGATAAATAGAGCATTTGCTCCTGTGGAGCAAATGCTCTATTTATCACAATGGTTTCATAAAATGACTTTGAGGCGTCAATATGCGGGAATGGGTTAAATCATCGTTTATCATATTTTATTTGGGATGGAATTATTTTTTTTATATGGAATCTCGTATCAGAGCTGCAGGTATAGGTGCGTACCCAAATACTAAACTCGTCATTTTTCCACCAAACCCTATACTGTGACCACTCTAGACTAGTCTCTTCGAGACTGGTCACAATATAGGGTCTGGTGGAAAAATGAAGGAGATATTCATGAAAATGTTTAATTTACGCATCTTATTTGGACCTCTGGGCTTGTTGTTAATCTCATTCATTGGTTATCACAGTCATTTCTGGCTTAAGACCTTTTATATTGCTCTTTGTGTTTGTTTTGTTTCTGTTGTATCCATTTGATTTCCTCATGAAATAAAATTTGGGAGAAGTGTTGAGAAGTTTTCAATGCCTGTCATGACAGGAAAATACATGTAGCAAGAAACCTGATTCTTATACCCTTATTAAGCCTTTCCCTGTTCTATGTTTATTACAAATTTCAATACCTACTACTGTCCATTTCAATTTACTTTGTCGCTGTTTTTGAATCGAGAATTTTTTTCATTTCTTACCGGATCGAGATCAAATTTAAACCACATGTGTCATCGTTTTTCAGGAACTCTGTGCCCGAGTTTCCCTTTAATCCATCTTTAAATAAAGATTTTATGCATAAAAACAATGTTTTCCCGTTGTAAACACGTTAATTTCAAATTGCAAATGGCGGACGATTGACGTTGAGTGGAACGTTCGAATTTAACTACGGGTAATTATAGCTCTTAAAAGTTGACGTCATACACGAAATTACGTCATTTATTTCATATCAGTATGCAATTCACCCCTGTTGAAAAATGATACGCTCCATGATCCATACATACGGCGTCGATTTGCAAAGAAACAGCTGATCAAATTAGCATGTAGAAAATGCATTTTCGGCATTTTATTCCTTGTTACTGCATGATATTGAGGGATATTTAGCAAGGGAGTTCCTGAAAAACGATGCTATCAAATGAAGTATATTCAAGGTCAGTCTGACTCGAAATGAAAAAAATATCGACTAAAGTTCAGTGACAAAGTAAATTGAAATGGACAGTAAATTGAAATGGACAAAATAGTTATACTGAAATATGGAAGGTGGAACATTACAGCCAATGTTAGAAACTAAAGAAACATTTATCAGATTCCATTTGTAAACAGAGCAGACCATGATCAGACGGCTCCTATAGGACTCTGTTTGCAGCTGCGTGAAAACACATGTATATGAGGGAAAGGGTTAACATAAATATTCTGACAGACAGCTATAGAGATGCTGTTTAACCCCTTACCTCATAGGCTATTTTTAGATACAACCTCTTTGAAAAAATCTACCGAAAATGGGGCATTAACTAGAGAAAAGGAAATGTTTTAGAATTTTGTAGTTTGAAACCATTGTGATAAATAAAGCATTTGCTCCTATAGGAGCAAATGCTGTATTTATCACAATGGTTTCAACAAGTGTTTCTACATAAGCGTCAAAAATGGTCAGTATGAGGGAATGGGATACCCTTATTAATATAAATATTCTGACAGACAGCCAGCTTTAAACCCTTTACTCCATATAACACTTTTTCAAACAGAAAATCCAGCTAACTCCAGTAGGAAACCATCTGATCAATGTCTGCTCTGTTTGCTTATGAAATTATAATAGATCTGACACTACAGTTTCTACCAATAGCAAAAAACCCATGTACATATACCATTGTAAAAATTAGGCTAATGAATATTCATAATGTCATTAATTCTTACAAAAGTATGACTAATGCTGCTGCAGCTTGTACTGGCTTTGGCAGAAACTTGATCTTGGTCCATGCTTATAAAGCTTTTTAGTTGAGTCTGAGTTCCTTCTCAAGCTTTTGATTGGTCAGATTTGAGTTCTCAAGCTTTTAATTGGTCAGATTTGAGCCAGAGGCTCAAATCTGACCAATCAAAAACTTGAGAACGAACTCAGACTCAACTAAAAGTTTTATAAGCATGGACCCAGATCTATATAATTCTGTAAACTAACTGAGCAGATGCTGATCAGACAGCTCCTTCAGGAGCTTTCTGATCTGGGACAACTCTGTTTTCAGAAGCTTGTAAAAGCATCCTTATCAGGTAATGAATTAATGAAGCTTTCTGGGCTTGGGATGATCTGCTTTATGCCACTGCAAACGAATTTTTTTCATTTGTATCGGGTTCCCCCTTTGCCCCATGAATATTTATGTAAGAAATGATGACATTATGCATATTAATTAGATTATAATATCCCATGGACACAGGGATGTGTGGCCATGGCAGAAACTGAAGAAGCATATCTATATCATATGCAAACGGCAGACCTTGACAACTGATCTGGGTCTTCTCTGTTTGCAAAGGGATAGAAAAGTGTATTTCGAGGGCTTGGTGCAAAACTATTGTAACTCCTTCACAAAGTGAAGGAATTACAATAGTTTTACACCAAGCCCTCGATTTATGGAGTAAAGGGTTAAGAACTCTGTTTTTTGTGAGGTAGGCTTCTTATCAATGACCTAATGGATGTCGGGTGGTATTTACATGTTCGAGGTAGAATGTATACACTTCACATCAAAGACAGTTGGGTTTTTTTCATCACATAAATATTGTTTTATTTACTATCCAGATTTAAGGAGTTTCTTAGCCCGGTAAATGTCATCGCATGTTGACAGCTGCAAGGATTTAACTGTGATATTGCAAGTCAATAGTAAGGACTGAACTCTACTAATTACCTTTGGTGCTACTATAGAGACTTACCAAGCTCTACACTGTTTGTCAAGCAGGATAATAAATTATTTAACCCTTTACTTCATATTTTTGTTAGAATCAATGACAACATTTATAGTAATTGGCTGGTTTTTAGCTCACCTGAGTAGAGCTCGGAGTGAGCTTTTGGGAGACTTGAATGTGGGTCGTCAACAATTGGCTTGTGAACACTCTAGTGTTTACAATTTTAGTCCAATCTTCATGAAACTTGGTCAAAATGATTGTCTTGATAAAATCGCCGACGAGATCAAAAGTGTGTCACTGGGTTAAAAAACTAGGTCACTATGTCAAATAAGAAAACCTTGTGAACACTCTAGAGGTCACATGTTTAGCCCAATCTTCATGAAACTTGATCAGAATGATTGTCCTGATAAAATATTGGATGAGTTTAAAAATCTCCTCAGAATCTACAGGGTTCTCAGCTTTTATCTTTGGCACATAGCATCATCTGTAGGTCCTCTACAAAAGTTATATAAATTATGTCCCTGGGGTCAAAATTGGCCCGCCCCAGGGGCACATTGTTTTCTACAGGAACATACAGTGAAAACTTTGAAAATCTTCTTCTCTGAAACTGGAAGGTTCTCAGCTTTCATATTTGGCACATAGCATCATGTTCAGGTCCTCCACAAAAGTTAAATAAATTATGCCCCTGGGGTCAAAATTGGCTCCGCTCCTGGGGTGGCCAGTTTTCAAATGAAACATATAGTGAAAACTTTGAAAATCTCCGATTGTCTGGTGAGCACTTCAGGGCCATTCTGGCCCCCTTGCTTAAAATGGCATAATAACACATGGAATATCATATAAGCAAAGAGAGCAGACCCTGATCAGATGGCTCCTACAGGAGCTGTCTGATCTGGGTCTACTCTGTTTGCAAAGGCATAGAAAGGAAAGCGTATATATGGAGTAAAGAGTTGAAATGTCTCAACTATGAGATTGCACAAATGAAGGCAGTGACATCTGAAATATAACCCTTATCTAGAGGACCTACATAATTCGTACAGAGAAATAAATAAAGGTGCAAATAATAAAATCCTTATTGCTCCACCAAATCCTATGCTGTGACTACTGAAGAAGCACCTTGAAAAATGACACTATAAAGTAGTCCCAACAAATGTTTTGATGGAATAATAAAGGAGCTATTCTTGAAAATGTTTTAAATTATGTTCTTATCAGGGCCTCTGTGTTAGTAGCGATAGGATACAATATAATTCAGCTATTTATGATTGGCCAACAGTGCAGAGCTTGATTTGATGCTGCATTTAATCCATTACCTCATAGGGTACTTTTAGACCCTACCTCTTTGAATAAATCTACCGAAAAGGAGATTTTAATGGAGAAAAGGAAAATTTTAGAATTGCGTAGTATTGAAACCATTGTGATAAATAGAGCATTTGCTCCTTTTGAGCAAATGCTGTATTTATCACAATGGTTTCAAGAAGTGACTATTACGGATGCGTAGAAAGGCGTATTTAAGGGGGGGGGGTAACTCTTCAGGCTGAATAAGTTTTCGTCTACAGTAAATGTTCAGTGTGTGCTGCTATTTTTTTTTTCTTAAAAAATGCAGTTACATTATCAGTTTGGACCCAGATGAGATATATCATCTCTATCCAAACTATAGTTGTTCATAAATTCTCTTCTCGGTTCTACAGAGTTGTCATGCAAATCTATTCAAATATGAGGATGGTCATAACTTTTTCATTTGAAATTTTATATGGTTAAACCTTAATATGAATTTTCACATATATTGCGGGGTTTTGATAAGTCATCTGAGTTTATTTTGAGGTTCATTCAGTTTGTCTTTACTGAGTTATGGCCATTGCACTTTACAAAAATCTGCAAATATGAGGATTAGCTGTAACTTTTTAGCTCACCAGAGCACAAAGTGCTCAGGGTGAGCTTTTGTGATTGCCTGATGTCCGTCGTCCGTCGGCGTGCGTCGTCTGTCGTCCGTCGTGCGTCGTCAGTCGTCAACAATTTGAACCTTTAAAAATCTTCTCCTCTGAATCTACAGGGTTCTCAGCTTTTATCTTTGGCACATAGTATCATCTTTAGGTCCTCTACAAAAGTTATATAAATTATGGCCCTGGGGTCAAAATTGGCCCCGCCCCAGGGGTGCCTTGTTTTCAAAAGAAACATATATTAAAACTTTGAAAATCTTCTCCTCTGAAACCAGGAGGTTCTCAGCTTTCATATTTGGCACATAGCATCATGTTCAGGTCCTCTACAAAAGTTATATAAATTATGACCCTGGGGTCAAAATTGGCCCCGCCCCAGGGGTGGGCAGTTTTCAATAGAAACAAATAGTGAAATCTTTGAAAATCTTCTTCTCTGAAACTGGAAGGCTCTCAGCTTTCATATTTGGCACATAGCATCATGTACAGGTTCTCTACAAAAGTTATATAAATTATGGCCCTGGGGTCAAAATTTCCCCCGCCCCAGGGGTGCCATGTTTTCAATAGAAACAAATAGTGAAATCTTTGAAAATCTTCTTGTCTGAAACTGGAAGGCTCTCAGCTATCATATTTGGCACATAGCATCATGTTCAGGTCCTCTACAAAATTTATATAAATTATGGCCCTGGGGTCAAAATTGGCCCCGCCCCAGGGGTGCCATGTTTTCAATAGAAACAAATAGTGAAATCTTTGAAAATCTTCTCCTCTGAAACTGGAAGGCTCTCAGCTTTCATATTTGGCACATAGCATCATGTTCAGGTCCTCCACAAAAGTTATACAAATTATGGCCCGTGGTCAAAATTGGCCCCGCCCCAGGGGTGGGCAGTTTTCAAAAGAAACAAATAGTGAAATCTTTGAAAATCTTCTCCTCTGAATCTGGAAGGCTCTCAGCTTTCATATTTGGCACAGAGCATCATGTTCAGGTCCTCTACAAAAGTTATATAAATTATGGCCCCGGGGTCAAAATTGGCTCCGCCCCAGGGGTGGGCAGTCTTCAATAGAAACAAATAGTGAAATCTTTGAAAATCTTCTCTGAAACTGGAAGGCTCTCAGCTTTCATATTTGGCACATAGCATCATGTACAGGTCCTCTACATAAGTTATATAAATTATGCCCCCTGGGTCAAAATTGGCCCCGCCCCAGTGGTAGGCAGTTTTCAATAGAAACAAATAGTGAAATCTTTGAAAATCTTCTTCTCTGAAACTGGAAGGCTCTCAGCTTTCATATTTGGGATATAACATCATGTACAAATCCTCTACAAACTTTACATAAAGTATGGCTCTGGAGTCAAAATTGGCCCCGCCCCAGGGGTGGGCAGTTTTCAATAGAAACAAATAGTGAAATCTTTGAAAATCTTCTTGTCTGAAATTGGAAGGCTCTCAGCTTTCATATTTGGCACAGAGCATCATGTTCAGGTCCTCTACAAAATTTATATAAATTATGGCCCTGGGGTCAAAATTGGCCCCGCCCCAGGGGTGCCATGTTTTCAATAGAAACAAATAGTGAAATCTTTGAAAATCTTCTCCTCTGAAACTGGAAGGCTCTCAGCTTTCATATTTGGCACATAGCATCATGTTCAGGTCCTCCACAAAAGTTATACAAATTATGGCCCGTGGTCAAAATTGGCCCCGCCCCAGGGGTGGGCAGTTTTCAAAAGAAACAAATAGTGAAATCTTTGAAAATCTTCTCCTCTGAATCTGGAAGGCTCTCAGCTTTCATATTTGGCACAGAGCATCATGTTCAGGTCCTCTACAAAAGTTATATAAATTATGGCCCCGGGGTCAAAATTGGCTCCGCCCCAGGGGTGGGCAGTCTTCAATAGAAACAAATAGTGAAATCTTTGAAAATCTTCTCTGAAACTGGAAGGCTCTCAGCTTTCATATTTGGCACATAGCATCATGTACAGGTCCTCTACATAAGTTATATAAATTATGCCCCCTGGGTCAAAATTGGCCCCGCCCCAGTGGTAGGCAGTTTTCAATAGAAACAAATAGTGAAATCTTTGAAAATCTTCTTCTCTGAAACTGGAAGGCTCTCAGCTTTCATATTTGGGATATAACATCATGTACAAATCCTCTACAAACTTTACATAAAGTATGGCTCTGGAGTCAAAATTGGCCCCGCCCCAGGGGTGGGCAGTTTTCAATAGAAACAAATAGTGAAATCTTTGAAAATCTTCTTGTCTGAAATTGGAAGGCTCTCAGCTTTCATATTTGGCACAGAGCATCATGTTCCGGTCCTCTACAAAAGTTATATAAATTATGGCCCCTGGGTCAAAATTGGCCCGCCCCAGGGGTGGGCAGTTTTCAATAGAAACAAATTGTGAAATCTTTGAATATCTTCTTCTCTGAAACTGGAAGGTTCTCAGCTTTCATATTTGGCACATAGCACCATGTCCAGGTCCTCTACAAAAGTTATATAAAATGTGCCTCTTGGGTCAAAATTAGTCCAGCCCCAGGGGCAGGCTAGTTTTCTTTAGAAACATATAGTTAAAACTTTGAAAATCTTCTCCTCTGATTGTCTGGTGAGCGCTTCAGGGCCATTCTGGCCCTCTTGTTTAATTAATAAGATATTCACTTCAATTTTTAGCTCACCTGGCACAAAGTGCCAAGGTGAGCTATTGGGATGATCCTATGTCCGTCGTCATACGTATATGCGGGCGTCAACAATTTACTTAAACATCTTCTTCTCTGGAACTACAAAGCCAATAGCTTTGATATTTGGTAGTATGATGTAATGGTCCTCTACAAAGATTGTTCAAATTATGTCCCCCGGGCCAAAAATGTCCCCGCCCCAGGGCTTATCAGTTTTTCATAGGAAAATCTTTAAAAATCTTCTTCTCTGAAACTGTAAGGCATAGACCTTTGCTATTTGGTATGTAACATCATCTAATGGTCCTCTACTAAGATTGTTCAAATTATGACCCCTGGGCCAAAAATGGCCCCGCCCCGGGGCTTATCAGTTTTTCATAGGAAGATCTTTAAAAATCTTCTGTGAAACTGTCAGGCATAGACCTTTGGTATTTGGTATGTAGCATGATCTAATGGTCCTCTACTAAGATTGTTCAAATTATGACCCCTTGGCCAAATATGGCCCCTCCCCGGGGCTTATCAGTTTTTCATAGGAAAATCTTTAAATATATTCTTCTCTAAAATTATAAGGTATAGACCTTTGATATTTGGTATGTAGTATTATTTAATGGTCCTCTACCAAGATTAATCAAAATATGACCCGGACCAAAAATGGCCCCGCCCAAGGGCTTATCAGTTTTTCATAGGAAAATCTGTAAAAATCTTCTCCTCCAGAACTGTAAGGTCTAGGCCCTTGATATTTGGTATGTAGCATCATCTAATGGTTTTCTACCAAGATTATTCAAATTATTACCCCTGGGTCAAAAATGGCCCCGCCCTGGGGCTTATCAGTTTTTCATATGAAAAGCTTTAAGAATCTTCTTCTCCAAAACTGTATGGCAGAGACCTTTAATATTTGGTATATAGCGCTATCTAATAGTTTTCTACCGAGATTGTTCAAATTATGTCCCCTGGGTTGAAAACGGCCCCGCCCAGGGCATTTCAGTTTTTCATAGGAAAGTTTTTAAAAATCTTCTCTTAAAAATCTTCTCTTAAAAGTCTTCTCTGAACTTGTAAGGCATAGACCTTAGATATTTGGTATGTTGCATTATCTAATAGTCCTCTACCAAGATTTTCAAATTATGAACCCCTGATCAAAATTGGCCCCGCCCTGTGGCTTAACAGTTTTTCATAGCAAAATCTTTAAAATATCTTCTCCTCCAAATCTGTAAGGTCTAGACTCTTTATATTTAGTATGTAGCATCATCTAATGGTTTTCTACCAAGATTTTTCAAATTATGCTATCTGTCATTGAAATCATTAATCTGTTACGAACAGGTGAGCGATTAAGGGCCATCATGGTCCTCTTGTTTTAAAAATAGTATCACCTTAATATGGAAATCAAGATCTGAAGCACATATTAGAAAATGTCAACACTTATAAGGCATGTTGAATCTGAGAAAGTTTTCAAGTGGGCGTATTATGCACCATATGCGGTACTCTTGTGTTTATATGGGTCTACATTGTTTACAGCTGCACGCATATAATTTCCCCGTGACACCTACTATATGGTTTTGGGCAAATAAACATTAAAGATAAATAGACTATTGTTTTATTACCCTTCCATTGTTCTGAGTCCATGCTTACAAAACTTTTTAGTTGAGTCTGAGTTCGTTCTCAAGCTTTTGATTGGTCAGATTTTCGTTCTCAAGCTTTTGATTGGTCAGATTTGAGCCAAAGGCTCAAATCTGACCAATCAAAAACTTCAGAACGAACCCAGACTCAACTAAAAGTTTTATAAGCATGGATACTAGTATATTGATGAGAAATCACAAAAATGATGACATTGATGAACAGCATACAGGACAAGTTTTCCATTTTCCCCACTCAGATTCAAGTTCGCTGACTATTAAAGTTATATAAAATGGTCTGGATCCCTGCATAAGAAGGTCACTTGAGCTAAAAAAAATAATTTGATGAATAATTTATTTTAACAATTTGTAATCCACAGAATTGGATTTGACCAAGCTTCACAGAAATCAAAGCTACGTAAATGTTTCCGGTCTCCTTTATATATAAGCCACAATACCTAATACCAGGCTTTACCGAATAATTTCTTAAAACACTTTTCTTCATATAAACACTCTTTCACGCATCGCAAACGGAGCAGACCCAGATCAGACGGTTCCATTAGGAGTCGTCGGATCGGGTCTGTTCGACTAGTTTCAAACCAATACTAAAACAAATCGTGTATATATATACATAAATGAAAAACAAATTTCGTTGCAATTATTTCTGACGTGAATATTCAACAGAGAAAGGGTTAGAAGACAACCACTGAAGAAAATTCCTGGCCCCCAAAAGGCAAACATTTATCCATGCGGGATGTGTGACCATCCAGTAACATGGGAATGCTATAGTGTCTGCTGTGATGGATGAAGCATCTGGCACCACAAATCCTGCATGGATCTGTGTACACAAGACTATGAACTTTTAGACAGATCAAATGTGCAATGGCTCTGTTGCAAATGTGATAGCATAAACGTCAGTTCATTCACATTTAGATCTTATGAAATCGAATCTTCAAATTACTATGAACCTATTTCAGGACTAGATATCACTATTGACTCACTTCCCTCAATTTTCAGTCCCATGCACACAAGCAGCCCCAGAAATACCGCAGGGGAAATCGGTCATTCAAACCGTAGCAAGATAACAAGGGGATCAAATGTCAGTAACACCAGCAACCCTTATGACATACCGCCAAAAAAAACCCCTCAGAGTCATGACCATAAATTGTAGAAGCATCATAGACAAAAAGAGTGAATTTGAAATGGCACTACATTACCTTAAACCTGACATAGTATATGGGACAGAATCATGGTTAAAGTGAATAAAACCAGGCAGAAACTCTGAGGGAAACTCAGTCAAATCAAGTGAAATATTCCCCTCTAATTACGAATTCCCTCGTATACCGCTTACAGGAATGACAGGGGCTCCCTCGGAGGAGGGGTTTTTGTGCTTGTAGAACAATCTCTAATATCAGTGGAGCAACCGTCTTTTGTCACAGAAGGAGAAATTGAATGGGCCAAGGTCGAGACGAAAAGCAGTAGAGATTTGCTGATAGGCTCCTTCTACATGCCACACAGACACCAAAAACATTTGGCAGAACTTGAGAATCACTGCAACAGATACAAAGTGGTAACAAAGATATTATTCTAGCAGGAGACTTTAACTGCCCGGACATTAACTGGAACACTGGGATAGCTAAAGGTCCTGATAGATATATATACAGCAAGGTCTTATCGATGTCATTGTGCAAGCTCGTTGACACAGATCCATGAATCACCTACTAGAGAGAGCAACCTTTTAGATCTGGTGTTTGTCACTAACCCGACACTCGTTAAGTCATCTACGAATGTCCCAGGCATATCCGACCATGACATCGTAATAACAGACATAGAGACGAAAGTCCAGCACCAAAAGTATGCACCCAGAAAGTGTTACATTTACAGCAAAGCCGATTGGGACTCGATTAAAGTAGACCTAGCGGATACGGAAACTGCCATTGAAAACCAGTGCAGAATTGGAGGAAATGTTCAAAGTATGTGGGAAACCTTTAAGAAACACCTGTTTGAAACAATGGACAGAAACATACCGAGTAAAGAAATAAAATCTAGGAATACTACACCTTACATAAGAATAAAGGAACGGAAAATGATTAAAAAGAAGCAAAAACTGTATAACCAGGCCCGCAAAACAAACAAATGGTCAAACTATAGAGCATTTCAAAAAGAATGTAAATGGCACATGCGTAAGGCAGAGCAATACTACATAAACTCAGACATCATGGAAGGTTTGGAAAATAACACAAAACCGTTCTGGAAATATGTAAAATCTGAACGGCAAGATGCAGGAGGCATTGCTCCTCTAAAAGAAGGGGCATCACTGGTATCAGACAGTAAAGGGAAGGCAGAAATCCTCTTGAAACAGTTTTAAGTCAGTTTTCACGAAATCTGCAAGCCAAGACCTACCCCACATGGAAGCAAGAACAGAAAATAAGTCAAACCGATAGAAATTGACCGAAACAGCTTGCATGAATTACTGGAAAGGGTAAACCCCTCTAAAGCTTCAGGTCCTGACGACATCCCAAACCGCATTCTAAAAGAATGTGTGGCACATTTGGCCCCAATCCTGAAACTCATAATGCAGGCCTCACTAGACACTTGTGAACTCCCATAAGATTGGAGAGCAGCAAACGTCTCCTGTATTTTCAAGAAAGGAGATAAGCATCTTGCCGAAAACTACAGGCCAGTTTCTTTGACATCTGTTGTCTGCAAAATTTTAGAACACATAATATGCAGACACCTAATGACACACTTTGAAGATAACAAAATCCTTACAAGTATGAACCATAGATTCCGAACAGGCTACTCCTGTGAGACACAGCTCTTAACTACGCTGAACGACTTCCTCCAGGAACATGACAGGGGGCACCAAACGGATATCGCTATTATAGATTTTTCTAAAGCATTCGACACGGTACCGCATGACAAACTGTTACACAAGTTACACCACTATGGAATTCAAGGGAGCATCCATACCTGGCTGACCAACTTCCTAACAACCCGCAAAATGCGAACCATAGTAGAAGGTGGACAGTCAGACGAAACATCTGTGGACTCCGGAGTCCCACAAGGAATTGCTCTTGGTCCGATCCTGTTTCTCTGTCACATAAATGACATCCCAGATTGTGTAAAATCATCAGTACGTCTATTTGCAGATGACTGCCTGCTTTACGGAACCATCAAGAGCAGTACAGACCAAGAGAAACTTCAGTCAGACCTACTCAACCTAGAAACATTGGCGAACAAATGGGGTATGATATTCAATGCGAAAAAGTGTTACATGCTCTCCATAAACCAAAAGATATACAAATTCTACCAGCTCGACAACCATATCCTACAAGAGGTCCAAGATCATCCGTATCTAGGCATACAGATATCCAAAGACCTCAAGTGGAATGTGCACATAAACAATTTATGTAAAAAGGCCAACGCCACACTTGGATTTCTAAAACGGAACTTAAGAAATGTTCCCGAAAATGCAGGAAAACGACATACATATCAGTAGTAAGATCTATCATGGAGTATGGAGCAACCATCTGGAATCCTTACCTCAAAGGGGACATAGACAAGTTGAAAAAAATTCAAAACCGTGCAGTCAGATTCATTAAAAGGAACTATAAGGACAGAGAGACGGGAGCAGTAACAAGAATGAGAGAACAACTAGATTTGGAGACCCTTGAAGACATGAGACTGGGCCTTCGCCTGGTACTTATGTATAAGGTAGTAGAGGGATTAGTACCAGCTCTACCGACATCCACTTTCACGAAACCATCAAAACCGAGGAGAAACATCAAAGCTACAAGATTTAAAGACTACAATGCAAGCAATATAATAGAAAATCAAGTATGTAACATCACAAAAGGACTGGCAGTCCCAAATAGCAAGACCCCTCAATACAGGAATTCATTCTTTGTAGACACTACGATACAGTGGAACAGACTCCCGAACAGCATCGTGCATGCTGATTCCGTAGAGGCTTTCAAGACAGCCCTGCGAGATCATCGCCAGAAATAACGGCGACTCTTCTCACCTGTCGTGTAAAAACCTTATAGGATTCTACGAATCTGATAAATTACACCATTTTCCTTTTTGATATTTTAGTGGAAATGACAAAAAAATAGTATTTTCTATGCACCAACATTACAAAAGTCAGTATTTATTATAATACGTTCCAAGTCAATATTTTAACCCAATCCCCCTTACACCCCCCCACCACCACACACACACACACACACACACACACCTATCGGGTGGGTGGGGTATTTTTGCCCTGTCTGTTTGTTTGTGGACACCTTTAACGTAGGCGATAATTTTGTAGCCATTGCACATACATACTTCAAACCTTGCATACATGTACAACAATGGAGACGCACATTTTACTTAAATTGAGGTCAAGGTCATATATCAAGACTTAAGGTCAGATCGGAGGCATAGTGTTTCACAAACACATCTTGTTTATGATTTGGCCTACATTTCCAATATTCCATGAAAGGACAAATTTGACATATTCAAAACAGTCTCTTCTAAATAACATGGAAATCTACCCCTTCAAATGTTGAAAAATATTCTATGTGAAGTACAGTAAACTCTCTATAACGACCACACAATTATATCAAGTATTTTGTGTTAAAGGTAGGTTATAGGAGCGTTCTGTTTTACTTTCACCTTCCTTTAAGCAACCACCTGCCCTAAATACCAACTAATTAACACAATTTAGTGGCCGTTATTGAAAGGTTTACTGTATTTCGCTATTTATCCTCGTAGTAAGCTTTTATGATAATTGAATGTCAATCACGTGACCTTTGAATGGGGCCCACGCATGCACTGTCATTTGCAAATAATGTAGACCCAGATCAGAGGCCTAGATGAGCTCTCAGATCAGGGTATGCCCAGTCATTTAACCTTTTCCTCCATAAGCTATTTTTAGGACTCAGTCTCTTTGAATGATTCTACCGAAAAGGAGCATTAACTAGAGAAAAGGAAAAATTTAGAATTTTGTAATTTGAAACCATCGTGATAAATAGATCATTTGCCCCTATAGGAGCAAATGCTCTATTTATCACAATGGTTTCAACAGGTGACTTTTACAGTGGCGTATAAATTTATGGAGGAAAGGGTTAAAATCTCCAACCTTGGAAGGGTTAACCCGACTACCCGTTAAAATTAGTATTTGTACGCCCGAGTTCCTATTTACCCCCCCCCCCCCCCCTCTCTCTCTCTCTCTTGAGCGTCCAATTAGCTCATAGTGAGCAGAAACGGACGCCCAAGCAGTAGCAATTCTCGACAAACTTGCATGTAATGTGTATGGTCATCATAGCTTATTATGAATCTAGATTACTGGCAAAATGGAATATTCATTAACAATTACAATGTATCAATAAACGTACACGTACTTCTTGCTTAACGTTTTTATCACGGGATATTGAAAACAGGTCCTATAGGGAACAGATGCTAGCAAAACAGATATGTTCTGACATGTTAACTCCGTGTGATAGAGAACGAGGATCATCCTCATCTAGATGAGAGGCAATTAGAACTATTAACCAATTACCTTATAGCCTCTTTTTTTTTTTAGATCCAACCTCTTCGAATAAATCTATCGAAAAGGGTAATTCATTAGAGATTTATTTTTTTTAGAATTGTGTAGGTTTGAAAGCATTGTGATAAATATTACAATGACTTTTACAGAAGCGTCAAAAGGCGCACACATGAGGGAATGTTAAGGTCCGAGTCGATTTGTCATAGGTTCTAAACTTTCTGAAAATTCTGACTGGCCAGTATGTTTTATTTAATTAAAATTCTTTCGGTTATATAACAGAAAACATTACATAAAAACTTAATGTCAATACGAAATACAGTAAACCCCCTCTTTTGCGACCATCAAAAAGAAATAAAATTATGGGAAGTTTTCTGCATTAATTCATCCTGCATTAAGCGACCACCTGTTCTTAAAGGCATTTATGTTTATTTATTAAGTGGTCGCTTTAGATGGGTTTTACTGTATGTCATACAAATATTGATATATTTCATGGAAAGCCTTGGTGCATTTGCCAATGTTATCAGAAAGCATTTATTACAGTAACAATTTGTTAGCATTCTGTTCAATTTCTGGTAACAACACAAACTGATATGGACAGAGAATATTTCACAGAAAATGTCTTTGATTTCCAGTCTACAGTAGAACGTACGTACCTGTCTTAAGCGGCCAGTTATTTATTGAACATAGGAAACTTAACAAGCAGATGGCTGCCTAATGCAGATCAAAAGCAATGCAGAAAGATATAGGAGCGCTCCGCGATACTTTTGACATATTTTAGCATTTCCTAATAAAGAGAATAGACCCAGGCTAGCCGGTTCTGTTTGCTCCCATTCCCTCATTTGCATGACGCCTCTGTAAAGTTACTTCTTGAAACCATTGTGATAAATAGAGCATTTGCTCTATAGGAGCAAATGCTCTATTTATCACAATTGTTTCAAAATTACAGACTTCTAAAAAAACCTTTCTCTTGTAAATGCTCCTTTTCGGTAGATTTATTTAAAGAGGTTGAGTCTAAAATAGCCTATGAGGGAACGGGTTAAGGCGTGTTAATTAATGTTTTTCTGTAAGGTAAATGGTTGAAACTAACCAGGACGTAACAGGATATCTTAAATATACCAGCGATATTCACATATAATTATGTCTCTGACATACGAATACAAATGCATGCATTATCCTCGCTGTGGTTGTGGTCATTTTTGTTCAAGTTTGCAGCGTAGCTTCCTCATAGTAATGAGTTTCACGGAAAGGTGTATCTATGATGCAATGTTATCTTCGTGATGTGCAGCCATGCAGAAAATTAGAAGTTACTTCCTTCATTTCAAACAACACGTTTTGCTGCATCTAGTGACAGTATGAAGTAAATTTATATGTACAATGTAGGCTACTTCCTGGTGACAGCAAAGTGCATGCATCCAAAAATTGTTATCCATGTAACCAGTGAAAAATCTGGATTGTTACACCGAATGCAAAGCATAAAACTTAAACTTGTGAATTTAAATGAATTTAATTACAAGTGAACAAAATATCCAACCAGTTTTATGCTATTCCTAATTAACTACAGTAACACCCCCCCCCTAATGCGACCATTTAATGAATAAACATGGGCGTCTTTATAAGCAGGTGGATGCTATTAAAATGCATGCAAAAAGTAATGCAGAAAACTACTCTGAGTTTTCTGCATTACTTTTGTCCTGCATTAAGCTAGCACCTATACTGCATACCTCTTTTAGATGGTCACATTATCGGGTTTTTACTGTATATAAAGGTATTAAAGTCGGTTTAAACTAGGTATGGTAAATAGGATAGCCTAACTAAAATAATGACACAAGAGTAAAATTGAGTTGATATAAGGCATTTATTATAATGCCGGAAAAGAAACGAATATATTGGCTCACAAATAAACATGAATAGCCTACATACAAAGACCTATGATAACACATAGGTTTGATACATAGGCCTATAATAAAAACAACAACTATTTACCATAAAGGTGTTCATAAATGCCCATCTCAATCAAAATATGAAAATATAACCTTATTTAAAGTAGATCTTTATATTAGAATAGGCTAGACGATGGAGAGATGTGTAAATGGAGAAACCTGTGAAAAGAGGATGAGGTGTGGGGATATTTTTTAAAGAAAATGTTTCAGCATCCTTCTTCAGCGAAGTATGACGAAGACTTGACGATTCAGTCTTCTGATATTGTTGTCACCGGGTGTATTTAATGGCATTTCGAAAGGAATGTTGACCCATTAACCCCATGCTGTGTATTTTGGGAGCCGACTGTCAGGGGTCTGATACACAAACTGATAAGGCAGGCTACCATCACAGAGGATCCATTGTATAATTGCATAACCTTATCTCTTATGGATATGGACCCTGACTGGACACTGCAGGAGCACAGCTGGATACTGTGTATATAGGGGGGTCACTTATATAAGGCTTTGAAATGCCTTTAGAGGATGCCTCTCATTGGACAGAATCGCGGAGGGGCCAGTAGCCTAACCAGGAGTGCCTCGAGACGACAGGGGAAAATACAAGAGTAGGCCTAATCTAGAAAAAGATCCCCTAGTAGACATGCATATGGTAACTTTTCTATTCATACGAAACGAATAGTTCTAATGCGCAAAAATGCAATCAGGGTGTCACTATCAGATGTCAATTTAACCAACCCCGCAACATGACACCATAGACTCAAGAATGAAACTACTCAAAGACCTATGATAACACATGTGTTATCATAGGTCTGTGAACTACTAAAAGAAGTAAGATGTCTTTAATCTTGTAAATTTAAAAGCCGCTACGTTTTGGACATGCAAAGTTACTTGATGATCTTCCAACCGGAGGTAAAAATATTTCTGACAAAAGAGAGTACTTACACGTGCGCTGAAATATTTTTCTTTTTTGCCGGGGGAGAAAAGAAATGTGTGGATAAGTAGTACTGCTATCATTTAAACCTATTATTGTTTAATCATTAAGTTTATTGTTTCTGCAAACTATTTGAGTGCGGTTCTACCTGTCTCATCTGCCTGAGACGGAGTACCTAAAGACAGTAACGTATACGTAACGTATAAGTAAAGATTCTATATCTTTTTTCCGTGGGCATGTATCCAGTTAATATTTCGCAGGACTGATGCTGTGGTACTATTTCACATGTTGGTAAAAAGAAAATTGGAGTTTATAGCTTATGTTTTATTGTAAAAAATAAACCAGCAATTCAAAATAATCTTTTATACACTGGAAACAATTATGTAAATTAGATCTAATCCTCATCTATTAATCCCCAAACCATCCAGTGTTCCCAACCTCCCGCAATTTAACAAAAATGGCGGCCAGAAAAAGAGCACCTGCTTTTCGAACCTTTATTTTAGAAATTGTTTACTGTAACAAAAATTCATTGCTAGATGATTTCATCATGGGCACATGACCTAGTAGTCTCATTAATGACCCGTAAGACAGCATGCTACTTTTGTGACGGGATATCGTTAAAACTGAAAGTAGCTCGATATCACCATTTAGAGTACACAGATGTGAACTAATGGGTGCTGGAGAAATCGCCTAGTGACGAAATCGCCTACAATTAGATATATAAACCAATTGGAGAAATCGCCTAGAAAGCAATTATATAGTGATTGTATTTCGCACCCATGGTGCAGGTAGTGATGACATGAGAGAACTATGCAGAGTGTTTGTAACAAGAATAAATTGTCCTGATGTGTTGTTTTCCAAATCAAGATGACCAAGATTGGACGATCAGTGCGGCCCCTGATCACCACCATGAATTTGACAGCCCAATATTACAGAGGTTGATAATTATATACCGAATATTAGCAGAAAGTGAAAATGTCATATGCACGAAATAAGTTATAATATGAGTCTTACTTCTTGTTAGATGACCTGCATCCAATACATTTTCGAAATGCAATTTTAGTTAGTACAAATTGTCGGTAAAAAATCCAAAAAAAAATCTTGTCGGTGGTCTGTTGAATTATTCACTTCCTATGAAGCGATGTATCCCATTACGTCCCATTATAATAATTTTATTTTTTACTGTGATAACGCACAGTTTTTAAAATAATATTGCTAATCCATTTACTGGATCCAAATGATATTACAGTGATTAAGTCTTAGATATTTTCACTCTGCAAATTTGCCATTAAATTTACCATTTTCTGTCAAAATTTATGTAGTGATCAGGGGTAACACTGATCAGATCCAGATCATCTGACTAGACATAAGACTCATACAATAACCTGTTCCGTGCGTATGACATTCTTACTTTCTGCATAAATATTGTAATTATCACTCCTTATATATAAATATCTTCTGTCAAATTGATTCTATGTAGTGATCAGGGGCTACACTGATCGATCAATCTTGGTCAATCTTGATCTGGAAAATAATACCACATAACAATTTAATCTTGTTACAAACATTCTTAAAAGTTCTGTCATGTTAACCGTCCTGTACCATAGGTGAGAAATACAAACACTATATAATTGCTTTCTAGGCGATTTCTCCAATTGGTTTACTATATATCTAATTGTAGGCGATTTCGTCACTAGGCGATTTCTCCGTAAACCGAACTAATGACCTAGATGCATAAGCCGAAGAGGTCAGAGCTGTCAAACATTTTCAATGTGGTAGCGTGGTCGCACCGTCTTTCGAACCTCTTAATCTTTGACCAGGAGCAGAAAATGTTTATTGTGAATATTGAAGAAAATAATCAGCAATTCAAAATGATCTTTTATACATACCTGGAAACAATTAAGTAATTTTATCCTCGATTAATCCCCACCACCAGCATAACTAAAACAAAAAAGGCGGCCAGAAAAAGAGCACCTGCTTTTCGAACCTTTATTTTAGAAATTGTATACTACAACATAAAAATTCATAGGCATGTGATTTCATCATACTCCCCATAGGCACATGACCATTGCATAAGCTGAATTGGTCAGAGCTGTCAAACATTTTAAATGTACACTTTTCAATTTATATTGATATTCTATATTTTTCTGATTTTATGTAATAAAGTATTAAGATTTTTTTCATGTTTATCATAGTTTAAGGAAAAATAAACTGTAATGACCTCTTTATGACGCATATTTCGTTTTAAACCCTTCGCTTGCTATTCACGTCAATATACCTACCTGTAAATAGTACTGCAGGAGCTGTCTCATCAGGGTCTGCACTATTTACAAGTTGATTGTGCAATGATTGCTCTCCACAGCAGTGATTGCACAGCGAAATACTTGTACACAGTGAAGATATAATGTAATTATACAACAGGGCATGGGTAAAGAAGGAGAAATGTATTTTAAAATTCAGCAAGAGAAGGGTTAAATCTATGAGGTGTTATTTACAGACTCATGAATTGATGACATAGTGCGCACTTGCACATGCACAAAAAACACAAAACATTGAAAGGTTAAAAAACAGGTGAGGTTCGAGAGGAGGTGCATCGACGATACACTTTTCAAATTATGTTGATATTTTATATTTTGCTGATTTGATTTAATAATAATATTAAGTGTTTTCTCATGTTTAGCATATATATAGTAAAAGGAAAAATAGACTGTAATGACCTGTTTATGACGCATATTTCATTTTTAAAGCTACAATGTGTTGTTTACAGACAAAGCACCGGTACTTATGAATTGATGACGTAGTGTACACTTGCGCATGCGCTAAAACATTGAAAGGTTAAAAAAACAGGTGGGGTTCGAGAGAAGGAGCGTAGACGATAACCCCCCCCCCCCCACACACACACACACACACACACCACCCCACACCCCAATCCCCATATACAACCCCAAAAATGAATTTAAAAGACACTGAAACATGCTCACATATTGTCAAATCATCATAACATAGCATAACAACCAGTTTCTGACAAACTCCTCCCGGTGTCAAAATATATCAGGAAGGTAGACATGAAAACCCAATGCAAATCACCACTGTACTTGCTCTAAAGTTGGTAACTTGGCTAAATCTTGATCAATCTTAACAACTTCTGGCTTTTTTCCATGCGATTTCTCAGTAACCCCAGAATGGAATCCATTTGGAACTTGACATGATGCTTTATCATAAAGAGGACATGCGCATCCAATTATAGTTTTCCAGTTTATCTTTTTCCTTACAGAATTATGCCCCTTCAAATTGTGCAAAGCTTTTTCATGTGACAGTCATGTTTGTGGGGGTATTAATCACCTTCAGTGATAGTTATAGGTTTTTTATGCCCCCATAGACGATAGTCGGGGGGCATATTGTTTTTGCCCTGTCTGTCTGTCTGTCTGTTTGTCTGTTTGTCTGTTTGTTTGTCAGCAACTTTAACATTGGTCATAACTTTTGAGCCAGTATAGATAGAGACTTGATATTTGGCATACATATGTATCTCATGAAGCCGCACATTTTGAGGGGTGACGTGTCAAGGTCAAGGTCATCCTTCAAGGTCAGAGGTCAAATATATGGGTCAAATCGCCGACTTTAACATTGGCCATAACTTTTGGACCAGTAGAGATAGAGACTTGATATTTGGCATGCTTGTGTATCTCATGAGGCTGCACATTTTGAGGGGTGACATGTCAAGGTCAAGGTCAGAGGTCAAGGTCAGAGGTCAAATATATGAGGGGGCATAGTGTTTCACAAACACATCTTGTTTCGGTTTGTAAAGGGGGATGGGGGGTAGGGTGGTCGGTCTGTTGACTGTTGTTTCCGTGCGGTTTCTCAGTAACCGCTGACTAGAATTCAATGAAACTTTACATGATGCTTTATCAAAAAGAGGACATGTGCATCCAATTATTATTTTCCAGCTCATTGATTTCCTTACAGACTTATGCCCCTTTGTTTAAAATTTTTGTGTTGGTCTGTTGACTTGTTTCGGCACGGTTTCTCAGTAACCAACCGCTGACTAGAATTCAATGAAACTTGATATGATGCTTTATCATAAAGAGTACACCAATTATTATTTTCCAACTCAGTGATTTCCTTACAGAGTTGTGCCCCTTTGTTTAAAATTTTCGTGATGGTCGGTTTGTTGACTTTTGTTTCCGCGCGGTTTCTCAGTAACTGCTCACTAGAATTCAATGAAACTTGACATGATGCTTGATCATAAAGAGGAGATTTGTATCCAATTATTATTTTCTGGCTCAGTGATTTCCTTACAGAGTTATGCACCTTTAATTTGTGCTGGTTTATTTCTGCGCGGTTGGTTGGTTGAGTTGGTTTGTTGACTTTTGTTTCCGTGCGGTTTCTCAGTAACCCCTGAATGGAATCCAATGAAACTTGACATGATGCTTTATCATGAAGAGGACATGTGCATCCAATTATAGTTTTCCAGTTTATCTTTTTCCTTACAGAATTATGCCCCTTCGAATTGTGCGAAGCTTTTTCATTTGACAGTCACGTTTGTGGGGGGTATTTATCACCTTCAGTGATAGTTCTAGTGTTTTTTTATACGGCTGTCTTGAGACAGGACGTATTATGTGAAACCCTTCACTGGTCGGGCGCCTCTATTTGTTTTCGGAGGATATTCAGTGGTAGAGGGTCCGCCTGCGGTGCGGAAGGTCGTGGGTTCGATCCCCGGCCGCGACAGACCAAAAGTTGTTAAAAGTTGGTACTAGTAGCTCCCTTGTCTACGCTCGACATTAAAAGGTGTAGTTCTAGGACTGGTCGGCCCGGTGTCAGGATAATGTGACTGGGTGGGTGCCCTTGCCATGTACCTGCGGCAGGGGTATTCCAGTGAGGCAGCACTATAACTTGTCTCATGCGGGTACAGTCTGCAAATAACTGAAATACTGTTGGTCGGACGTAAATCCCAACTCACCGGAGGATATTAACTTTATTTCCTGTATATCCGATCTTCACGAAACTTCACATGTGCATTGATATCAATGAGGGCAGGAACCCTATTGAATATGGACTTTGGCTGACCAAGACCAAGGTGATTTTTTTCTGAAAATATATTGTGGCGAGTGGGCGGGCGGGCGGGCGTCTCGATTCGTTTCAGGACGATAACTTTAGTTCTGTATGTTTTGATATTCATGAAACTTGATACCAATGAGGGCAGGAACACTATTGAATATGGACATTGCCCAACTAAGGTCAATGTCATTTTTTGCTCACCAGAGCACAAAGTGCTCAGGGTGAGCTTTTGTGATCACCCGTTGTCCGTCGGCGTGCGTCGTCCGTTGTTCTTCTGTCTTCAACAATTTGAACCTTTAAAAATTTTCTCCTCTGAATCTACAGGGTTCTCAACTTTCATCTTTGGCACATAACATCATATTCAGGTCCTCTGCAAAAGTTATATAAATTATGCCCCTGGGGTCAAAATTGGCCCCGCCCCAGGGGTGCTTTGTTTTCTATAGAAATATATAGTAAAACTTCAAAAATCTTCTCCTCTGAAACTGGAAGGTTATCTGCTTTCATATTTGGCACATAGCACCATGTTCAGGTCCTCTACAAAAGTTATTAATTATGCCCCTGGGATCAAAATTTTAATAGAAACATATAGTGAAATCTTTGAAAATCTTCTCCTCTGAAACTTGGAAGGTTCTCACCTTTCATATTTGGCACATAGCATCATGTTCAAATCCTCTACAAACTTTATATAGATTATGCCCCTGGGGTAAAAAATTGGCCCTCCCCAGGGGTGTCTTGTTTTCAATAGAAATATATATGAATGTGCACACAATATAACAGCTTATAAGGATCATGTATTGTAAAGTCCAAAACTGCAAGTGAATGCTTAATTCAAGTTTTTACCCTATATTCAGGTAATAAAAACAAGACAAGATGCCAAGGACTTATGTTGACAATGCCTCTAACAGAAGCTTGGGACGTGTTGGTATGCCCGTCGGCAGTATGGTCGTATCAGGAGGGAGTGGTGGTGGTAGCTATGGTGGTGGTAGCTACAGCAGCTACAGCAGCAGCAGCGGATATGATGCTAGCTCTTCAGCTACAAGAGAATATTCCAGCCCAAGAGGCTATGTTGACAATGCCTCCAACAGAAGTCTGGGGCGTGCTGGTATGCCCTTTGGTAGTATGGTCGTATCAGGAGGGAGTAGCGGTGGGAGTGGTGGTGGTAGCAATGGTGGTGGTAGCTACAGCAGCTACAGCAGCAGCAGTAGCAGCAGTAGCAGCGGATATGGTGCTACCTCTTCAGCTACAAGAGAATATTCCAGCCCAAGATCCTATGTTGACAATGCCTCTAACAGAAGTCTGGGGCGTGTTGGTATGCCCGTCGGCAGTATGGTTGTGTCAAGAGGAAGTGGCAGTGGGAGCAATGGTGGTAACTACAGCAGCCACAAAGCCAGTAGCAGTAGCAGCAGATATGGATATGGTGCTACCTCTTCAGCTACAAGTGAATATTCCAGCCCAAGAGCCTATGTTGACAATGCTTACAACAGAAGTGTTGGTCGTGTCAGTATGCCTACTGGTAGTATGGTCATATCAAAAAGGAGTTCTGCAGGGAGTGCCAGTAGCAGTGGCTATGGATCAAATGATACTTTTTCAGCCACAGACAGTCACTCTAACTCAGGGGTCTATGTTGACAATGCTTACAACAGAAAAGCTGGTCGTGTTGGTCTGTCATATGGGACCGCTGTTATATCTAAGGGAAGTTCAGGCAATAGTTCTGGGAGCACCAGTTCAAGACCTGAGAAATATGCTGACAATGCCTATAACAGACAACTTGGTCGTGCCGGAGAGCTTAAGGGAAGCATGCCTGTCTCAAAGGGAAGCTCACCTTCTGCTAGGACATCTACCAAAACCGATGTAAAAAAAGAGGATGGAAAACCCCATGACATTGCTAAGTTTAAGTCTTATACTCAAAACCAAAGGGTAAGAGTTTATGTGGATAATCCAATGAACAGAAAGCTTGATCGAGTAGGGAAACTTCTTGGTACATGTGTTGTCTCAAAGACTGGGAAAAAAATGTCTCTGCAGAAATATGAAGACAATGCATTTAACAGAAAAAATAACAGAGTGGGGAAACCAAGAGGAAGTTTGCCAATCCCTAGAGTCAGCAAAAATACAGAGAAAATTAGGGATATCATCAATGAAATGAAGAACAGTCAACATGTAAGTGAATTATTTGTCAACAAGACCATATTTCCAGCTTTTTAGCTCACTTAGCACAGAGTGCTACGTTCATGCAGCTATTTTGATTGCCCTGTCTGTTGTCTGCTATGCATTATCAAAAATTATTTTTAAACATCTCGTAAACCACTGTTTGGTCAAATCTTAGGGGACCCTCTATCAATTACAAAAGAAAAGAAAAGAAGTAAAACTTAATTAATTCAGTGCTGTTAAAAACGACGTTAAACCATATACAAAAACAAAAAAACTTAATTCTGTAACAATATACATCTAGGGGCCACTTGAAATACAAAGGAAAAGAGAAAAGCAAATGGCCCCTTAGTCAATTAAATTGACATGTCCATTTGTTGGTCCATCCATCCATCTTATTGTTCAAAACCTATGAAGCTTTGACTCCCAACTTTGCAAAGTCATTCAGAGGTCCAGGTAATTTAAGATGCGTAAATGAAAATATTTTCAATAACTTTTATTCCTCCGCCAAAACCAAGTCCTATGTTGTGACAACTCTTTTGAATTGCCTTGAAGAGATTTGCTGGAGAAATGACTCTGTCAGGGCTTGAGTACTTATGTTTAACTGTTTCACTGGTGTTTACATGCAGTGGTTGATATACCGTAGTTGTCTGCCTTCTTGTTATCTCCCTTCATGATGTTGTCTGTGTATTTTATATGCACTAAGGCTCAGTATATTGTCTGTGTATTTTATATGCACTAAGGCTCAGTATATTGTCTGTGTATTTTATATGCACTAAGGCTCAGTATATTGTCTGTGTATTTTATATGCACTAAGGCTCAGTATATTGTCCATGAGCCTCTACTTAACTCTTTGCTCCATAAATACGACTTTCTATGCCATTGCAAACAGAGTAGACCTAGATCAGATGGCTTCTATATAGGAGCCATCTGATCAGGGTCTGCTCTTTTTTCTTTTGAAACAATACAGACATGACACTACAGTTTCTGCCTAGGCCAAATTTCCTATGTTTATATGCCATTATAAAAATGAATCTCATTAATATTTATATAATTATAATGTGGTTATTTTCTAAACTTACATGAATATTTATGGAGTAAAGCATTAACCGTTAGCACAGGAAGCAATTGTCTTCTGCAAATATTGTCATTTGCTTAACACCATCCCTGTTCCAACATTCATGTAAGAAATAATGACATTATGAATATTTATTAGTTGAATTTTTAAGCCCCCCATTCCCTGGGGGCATATTGTTTTTGCTCTGTCTGTCTGTCTGTTTGTTAGGTTCAGGGTTACAGATAAGGGGAGTATTGGGGTATTTATAAAATTGTGGAAAAAGCAATTGTTTTTCAAAATAATGAGTAACAAAAAAGCAAATAAATATAGCAAAAAGCAAAGAAATTTTTGAATACCTAATAAGAATATGAATAATACCCAATTACGAAAATTGCCAATACCCAATAAAAATTGCAAATACCCAATTCTGTAAAAAAATCAAGGAGTAAATACCCAATTGCACCAAAACTTTATCTGTAACCCTGTAGGTTGTTGGCTTTGTTGGTTGGTTTGTCCCCAACTTTATGTTGGCAATGATTTTGTAGCCATTGCACATGCATGTACATACTTCAAACTTGACATGCATCTGCACCTTATGGAGGCAAACATTTTAATGGGCAACTTATAAAGGTCAAGGTTGTATATTGAGGTCAAAGGTCAAATTACAGATCAAATTTACATTGGCTATAATTTGGGGCATAGTATTTCACAAACACATCTTGTCATAATGTAAACTTTTTTTTTTTGCTTTGACATAATTATGCTGTAGAATCCACAGGGGTCTGAAGTGTGCCTGGACCCAAAAATGGCTCACCTGTGTAAAAAAATCCATTCTGGGTCGAAGTCATTGATTTCATATATATACATAAGAATTTTCTTATGTATATATATGAAATCAATGACTTCGACCCAGAATGGATTTTTTTACACAGGTGAGCCATTTTTGGGTCCAGGCACACTTCAGACCCCTGTGGTAGAATCAGGTCTATATATATGATGTTAAAAGCAAACAGAGCAGACTCTAGCCGAAAAGGTTTTTATATGAGGGAAAGGGTTAAAAGTAGTTTTTCTTACATATTTTGCCAGAAATATAAGGCTGACAAACAGGTTCTTATGAATTACCTGGAGTCTCATCTGGATCTATACTGTTTGCAAGGATGGTCACAAATTCCGGCTGGTAGAGTGCTGTGGGTTAAATTTAGGTACATGTAGTGTCTCTTATATTTGTAAACAATGTTTAGATAACCCTTGAATCCATAAATATGCCTTTCAGTTTCTATGCCTCCTATAGGAGCCGTCTGATCAGGGTCTGCTCTGTTTGATTGTATGATATTGATGTGATTCTACAATTTCTTTTATGGCCAAAAATTCCTGTGTCAATGTGCTATTATAGCAACTAATCTAATTAATAATTCATGACATCATTATTTCTTACATGAATGTTCATAGAAAGGGTTGAGATGCATAATTTGCATATGCATAATGATTGTTTGCCAATACATGTATACAGAGGCCAATTTAAGTGTAAATTAACCCTTTACTCCACGAATACTGTGTTCATGTAAGAAATAATTACATCACACATATTGATTAGACACATTTTTATGATGATGCTTTAACACGGGAATTTTTCGCCATGCCCGAAACTTAAGAATTATATCTAGACTACATGTATATCATTTAGCAAACAGAGCAGAGACTGACATCTGCCGTCTGATCTGGGTCTACTGTGTTTGCAAAGGCATAGAAAGGCATATTTATGGAGTAAAGGCTTAAAACATTTTCAATAATAGTTCCAGTATTCCTCTTCCAAACCCTATGTTGTGACCACTCTTTATAGAATCTTCTCAAAAAATTGATTCTAAAGATAGGTCACAACAAGGTTTGGTGGAGATATGACCATTTTAGTATTTGGATCAGTAAAACCCCTCTAGACCGGATGTTTAATTTAGTATAAATATCGGTCTTGGAGACAGGTGGCAGCTTCATGCAGGGTGAAAGTCATGCTGAAAGCTCCTCTAGGAGCTTTCTGCATGACTTTCACCCTGCATTAACCCTTTCCCTGTTCTATGTTTATTTCAAATTTCAATACCTACTGAATATTCATGGACAAAATAGTTATAAAAAATATGGAAGGTGGAACCATGTAGACATTTTAGAAAGCAAAGAAACAGATCTATCAAATTCTATTAGCAAACAGAGTAGACCCTGATCAGACAGCTCCTCTAGGAGCCGTCTGATCTGGGTCTACTCTGTTTGCAGATGTGTGAAAATACGTTTATATGCGGGGAAGGGTTAAGCAGCCACCAGCCTAAAAATATCTGAATTCTTCTCTACTAGATTTCCCATTGAGGGGTTTTACTGTATGTACCTTTATCCATCTGTATAATGCTTGTTGGCCAGCTATCCATTTTGGAATTTAGTGATTAGTCGTTAATGATTTATTATGCACATTTTTTATTTTAATCAATTTTTTTATTGACACCAGAATTTGTACATGTATATATACATATCATGAAAATAATACTTACAACCCATTTACCGACAGGATAATTATTTGTTCAGCTAAATATTCTCGCTATTAGAATACTGCTAAATGCATGAAAGGAGCCTCCTTTTTAGTAACAGGCATTTGGTCACTTTTCCTAAAAATAGATTGTTTTTCAGTAGATTTTTTTCTGTTTTCGGACGATAACTTCAGTTCTGTATGCCTGATCTTCATGATACTCTACATGTGCATTGATATCAGTGAGAGCAGAAACGCTATTGAATAATTATGGGCTTTATCCGACCAAGGTCAAGGTCATTTTTAGTTCCACTTTTTCCAAAATTGGAGCTATTGTCATGACCCTCTCGTTGGCATCGGCGTTGGCGTTGGTTAACCTTTTTGTTAAGGTCCTTTTTCTCAGATACCATCAAAGATATTTGGTTCATATTTGGTATGTATGTTTACTATCACAAGGGGAACCTATTTCACAAGGGTAGGTAACCCTAAAATTAATTTTGCCATAGTTATGCCCCTTTTCCGACTTAGAATTTTCATTGTTGGTTAAGTTTTATGTTCAGGTCCATGTCTCAGAAAATGTCCAAGATATTTGGTTCAACTTTGTTAACTATTACATGGGCAGGTAACCCTAAATTAATTTTGCTATAGTTATCTGCCCTCTCTGACTTAGACTTCCACTACACTATCCAGCACTAAAGAAAGTGGAGCGCGCTGTCTGCGGACAGCTCTTGTTTTGTCACCTGTCGAGAGGCAGTTTGTCACTTAGGGATCATTTTTCCGTTGTCTGTCTGTCTGTCCGTCTGTCCGTCTGTCAGTGTGTCTGTCCGATACACTTTCTTTTCAGATCTGGCTGTCGTTTCTAAACTAATCATTATAGAGCTTTCAAATTTCACATGTGTCTTCCTCTCATTGAGGACCATTGATGTAACTAAGGTCCGTCACTCTGCAAGCAATACTTTTTTAGTTATTCCCCTTTGTTCACACTTTCTTTTTTTTGGCTGTCATTTCTAAATTAATCTTTATAGAGCTTTCAAATTTCACATGTGTCTTCCTCTCATTGAGGACCATTGATGTAACTACAGTCCATCACTCTGCATGCAATACTTTTTGAGTTATTCCCCTTTGTTCTGATTTCACTCCAGCATATTAACAGTTTTTGTGTCAAATGTGAGCAGGTGACACATGTGTTCCTCCGAACACTCTTGTTTTCGAAAAATTGATTGTTTTTCAGTAATTTTCCCGTTTACAGACAATAACTTTAGCTCTGTATTTCCGATCTTCATGAAACTTCACATGTGCATTGATATTAGTAAGGAAAGAAACCCTATCTAATATGGGCTCTGCCCAACCAAGGTCAAGGTAATTTTTCCTAAAAATATATCGTTTTTCAGTAGAATTTGTTCGTTTCCGGACAATTACTTTTGTTCTGTATGCCGGATCTTCATAAACCCCACATGTGCGTTGATATCAGTAAGGGCAGGAACTCTATTGAATATGGGCTTTGCCTGCCTAAGGTCAAGGTCATTTTTTATCTAAAAAAAGATTGTTTCTCTGTAGAATATTCACGTTTCTGGATGAAGATTGTTTCTCTGTAGAATATTCCCGTTTCTGGATGATAACTTTAGTTGTTTATGTCTGATCTTCATGAAACTTCACATGTGCATTGATATTAATAAGGACAGGAACCCTATCGAATATGGGCTTTGCCCAAACAAGGTCAAGGTCATTTTTCTTAAAATAGATTGTTTTTCCTTAACATATTTTACGTTTAGGGAGATTAAATTTCTGTGAACTATTGCTACCTGATATGGAGTAATGGCTTTTCGGACATTTGACGGGCGCATTTTGTGACATTTTGGCAATCTTGTTTTCAATAAAAACAACCCTTTACTTTCCATGCTGTTTAGTATTTTTAGCTAACTGAGCCAAAGGCTCAGGTGAGTTTTTGTGACCGCGATCCGTCCGGCCACATTTTCAAACGACATCTCCTCTGAAACTACTGACCCGATTTTAACCAAATTTTGTCAGAAGCATCAGTGGTTAGGGGGAATGAAATATTATTCACATTATGACCCCCGGGCCAAAAATGGCCCCGCCCTAGGGCTTATCAGTTTGTCATAGGAAAATCTTTAAAAATCTTCTTCTCTGAAACTGTAAGGCCTAGATTTTTGATATGTGGCATGTAGCATATGATCTTATGGTCCTCTACAAAAATTGTTCAAATTATGACCCCGGGGCCCAAGGGCTTATCAGTTTTTCATAGGAAAATCTTTAAAAAATCTTCTTCACTGAAACTGTAAGGCCTAGACCTTTGATATTTGGTATGTAGCATGATCTAATGGTCCTCTACAAAGATTGTTCAAATTATGACCCCTGGGTCAAAAATGGCCCCGCCCAAGGGCTTATCAGTTTTTCATAGGAAAATCTTTAAAAATCTTCTTCTCTGAAACTGTAAGGCCTAGACCTTTGATATTTGATATGTAGCATATCTAATGGTCCTTTACAAAAATTGTCCAAATTATGACCCCCAGGCCAAAAATGGCTCCGCCCAAGGGCTTATCAGTTTTTCATAGGAAAATCTTTAAAAATCTTCTGCTCTGAAACTGTAAGGCCTAGACTTTTGATATTGGGCATGTAGCATGATCTAATGGTCCTCTACAAAGATTGTTCAAATTATGACCCCTGGGTCAAAAATGGCCCCGCCCAAGGGCTTATCAGTTTTTCATAGGAAAATCTTTAAAAATCTTCTTCTCTGAAACCGTAAGGCCTAGACCTTTGATATTTGGCATGTAGCATGGTGTAATGGTCCTCTACAAAGATTGTTCAAATTATGACCCTGGACCTGAAAATGGCCCCGCCCAAGGGCTTATCAGTTTTTCATAGGAAAATCTTTAAAAATCTTCTGAAACTGTAAGGCCTAGACCTTTGATGTTTGGTATGTAACATGATCTAATGGTCCTCTACAAATGTGTAACTTGGCTTGTGGTCCTCTGCCAAGAATGTTCAACTTACGACCCTGGCCTCTGGGCAAAACTTGGCCCTGCCTTGGGGCTTATCATTTTTTCATGGGAAAAATATGAAATATTATTTTTCTCTAAAACCATTAGGCTTAGACCTTTAATTAATGGCATACTGCTTTGCCTTGTGGTTCTCTACCAATGTACAAATGAGGACTTCTTGGTCAAAAATGGCCCCGCCCCTGGGGTTATCTCAGGTGAGCGCTTCAGGGCCTCATGGCCCTCTTGTAAGTAAGTGTTAAGGTACAATACATAGATTCTGATTCTGAAGTCAGTTTGAAATGCCAATTTTGCGGAAATTTGTGCAGCATATATATCTATTACTTCAACAACCCAGATAACTTATATATAAAATACATAGGAATTTATTGAAAAGTGTAACACAGTGGATTAAGTGAGAAGTCTGGTTTTATTCTATACATTTCATCAACCCAGATAACCAATATATAAAATACATAATAACTCATTGTTCTAATTGACTGTATGATTCATCAATCCCTGCCTCTCTGTCTGTGTGCAGTTTCCCCCCCCATGGGTCATCTTAACCCTTTGCTTGCTGTTCACGTCAATATACCTACCCTAAATAGTGAAGACCCAGATGAGAGCTGTAGGAGCTGTCTCATCAGGGTCTGAGAGAGTGGTCACAGTATAGGGTTTGGTGGAGAAATAAAGGAGCTGTTGTCGAAAATGTCGCATCTTATCTGGACCTCTGCTTTTGGTAATTTTGTTAAACCAGTAACTGCTGTAATTTGGTCAAGATGTTCCTAGAAAATAAAGAAGAAATGATAGGAAAATCTTAAACACTTATTTAATTTGTTTCAGGATTTTGGTCAGGACTATTTGAGCTATGATGAGGCAATATTGGACCAGGCAGCAGCATTTATTAACAGACAAATTGAGGAAAGGGAGTGGAGAGAGAAGAACAGGATGTTCAATATACAAACATCGAAAGTACTGTTGGCTGACTATACAGGAACACAGATATACTTCGAGGAGATTGAGTTGGGACGTAAGATTGGCCAGGGTGGGTTTGGTGATGTCTACTTTGCCACGTGGAATGGCTCAGTTGTTGCAGTGAAGATGCTCAAGGTGCAGAGAGTATCCAAGAAAAGGCTCAAGGACTTCTCAAAAGAGGTCAAAGCATTTTGCAACTTGGATCATCCGAACATTGTGAAGTTCATTGGCGCTTGTCTGACTACACCCAATCTTTGCATAATCATGGAGTATATGCAGACTAGTCTGTATGAAGCTCTGCATATGGATCGGGATATCGACTTTGCTGATGATGAAAGACTTGATATCATTCAACAAACCTGTGATGGAATGATGTATCTGCACCACAATGGCATTGCCCATTGCGATTTGAAATCCCAGAACATACTTCTCAACTATAAAGCTGGTAAATTGTGCGAGGCAAAGATCACTGATTTTGGTCTCAGCATGATGAAATCGAATACCGAAACATCTGCTCATACATATGAGAAAGTATGCAATGTGGGAACACCAAGATACTCAGCCCCTGAAATTCTTCGTGGAGAAATGATGACAGTGAAGTCCATGATGATGGCAGACATATATTCTTTTGGTCTTGTTATTTTTGAAGTCATGTATGAAGAAGAACCATACTATGATCTTAGCTATGCACAACTCCGAAAACAAGTGGGGAAAAAAGGCCTTTCCCCAGATATCCCAGATATTGCAGTAAATGCCAGTGTTGAATACATTATGAAGAAATGCTGGTATTTTAATCCAGAAGACAGGCCTGAAATTAGAGCAGTTGCAAGACTGATCAAGAGACAGAGGGAGTTGTATATGGAAGAATGATTAGAAAACTACAAAAAACTGTTGACACATGAAACTTTTAACCAGTGTGTGTTATAACAAAAAGGGTTAACTGGACATAATTGTGATTTTTATACGCCCACCTAATAAAGGTGGTCGTATATTGTCGTGGCCCTGTCCGTCCGTCCGTTCGTTTGTTCGTCCATCAACATTTTGTTTGTCCGCTGTTTTCTGGGAAAACTTTTTGACAGATATTAATGAAACTTCACACAAATGTTAAATGCATCAAGATCTGAAGCTGAGTTGATTCTGAGGTTCATTTGATTTTTCATTTCAGAGTTATGGCCCTTGTCCTTAAAAAATATGCAAATAGTTTGTCTGCTGTTTTCTGGGAAAACCATTTGAGAGATATTAATGAAACTTCACACAAATGTTTAATGCATCAAGATCTGAAGCTGAGTCGATTCTGAGGTTCATTTGATTTGTCGTTTCAGAGTTATGGCCCTTTTACTTTAAAAATAATGCAAATAGTTTGTCCGCTGTTTTCTGGGAAAACTATTTGACAGGTATTAATGAAACTTCACACAAATGTTTAATGCATCAAGAGCTGAAACTGAATTGATTCTGAGGATCATTTGATTTTTCGTTTCAGAGTTATGGCCCTTGTCCTTAAAAAATAATGCAAATAGTTTGTCCGCTGTTTTCTGGGAAAACTATTTGAGAGATATTAATGAAACTTCACAGAAATGTTTAATGCATCAAGATCTGATGCTGAGTAGATTTTGAGGTTTATTTGATTTGTCATTTCGGAGTTATGGCCCTTTTACTTAAAAACAATTGCAAATATATGCAAATAGTTTGTCCACTTTTCTGGCAAAACTGTTTGACAAATATTAATGAAACTTCATACACATGTTCAATGCATCAAGACCTGAAGCTAAGTCGATTCTGAGGATCATTTTATTTGTTGTTTCGGAGTTATGGCCCTTGCACTTAAAAAAATAATGCAAATCTATGCAAATATGAGGATGGCCATAACTTTTTCATTTGAAATGATATTTACTTCAATTTGTTTATATGGTTAAACCTTAATGTGCATTTTCACATATATTACGGGGGGTTTTATATGTCATTTTATTCTAAAGTTATGGTCCTTGAACTTCGTGTGTTCGTTGCTTTGTTAGTCGGTAAACTTTTAGTTTGTCTGTTTCTGGGGAAACTATTAAAATCATATAAATGAAACTTAACACAAATGTTTTAAGCAACAAAATTTGAAGCTGAGTTTATTTTGAGGTTCATTCAGTTTGTCTTTACAGAGTTATGGCCGTTGCACTTTACAAAAATCTGCAAAAATGAGGATTAGCTTTTGTAACTTTTTTATTTAATAAGATATTCACTTCATTTTTTAGCTCACCAGAGCACAAAGTGCTCAGGGTGAGCTTTTGTGATCGCCTGTTGTCCGTCGTTTGTCGTTCGTCGTTCGTCGTCAACAATTTGAACCTTTAAAAATCTTCTCCTCTGAATCTACAGGGATCTCAACTTTCATCTTTGGCACATATTATCATATTCAAGTCCTCTACAAAAGTTATATAAATTATGCCCCTGGGGTCAAAATTGACCCCGCCCCAGAGGTGCCTTGTTTTCAATAGAAACATATAGTAAAACTTTGAAAATCTTCTTCTCTGAAACCAGAAGGTTCTCAGCTTTAATAATTGGCACATAGCATCATGTTCAGGTGCTCTACAAAAGTTATATAAATTATGGCCCTGGGGTCAAAATTGGCCCCGCCCCAGGGGTGGGCAGTTTTCAATAGAATCATATAGTGAAATCTTTGAAAATCTTCTCCTCTGAAACCGGAAGGTTCTCAGCTTTCATATTTAGCACATAGCATCATGCTTGGTCCTTTCACAAAAGTTATATAAATTATGGCCCCGGGGTCAAAATTGGCCCGGCCCCAGGGGTGGGCAGTTTTCAATAGAAACAAATAGTGAAATCTTTGAAAATCTTCTCCTCTGAAACTGGGTGGTTCTCAGCTTTCATATTTGGCACATAGCATCGTGTTCAGGTCCTCTACAAAAGTTGTATAAATTATGGCCCTGGGGTCAAAATTGGCCCCGCCCCAGGGGTGGACAGTTTTCAATAGAAACAAATAGTGAAATCTTTGAAAATCTTCTCCTCTGAAACTGGAAGGCTCTCAGCTTTCATATTTGGCACATAGCATCATGTTCAGGTCCTCTACAAAAGTTATATAAGTTTTGGCCCCAGGGTCAAAATTGGCCCCGCCCCAGGGACGAGCAGTTTTCAATAGAAACAAATAGTGAAATCTTTGAAAATCTTCTCGTCTGAAACT
This sequence comes from Azorinus chamasolen, assembly GCA_963576725.1. Taxonomy (NCBI): domain Eukaryota; kingdom Metazoa; phylum Mollusca; class Bivalvia; order Cardiida; family Solecurtidae; genus Azorinus; species Azorinus chamasolen. The sequence goes on along the minus strand of OY755235.1, from coordinate 100,045,801 downwards.
GGAAGGCTCTCAGCTTTCATATTTGGCACATAGCATCATGTTCAGGTCGTCTACTAAAGCTTTATTAATTATGGTCTCTGGTCAAAATTGTCCCCGCCCCAGGGTTGGACAGTTTTCAATTGAAACAAATAGTGAAATCTTTGAAAATCTTCTTCTCTGAAACTGGAAGGCTCTCAGCTTTCATATTTGGCACAGAGAATCATGTTCAGGTCCTCTTTCAAAGTTGTATAAATTATGGCCCTAGGGTCAAAATTGGCCCTGCCACAGGGATGGACAGTTTTCAATAGAAACATATTGAGAACACTTTGAAAATCCTCTTCTCTTAAACTGAAAGGTTAGTCTCAGCTTTCATATTTGGCACATAGCATCATGTTCAGGTCCCCTACAAGTTTTTGCCAGGGCCGGCTAGTTTTCTATAGAAACATATAGTGAAAACTTTGAAAATCTTCTCCTCTGGTTGTCTGGTGAGCGCTTCAGGGCCATTCTGGCCCTCTTGTTTAAAAAATAGTATCACCTTATATGGAAATCAAGATCTGAAGCACAGATTAGAAACACTTACAAGGCATGTTGAATCAGAGAAAGTTTGCAAGTGGGCGTATTATGTACCGTATGTGGTACTCTTGTTGAAGCTTGGTAATGTTCATATATATAGGAATAAAACATGTTGAAGTTAATAAATTACATCAGACTTTGGAAAATAAGCAAAATTAGTTGCGTTTAAAAAATAAGGAAAATTGTTTGCTAGTCTACTGTAACTGACAGAGGCTCATCAGCCATTCACAGAAATATGTTGTAAAATTCCAATATGTGTACAGGATGTACTCATTTCCATGTATATGTAGGTAAACTTTTATACAGTGGACTTTTGTTTCAGTTTCAACTGACCCATTAGGTCATTTTTTGTGCACACTTAATTAATATTCATGATGTTGTTCAGAAGTAGGATTTGGAGCCAGCTGGACCCTTGCCGAACACATCCATTGATTTTCATAAAAAAAATTATGAGGTTTTCCATTTAGAGAGGGTTTTTATACGCCCACCTAATAAAGGTGGTCGTATATTGTCGTGGCCCTGTCCGTTCGTTCGTTCGTTCGTTCGTTCGTACGTTCGTTCGTTCGTCCGTCAACATTTTGTTTGTCCGCTGTTTTCTGGGAAAACTATTTGACAGATATTGATGAAACTTCACACAAATGTTAAATGCATCAAGATCTGAGGCTGAGTTGATTCTGAGGTTCATTTGATTTTTCATTTCAGAGTTATGGCCCTTGTCCTTAAAAAATATGCAAATAGTTTGTCCGCTGTTTTCTGGGAAAACCATTTGAGAGATATTAATGAAACTTCACACAAATGTTTAATACATCAATATCTGAAGCTGAGTCGATTCTGAGGTTCATTTGATTTGTCGTTTTGGAGTTATGTCCCTTTTACTTAAAACATAATGCAAATACATGCAAATAGTTTGTCCGCTGTTTTCTGGGAAAACTATTTGAGAGATATTAATGAAACTTCACACACATGTTAAATGCATCAAGGTCTGAAGCTGAGTCAATTCTGAGGTTCATTTGAATTGTCGTTTCAAAGTTATGGCACTTTTACTTAAAAAATAATGCAAATACATGCAAATAGTTTGTCCGCTGTTTTCTGGGAAAACTATTTGACAGATATTAATGAAACTTCACACAAATGTTTAATGCATCAAGATCTGAAGCTGAGTTGATTCTGAGGTTCATTTGATTTTTCATTTCAGAGTTATGGCCCTTGTCCTTAAAAAATATGCAAATAGTTTGTCCGCTGTTTTCTGGGAAAACTATTTGAGAGATATTAATGAAACTTCACACAAATACTTAATGCGTCAAGATCTGAAACTGAATTGATTCTGAGGATCATTTGATTTTTCATTTCATAGTTATGGCCCTTGTCCTTAAAAAATAATGCAAATTCATTGTTTGCTGTTTTCTGGGAAAACTATTTGAGAGATATTAATGAAACTTCACAAAAATGTTTAATGCATCAAGATCTGATGCTGAGTCGATTTTGAGGTTTATTTGATTTTTCGTTTCGGAGTTATGGCCCTTTTACTTAAAAAAATGCAAATATATGCAAATAGTTTGTCCGCTGTTTTCTGGCAAAACTGTTTGACAGATATTAATGAAACTTCATACACATGTTTAATGCATCAAGACCTGAAGCTAAGTCGATTCTGAGGATCATTTGATTTGTTGTTTCGGAGTTATGGCCCTTGCACTTAAAAAAATAATGCAAATCTATGCAAATATGAGGATGGCCATAACCTTTTCATTTGAAATGATATTTACTTCAATTTTTTTATATGGTTAAACCTTAATGTGAATTTTCACATATATTGCGGGGTTTTGATATGTCATTTTATTCTAAAGTTGAACTTTGTGTGTTCGTTGCTTTGTTAGTCAGTCAACTTTTAGTTTGTCTGTTGTTTTCTGGGAAAACTATTAAAATGATATAAATGAAACTTAACACAAATGTTTTAAGCAACAAAATTTGAAGCTGAGTTTATTTTGAGGTTCATTCAGTTTGTCTTTACAGAGTTATGGCCATTGCACTTTACAAAAATCTGCAAAAATGAGAATTAACTGTAACTTTTTTATTTCATAAGATATTCACTTCATTTTTTTAAAGAATAGTATCACCTTAATATGGAAATCAAGATCTGAAGCACAGATTAGAAAATTTCAACACTTGTAAGGCATGTTGAATCAGAGAAAGTTTGCAAGTGGGCGTATTATGTACCGTATGCGGTACTCTTGTTTTAGGATTTAGCTATCATTTATACCTGCAGTATATTAATGTACTGTGATTCTTTATTATACCATATGAAACCAGGGATGTTTCATTTTAGTAGACAGTGTAGAATCAGATGTTACATTAGTTAACCCATTCCCTCATAGGCTATATTTAGACCAACCTCTTTGAATACTATTTATGGAGGAAAGGGTTAAGCAAACAAAACAGACCCTTTAATCTGAGTTTACTCTGTTAGCAAAAAGTGTTAACCCATTCCCGCATATTGATGCCTTTGTTAAAGTAACTTTTTGAAACCGTTGTGATAAAGCATTTGCTCCATAGATGCAATTATTGTATTTATCACAATCCTCAAAAACTATACAATTCTAAGATTTTCCTTTTTTTAGCTCACCAGAGCACAAAGTGCTCAGGGTGAGCTTTTGTGATTGCCTGATGTCCGTCGGCGTGCATCGTCCGTCTTCAACAATTTGAACCTTTAAAAATCTTCTCCTCTGAATCTACAGGGTTCTCAGCTTTCATCTTTCGCACATAGTATCATCTTTAGGTCCTCTACAAAAGTTATATAAATTATGGCCCTGGGGTCAAAATTGGCCCCGCCCCAGGGGTGCCTTGTTTTCTATAGAAACATATAGTAAAACTTTGAAAATCTTCTCCTCTGAAACCAGAAGGTTCTCGGCTTTCATATTTGGCACATAGCATCATGTTCAGGTCCTCTACAAAAGTTATATAAATTATGGCCCCGGGGCAAAAAATGGCCCCGCCCCAGGGGTGGGCAGTTTTCAATAGAAACAAATATTGAAATCTTTGAAAATCTTCTTCACTGAAACTGGAAGGCTCTCAGCTTTCATATATGGCACATATCATCATGTTCAGGTCCTCTACAAAAGATATATAAATTATGGCCCTGGGGTCAAAATTGGCCCCTCCCCATGGGTGGGCAGTTTTGAATAGAAACAAATAGTGAAATCTTTGAAAACCTTCTCTTCTGAAACTGGAAGGCTCTCAGCTTTCATATTTGGCACAGAGCATCATGTTCAGGTCCTCTACAAAAATTATATAAATTATGGCTCGGGGTCAAAATTGGCCCCGCCCCAGGGGTGGGCAGTTTTCAATAGAAGCAAATAGTGAAAATTTTGAAAACCTCCTCTGAAACTTGAAGGTTCCTAGCTTTTATATTTGGCGCATAGCATCATGTTCAGGTCCTCTACAAATTTTATATAAGTTATGGCCCCAGGGTCAAAATTTGGCCCGCCCCAGGGGTGGGCAGTTTTCAATAGAAACAAATAGTGAAATCTTTGAATATCATCTTCTCTGAAACTAGAAGGTTCTCAGCTTTCATATTTTGGACATAGCATCATTTTCAGGTCCTCTACAAAAGTTATATAAATTATGCCCCTGGGGTCAAAATTGGCCCCGCCCCAGGGGTAGCCAGTTTTCAATAGAAACATATAGTGAAAACTGAAAATCTTCTCGTCTGAAACTGGAAGGTTCTCAGCTTTCATATTTCGCACATAGCATCATGTCCAGGTCCTCTACAAAAGTTATATAAATTGTACCTTTGGGTCAAAATTAGCCACGCCCCAGGGCAGGCTAGTTTTCGATAGAAACATATAGTGAAAACTTTGAAAATCTTCTCTTGATTGTCTGGTGAGCGCTTCAGGGCCATTCTGACCCTCTTGTCTAGTACATGTACATTCTTCTTTTCAGTAGATTTATTCAAAACAGGTTGGGCCTAAGATAGCCTATGAGGGAAAGGCATATGATCTATGTAAATTAGTCTTGGTCAAAACTATTGTAACATTTCATAGAGACATTGTGACAAATTTTACAAGGAGTTTAGATCCAGAGGTTTTGATCAGAATAATCTCGATTGAAAATGGATGACATTTTGATCTTGTTTAACCCTTTCCTCCATGACTACTCATGTAAGAAATAATGATGGCATGAATAGTAATTATACTCCCCCAAAGTTTGAGAGGGGTATATAGGAGTCTGTGTTGTTGGGTCTGTCTGTCCGTGGCACAACCTGGCACAGTGAGCACTCTAGTCGTCACAATTTTAGTGCAATCTTTATGAAACTTGGTCAGAATGAATATCTCGATAAAATCTCAGATGGGTTTGAAAGTGGGTAATGTGGGGTCTAAAACTAGGTCAAATAGTAGGAAAACATTGTGAACACACTAGAGGTCACATTTTCAGACCAATCTTCATGAAACTTGGTCAGAATGATTGTTTAAATAAAATCTCAGAAATGTTTGAAAGTGGGTTATGTTGGGAGAATGTCTTGATATAAATGTCTTGATAAAATTGCAGATGGGTTTGAAAGTGGGTCACGTGGGGTCAAAAACTAGGTCACAAGGTCAAATAGGAAAACATTGTGAACACAAGAGGTCACATTTTCAGCCTAATCTTCATGAAACGTGGTCAGAATGATTGGTTTAATAAAATCTCAATAGAGTTTGAAAGTGGGTTATGTGGGGTTAAAATCTAGGTCACTGTGTCAAATAGTAGAAAAACCTTGTGAACACTTTAGTGGTCGCATTTGTAGCCGAATCAGAATTATTTTTTAATAAAATCTTGGACAAGTTTGAAAGTGGGTCGTGTGTGGTCAAAAACTAGGTCACTAGGTCAAACAGAAAAACCTTGTGATGACTCTAGTAGTCACATTTTTTTGTCCAATTCTTGTGAAACTTGGCCAGAATGATTATATCAATAATAATAATAATGATAGAATCTCTGACAAGAGCGCAAATTGGTCATGTGGGGTCAAAAACTAGGTTACTAGTTTGATTTGCGATCAAGGCAGCTGAGCGGGGTATTCAATCACCTGTAGTGATAATTCTAGTTAGATTAGTTGTTATAAAGCACATTGACACAGGAATGTTTGGCCATACTATTGAATCATCTATACCATATCATAAGCAAGCAAAGCAGATCTTGATTAGTCGGCTTCTATAGGAGCTGTCTGATTTGGGTCTACTCTGTTTGGAAAGGCATATTTATGGAGTAAAGGGGTAATGAACGGAAATGAGAACATTTTATTGTAAAGATGGAAGCAGACATTTTGAAAAAGCCTTAACCCTTTACTGCTTGAATAATCATGCAAAAATCTGTCACTTCATGAATATTTATTGACAGAATTTTTGCAATGGTACTGAAACAAGGGACCTTTTGGCCATACCAAAAACTTTAGACTATGTCTGATCAGCGTCTGCTCCGTTAGTTTATGATATGATGTAGATATGATTCTACAGATACTGTCATGGCCAAACATTCATGTGTCCATGTTCTATTATTACAGTTAATCTAATTAATATTCATGAGGTCATTTTATTTCTTACATGAATATTCATGAGGTAAAGGGTTAATAAATGTGATATGCAATAGTTTTGTGCCGAGTCCTTGAATATTTTGTGTTTCAGAAAACATAGGTTAGGCAAACATGTAGACCCCCTACACCATTTCTCATGCTGAGTTCACAAGTATTCAGACAGACTGCTCTGTTTGCTTTTGATCAATTATTGAATATGATAGAGATCTGTCTCAGTCAAGCATATGCTAGCTGTTTTAAAAATAATCTACAGTAATTGATAATCATGATGTCATTATTTCTTTCATGAATATTAAATAGGGAAAGGGTTAAGCAAATAGTTGGGACCCAGAAGGAGCAGTTTGCTCAGGGTCTATACTATTTACGTCTATGTCATTCTGCTTTAATGTTAGCAAAAGGTGCTAAATTGACTTGTTCAGCTTTACTAACCCATTTAGAAAAAGCATTTGGATGTCTGAATACCTTGGGTAATTAGTGAAGGAATACTTCAAATGTTAGTTTTAGTTTTTAATTTTCCATGTGGTGTCTGGTCAGAATCTACACATTTTACAAAGCCTCAATTTCTAATTATTATTTTCTAATTGTGCAGCTCATTTAGACAGGTAGTTTACATGTATATTTAAAACTATTAATCTTTAGCATGCTGCATGTTTAATTTTTTTATACGGCCATCTTCAGACGGAACGTATCATGTGAAACCCTGCAGCGGGCAGGCGTCTCGATTCGTTTCTGGACGATAACTTTAGTTCTGTCCGATCTTCCTGAAACTTCACATGTGCATTGATATCAATGAGGGCAGGATCAATATTGAATATGGGCTTCACTCGACCAAGGTCAAGGCCATTTTTTCTGAAAATATATTGTGGCGGGCAGGCATCTCTATTCGTTTCCAGACGATAACTTTAGTTTTGTATGTCCGATCTTCGTGAAACTTCACATGTGCATTGATATCAATAAGGGCAGGAACCCTATTGAATATGGGCTTTGCCCAACAAAGGTCAATGTCATTTTTTTCTGAAAAGTATATTGTGGTCGGCGGGTGTCTTGATTCGTTTTCGGACGATGAGTTTAGTTTTGTATGTCCGATCTTTATGAAACTTCACATATGCATTGATATCAATGAGGGCAGGAACCCTATTGAATATAGGTTTTGCTTGACCAAGGTCAGGGTCATTTTTTTCTGAAAATATATTGTTTTTAGCTCACCAGAGCACAAAGTGCTCAGGGTGAGCTTTTGTGATCGCCTGATGTCCGTCTGCGTGCGTCGTCCGTCGTTCGTCGTCAACAATTTTAACCTTTAAAGTTCTTCTCCTCTGAATCTACAGGGGTCTCAGCTTCCATCTTTGGCACATAGCATCATCTGTAGGTCCTTTACAAAAGTTATATAAATTATACCCCTGGGGTCAAAATTGGCCCTGCCCCAGGGGTTTTCAGTTTTCAATAGAAACATATAGTGAGAACTTTGAGCATCATCTCCTCTAAAACTAGAAGATCCCCAGCTTTCATATTTGGCACATAGCTTCAACTTCAGGACTTCTACAAAAGTTATATAAATTATGCTCCTGTGGTCAAAATTGGCTACACCCCCGGGTGGCAAGTTTTCTAGCAAACTTGAAGCTGACTGCACTTTTAAGCATCTTATCTTTACTGTCTCATAAACAGGTTATCAGGTTAAGCATCAGAGAGGGAGAGAGTGGCTATTTTTAGTGCACCTGTACTGCTGGTAGTAGCTGTAGTAGACAGAGATCTTAACCCTTTGCCTGTTCTGTGTTTATTATTAATTTGAATGCCTATTGCATATTCATGAACAAAATAGTTAAAGTGAAGTATGGAAGGTGAAACATTGTAGCATTTTTTTTCCAAATTTCACAACCTACTGAATATTCATAGACAAAATAGTTATAATGGATTATTGTAGGTAGAACATTGTAGCCATTTTAGAAATTAAAGGAACAGATCTGTCAAATTCCATTAACAAACAGAGCAGACCCTGATCAGATGGCTCCTATAGGAGGCATCTGATCTGGTCTACTGATTTTCAAATGTGTGAAAACACGTTCATATGAGGGAAGGGTAAATTAATAATAGTGATTGGCATTATGACATAACCTGCCCTGCAGTTCAGAAGAAGGGTAAATCATGTAAAGGCTCCAGAATGCCAAATTAAAGATTTTAAATAAATTATGAAATAATTTTTAACATGAAATTGTATTACTTTTCAGTCAAATTATGCTCAGCAGTGATAGGGTTTCTGTCATCTGTAATTTGTTTGTCTGAAAAATTAACACTTTCAATGGCCCTCTTGTCTATAGAAACGTATAGTGAAAACTTTGAAAATCTTCTTTTCTGAATCTACAGAGTTCTCAGCTTTCATATTTGGCTCATAGCACCATTTTCCGATCCTCTACAAAAGTTTTATAAATTATGCCCCTGTTGTCAAAATAGGCCCCACCCCAGGGTTGGTCAGTTTTCAATAGAAACAATTTTATAGTGCAAACTTTGAAAATCTTCTCCTTTGAAACTGGAATGTTCTCCGATTTCATATTTGGCACATAGCTTCATATTTACAAAAGTTATATACATCTACAAAAGTTATATATTGTGTCCCTAGGGTCAAAATTGGCACTGCCCCAGGGACGGTCAGTTTTCAATAGAAACATATCTGATTGTCTGGTGAGCGATGTCAGGGCCATTCTGGCCCTCTTGTTCTGTAGAATTTTCCTGATTATGGAGGATAACTTTGCCCAACAAAGGTCAATGTCATTTTTTTTCTGAAAAATATATTGTGGTCGGTGGGTGTCTTGATTCGTTTTCGGATGATTTTTTGTAGTTTTGTATGTCCGATCTTCATGAAACTTCACATGTGCATTGATATTAATGAGGGCAGGAAACTTATTGAATATAGGTTTTGCCCGACCAAGGTCAAGGTAAGGTTTTTCTGTAGAATTTTCAGTTTCTGGATGATAACTTTAGTTCTGTATGTCCAATCTTCCTGAAACTTCACATGTGCATTGATATTAATGAGGGCAGGAACCCTATTGAATATGGACTTTACCAGACCAAGGTTATGGTCACTTTTCCGAAAAATAGTTTGTTTTTCAGTAGTATATTTTCCGTTTAGGGACTTGTATAGATTAAAGGTAAATTTTTTTTATTAATTTCCGTTAACTATTACTACCTGATATGGAGTAATGGCCATTCAACTGAAGACATTTGATAGGCGCATTTTGTGACATTTTGGCACTCTTGTTTACATTTGCAAATACAGTAAAACCTCTCTATAACGACCACTAAATTACATCAAGTATTTTGTGTTAAAGGCAGGTGGATGCTTAAAGCAAGGTGAAAGTAAAACAGAACGCTCCTATAGGAGCGTTCTGTTTTACTTTCACCTTGCTTTAAGCAACTACCTGCCCAAAATATCAATTAACACGTACAATTTAATGGTCGTTATAGAGAGGTTTAACTGTAGTTTTGGTTCAAATGAGATGTACACAGAGCAACAGATAAAGGTGCATACTCAAATATAGTAGAACCCATCTAATGGGACCACTTAAAAATAATCAAAGCAGGTGATTGCTTAATGCAGGATGAAAGTTATGCACAAAGCTCCTGTCTGCATAATTTTCGTCCTGTATTAAGCTACCATCTGCCTCTGACACCCAGAATTATGCCCTTTTTGGTGGTCGTATTAGAGGGGTCTTTCTGTACCAAGTGTCCTTTCTCCACCAAACCCTATGTTGTGACTTCTCTTTAGAATCGTCTCAAAAGAGACAATTCTAAAGAGGGATCACTACATAGAGTTAGAAGAAGAAAAAAACGTTATTCTTGAAAATGTTTGGATTTGTACATCTTATCTGGACCTCTTTGGACAGAAACTTGGTGTCTCATCAGGATTCAAACCATTTGACACTGACTCGGATCATGTAAGTGAAAAAGAAATTTCAGGAAAAACATGTATACGTTAAATTTCGGAGGGGACAGTATTTTCTGTCTACAAACATCTACTCATCTTCCCTTAACTCCATAAATACTCCTTTACAAACAGAGTGGACCCAGTTCAGACTTCTCCTCACCTGTAGAAGCCACCTGACCAGGGTCTACCTTGTTTGCTTATGAAATGCTTTAGATATGCAATATATGCAAAAATAAACTTATTGATGTCATTATTTCTTACATATTTATTCATGGAGAAAAAGAATAAGTGGATTAATTTTTAACTTTAGACTGCGTCTGCTCTGTTTGCTTATTGAATTACAGTAAAACCTCTCTATAATGACCACTAAATTACATCAAGTATTTTGTGCTAAAGGCAGGTGGATGCTTAAAGCAAGCTCCTATAGGAGCGTTCTGTTTTACTTTCACCTTGCTTTAAGCAACCACCTGCCCAAAATACCAACTAATTAACACAGCTTAGTGGTCATTATAGAGAGGTTTTACTGTATATAGTTTCTGTCAAGGCCAAAAATAATGTTTCATATGGCAATTACAGAAACGGCTAATAAATATTCCTGATGGCATTATTTCTTACAAAAGGTAAAGGTTATCTTTTAAGATGTAGCTTGTTTAAGACATTTAGTGAATCTTTCATTTAATTATGTAACATAGGATAGTGCTAACATCATCTATGACCTTCAACATGCTATGACAAATTGATCATGACAGGGGAAAAAAACTTTTAGTGTGGTCAAAAAGTGGAGTCATTTCAGCATTTAAGTAGATATTAACCTGTTTATTGCTAATAAAAAAATTCTGAAAAGAAAAATACTTGGAGTAAAAAAGTACATAAAGTTGGATCATGCAACATTTTGAAAACCATGATTTGCATAGCTTGCTAAAATGTAACCTTCAACCTTTGACTTGCATGTTTAAGGTTACAAAGTAACAGTAAGTTGGATCATGCAACATTTTGAAGGCAATGTCTTGCATAGCTTGCTAAAATGTAACCTTCGACCTTAGACTTGCATGACTCTCATTTGTAAACAGATCAAATGGCAAGTAGCTGTTTGACCCTTGGCCATTTGTCAGTCAAGAAATGGACCAGTGGTCAGCCAAGCAAACAGAGCAGACATTGACTGGATGGCTTCTACTGGAGCATCTAATCTGGCTCTGCTCTGTTTGCAAAGACCTGAAATGGAGTGTCAGATATGAAGTTAAGATCAAATGGCAAGTAGCTGTTTGACCCTTGGCCATTTGTCAGTCAAGAAATGGACCAGTGGTCAGCCAAGCAAACAGAGCAGACATTGACTGGATGGCTTCTACTGGAGCATCTAATCTGGCTCTGCTCTGTTTGCAAAGACCTGAAATGGAGTGTCAGATATGAAGTTAAGAATATGAGAATTTCCTGCTACAAAGGTCAGGTATTGTTTTTGATTTTGTCGATTTTGTACTTCTACATTTATAGATGAACATGTAACTTTATTAAAGGAATATGTTACTATACTGTTGTGTGATATCTGCTTTTTCAAGTATCCTGAGCATGACAAACCACTAAAGGGAAATGACGGACAGTTGCAAACACATGATTATCCTTGCAAACAGTTTGGGTTGAGATGGGAAGTCTCGTAAATCATATTCTACTCAGGATTGACCATTTCTCTCATATAAAGGACTTTTGGCACCTTTGCAAATAGAGAAGAGCTTGATTAGACGGATCTACTCTCTTTGTTTATGAAGTAATAAATATATGATTCTGCAGTTTCTGAAATGGTTAAAAAGCTACATGTCAATGCCCAATATACACATTCAGATAATTAATATTCATGAGTCATTGTACAAATATTCATGAGGGAAAGGGTTAAAACTGTTCAACACTGATTATCTTTTGAAAAGAAATGGATTAAATTCCTTCATTAAATCTTAATATAAACAAATATGACGAAAACCTCACTCAGCATGCTAAAGGTTATAATTGAAATCTGTACCTGAGATTTACTGCCACTTTTATTGTTATCCCCTGCTGAAGGCGGAGAGATATAGGTTTGGCATTTTTAGCTGACCAGAGCACAAAGTGATCAGGGTGAGCTTTTGTGATAGCCTGATGTTCGTCGGCGTGTGGTGTGCGTCAGTTGTCAACAATTTGAACCTTTAAAAATCTCCTCTGAATCTACAGGCTTCTCAGCTTTCATCTTTGGCACATAGCATCATCTTTAGGTCCTCTACCAAATTTTTATAAATTATGTCCTTGGGGTCAAAATTGGCCCCACCCTAGGGGTGGCCAGTTTTCTATAGAAACATAGTGAAAACTTTGAAAATATTCTCCTCTGAAACTTGAAGGTTTTCAGCTTTCATATTTGGCATATAGCATCATGTTCAGGTCCTCTACAAAAGTTATATAACTTATGCCCCTGTTGTGAAATATGGCCCCGCCCCAGAGTTGGCCAGTTATCTATAGAAACATAGCGAACACTTCGAAAATCTCCTCTGAAACTGGAAGTTTCTTGGCTTTCGTATTTGGAACAATGTTTAGCATCAACTTTATGTCTTCTACAAAAGTTATACAAATTATGTCCTTGGGGTCAAAATTGACCCCCGCCACAGGAGTGGCCAGTCTTGTATAGAAACACATAGCGAAAACTTTGAAAATATTCTCCTCTGAAACAGGAAGGTTCTCGGCTCTCATATTTTGCAAATGGCATCATGTCCAGGTCCACTACAAAAGTTATAAAAATTATGTCCCTTCGGTCAAAATTGACCTCGTCCCAGGGGTGGCCAGTGTTCTATAGAAACACATAGTGAACACTTTGAAAACCGTCTCATCCAAAACTGGAAGGTTCTCAGCCTTCATATTTGGCACATAGCATCATGTTTAGGTCCTCTACAACAGTTATACAAATTATGTCCCTTGGGTCAAATGTGATCCGCCCAAGGGGTGGCCAGTTATCTATAGAAACACAGTGAAAACTTTGAAAATCTTCTCTGAAACTGGAAGTTGCTCAGCTCTCATATTTGGCAAATAGCATCATGTTCAGGTCCTCTACAAAAGTTATATAAATTATGCCCCTGGGGTCAAATGTGGCCCGCCCCAGGGGTGCATTATTTTATATACATGTAGAAACATATTGTGAAAACTATGAAAAAAATCTCTATGAACCTTGAAGGTTCTAAGCTTTCATATTTAGTACATAGCATCATCTTGAAGTCCTCTACAAAAGTTTTACGAATTATGCCCCTGGGGTAAAATGAGGCCCCACCCTGCTGGCCAGTTTTCTATAGAAACAAGAAAATTTTCAGTTCGATTTTAATACTATTGGGGATGGTATGTTGTCAAAAGTTTTGACCAGAAATATCTCTTCTGACATGGTGGCTGACCTTGGAATTATCTGCTTTATGCCACGAAATTACAGTTGAACTTCGATATCTCGAACTCGGATAACTCGAACTTCGGGATATCTCGAACTAAAAGTTCGGTCCTTCCAAAACTTACAATACAGAATTGCTCTTAAATATATCACTACGGATATCTAGAAACACATGTGACAGCTTAATGCAGGTGTAAAGTAATGCTGAAAGCTCCTGTACTTTACACCTGCATTAAGCTGTCAACTTCAGAAATTGTCCAGATTAGAAATCCGATATCTCGAACTTCTCGAACTAATTTGTATAGTCCCTTGGAGTTCGAAATATCGAAGTTCAACTGTATATCATTTGTATCGGGTTCACCCTTTACTACATGAAGATTTCGAGGGCTTGGTGCAAAACTATTCTAACTCCGTCACTTTGTGAAGGAGTTAGAATAGTTTTGCACCAATCCCTCGATTTATGTAAGACTAAGAAATGATGACATTATGCATTATAATAACCCATGGACACAGGGATGTGTGGCCCGGGCAGAAACTGTAGAATCATATCTCTATGATATATGCTAACAGAGCAGAACCTGATCAGATGGCTCCTAAAGGGGCCGTCTGATCTGAGTGTACTCTGTTTGCAAATGGGTAGAAGCGTGTATTTATGGAATAAAGGGTTAAGAACTCTGTTTTTGTGGTATTTACATGTTCAATGTTGAATGTATAAATTTAACATCAAAGAAATTCGTTTTTTATCACATAAATATTTTGTTTACTGTCCAGAAGTTTCTTAGCCCGGTAAATGTCATCGCATGTTGACAACTGCAAGGATTTTTCTGTGATATCGCAAGAAGATGGTAGTAAGGACTGAACCCTACTACATGTAATTACCTTTGGTGCTACTACAGAAACTTATCAAGCTTTACACTGTTTGTCAAGTCAATCAAACAAATACAATCGTTAACCCTTTACTTCATATTCATGGAAGAAGTAATGACAACATGAATATTAATTGGCTGGTGTTTTTATAATGGCATACTAACACAGAATATCTTTCAGAAATTGTAGCATGATATCTATATGTAAGCAAACAAGAGCCGTGAAACGTGTGCAATATTACAGGTATTTCAATACGTACCTTAACTCCTTCCCTGTTCTATGTTTATTCCAAATTTCAATACCTACTCAATATTCATAGACAAAACATTTTTAATGAAATATGGAGGGTGGAACATTATTCCCATTTTGGAAAGTAAAGACACATACCTTTCAAATTCTGTTATCAAACAGAGCAGACCCTGATCAGATGGCTCCTATAGGAACCATCTGATCTGGGTCTTCTCTGTTTGCAAATGCGTGAAAACACATTTATATGAAGGAAATGATTAACTCTTAGCATGTTAGAAGCTATTTGTGAGTATCTAAGCAAACAGTTTGGAACCATATGAAATGCCGAGTAACCTGTGTTTCATCAGGATCCAGGCTCTTTGACCTTCTGGGCCCCTGCTTATAAAGCTTTTAGTTGAGTCTGAGTTTCGTTCTCAAGCTTTTGATTGGTCAGATTTGAGTTCTCAAGCTTTTGATTGGTCAGATTGGAGCCAGAGGCTCAAATCTGACCAATCAAAAGCTTGAGAACGTACGCAGACTCAACTAAAAGTTTTATAAGCAGGGACCCAGGTAGTTCTGAAAACCATTTGAAAATTGTAGCAGACAGCATTTTTTTGCAGATGACAATTACTTACTGTGCAAACCACTGGGGTACGACACGTTTGAGTCAGTCTATGTATAGATAGAAATATATATATACATATACTGACTCAAGCGTGTCTTACCCCTGTGGTGCAAACAGTTAGACTATAGCTCATTAACCCATTCGTCCATGAATATTTATGTAAGACGTGAATATTAATTAGATTTATTTATAAAGTGGCATATGAACGCATGGGATTGTTTTAACAAAGCGGAAACTGTAGATTCAGATCTATATATCATAAGCAAACAGAGCAGATCCTGATCAGATGGGTATTACAGGAGCCGTCTGATCTGGGCCTACTCAGTTTGCAGAGGCATAGAAAGGAAGGCGTATATGGAGTAAAGAGTTGAAATGTCTCAACTATGAGATTGCAGAAATGAATACAATTACATCTGAAATATAATCCTTATCTGGAGGACATATAGTTAGTACAGAGCAATAAATAAAGATGCAAATAATAAAATCTTCATTAATTTCTCCACCAAATTCTGTTCTGTGACGTCTCTGTAGAAGCGTCTTAAAAAGATGATATTATAAAGTGGTCACAACATAAGGTTGATGACCAGTAGGCCTATGTTTTATTTAGCTGAAGTTCTTTTGGGTAGCAGAAAACCACATAAGAAAATGATTGTCAAAAATTCGAATCATGTCATACTAATATTGACATATTGAATTCATGGAAAGCGTTTGTGCATTTGCCGATGTTATCAGATTCTTTGAAATCAAAAGTAGCAATGCAAAAGGAGAAAGTTGCAGACTCGGTTTTATTGAGTCTGTTCATAGTTCCTTTCGAAGTAATACAAAATAGATAATTCCGTTCGTAGTAATACAAAATAGATCTGCGCCAATTCCATTTATCATTTTAAGTAGAGTGAGAAGGCATGTTGAATAACTTAGAAGTACTAAAACGACTGCAAATATGTGTTCAGCTGAGCTGACCACTGGCACTAAATCGAAAAAGACTAGTTTATTCATAACCCCAATACATTTAACCCTTTCCTTCTTGTAAACGTTTTTGTAAACAGTAGACCCAGATCAGACGGCTCCTATTGGAACCTCTGATCAGGGTCTGCTCTATTTTGCTTATGGAATGTGTTTCTTTACTTTCTAAAATGGCAACAATAATCAGGGTCTGTTCTGTTTACTCATGGAATTTGAAAGGTATGTTACTTTGCTTTCTGAAATGGCTACATTGTTCATCCACCCTCCATATTTCAATAAAACCATTTTGTCCATGATTATTCAGTAAGTATTGAAATTTGAAATAAATATAGATAAATATAGAACGGAAGGGTTAACTCTTTCTCTCATATACACGTGTTTTCACGCATTTGTAAACAGAGTAGACCCAGATCAGACGGCTCCTGATACGTCTGATCAGGGTTTGCTCTGTTTGTTAATAGAATTTGATATATCTGTTTCTTTGCTTTCTAAAATGCCTATAATGAAACACATTCGTATTTCTTTATAACCATTTTGTTAATGAATATTCAGAAGGTAATGAAATTTGGCCTAAATACAGAACAAGTAAAGGGTTAATACACCATGGTAAACCACGCCGCCAACGCCTGCTCAGTTTGGACGAGCATAATCTATATATCGTCTACCAAAGATGTTACAGTAATGTTCAATCACATGTAGGCTGAACCTTTTGTTGAAAAGCGAACGTCGGAATGGAATGAGTGCACTCAGCCTTATTTACCGTTGTGTATTATGTGTATGTGTGTTGTTGCACGTTGTCTTTATTTTCTGAAAATGCAAATAATCATGGTCAGGTCATTCCCTTTAATACCCCTATTCCACACAGACCACGAATCCAACGAATCGCCAAGAATTGATCAATTTCAGATTCGTGACGATTCGTGGAATTTTGTTAATGTTCTGGTCCAGTTAATGACGCTCTACGATTCAGCTACGATACAGGTACGATAGTGTTACGAATATTCGTGGGATTCGGCTGGAATCGCACGAATATTGTAAAGAATTCACTACGATCTACCAGAATCTACTACGAATACTACACGAACGTAAGGAATCAGTTACGAATCAGTTCAGAATACGCCGAATGCATATACGAATGAGGTACGAATAATAATGAATTCTTGACTATTCGTGACAATTCGTTTGATTTTCGATAAGTATATGTATAAAAAGGCACTCAGCCCTGCTTGCAAGGCATCAGTTCTATAATGGATGTTAAACGTAGAGCAGCTGCAGTGTTTAGGCCTGGACTTGGAGTATCAGCACCAGCTGCTGATAGCTAGGAGAAGAGCCCTCAGGTTATGGGTTAGACCGTGACTGACACCACCTAGAAGGTTAGAATACAGTCATTACAACAGACTGATGCAGGAGCTGAGGGTGGAAGATCCAATTACGATTCATAAGAAAGCACTACGAATTAAGTTAACAGTTCAGAGTTAATGAGTTTATAATATCTACGAATGCCTACTAATAAATTACGATTCAATTACGATTCCTAAGAAAGCACTACGAATTTGTTAAGAATTAACTACGATCTTTTGGATTCGGGAGTTCGTGGCCAAAATTTTGAACAGCTCAACACTTTTGTCACGAATTCCCGATTGCTAAAGAATTGCACGAACTGATTACGAATATATACGAATCAGTTAAGAACTGCACGAACTTATTACGATTCCACTACGAACCCTAAAATGTGTCAGTTCGCGGCGATTCGTGGGATTCGTGGTCTGTGTGGAATAGGGGCATCAGGTAAGATTTAGTAATAGCCCGATGTATACCTATTACCGCGAGTATAAATCTTAAATAATATGACAGAGACTTAATGAAATCAATAGTAAATGACCATATTGTGGGTTTTTTTCCTGTTATAAAATATCTTATCGATATGGAACGACATTCTGCCATGCTATTTGCTAAATGCAAAATGCACTAGCCTTTCATAATTTCGCATTTATCCCATCCCAGGGCGTCGGACGTTTGCGCATGTGCGAAATATTGAATTCATACGGGGAAGTCGCGATACACAAGGGATCAGGTAATTCTTCTATATTGTACTAAACTTTATAACATAAGTACATGTAGTATAGACCATAACCTAACATCTGCTTTCTATAAGCGTTTATTGTAGTAACAATTTGTTAGCATTTTGTTCAGTTGCTGATATGGACCGAGTACATTTTACAGAAAATGTCCTTGATTTCCTGTATAAACTTGCGTAGAGTCAGTATGCCAATGGATAAGTGAGCTAAAACCAATGACTAAATCACTCGGCACTCGCATGTATGTTTCGGCTATCTTCGGCTACCGTAAACCGGTTTAAATCTGTAAGTCTAAAACACGCAATAGAAGAAATGGAAGAAATGGAACACAAAACACGCAATGGAAATTTTAAAGTCATTTATAGATCGATTTTAATAGGGTTTTTTCAAGCTGTATAAGTACAATAAGCTAATTTCGATTGAATTAGACGCAACTTAAGCAAGAATTGTCAATAGATAACAATAAAAACGCTTAACCCTTTCCCTCATACAAACGTGTTTTCACGCATTTGCAAACAGAGTAGACCCAGATCAGACGGCTTCTACAAGAGCCGTCTGACCAGAGTCTGCTCTGTTTGCTAATAGAATTTGATAGATCTGGTTCTTTAGTTTCCAGAATGGCTACAATATCCACCCTTCCTTATTTCATTATAACTATTTTGTCCATGAATATTCAGTAGGTATTGAAATTTGAAATAAACACAGAACAGGGGAAGGGTTAATTACTGAACAATTTCCATTTTGCCAGTGGAGAAATGGAGATTTATAGTAGAAATGGAAATGAAATATGCATTTATAAATATGCTGATTTTGTTCATTTTTTCTGGTATTATGACTACTTTTACACGAAGTCTATCGAATTAGATCAAGCTAAGCATCTGTTGTCCATTATTAACTGTGCAATCGTATATTTACTTTAAAAAGTCCATTGCACCACTAGAGAAATGGAAAGAAAACACGCAATTGAAATATTAAAGTCATTTATGGGTTGATTTTAACAGTTTTTAAGCAGTATAGGTACAATAAGGGAATTTCAATTGAATTAGACCAACTAAAAACGAGAATTAGCAATAGATAACCATAAAATCGCATAAATATGTCCATTTCATCAGTCGAGAAATGGAGATTTATAGTAGAAATGGAAATGAAATAGACATTTACATGTTGTTTTTTTGGTCATTTTTTCAGGCATTATGACTACTTTCTTTACACGAATTCTATCGAATTAGACCATGCTGAGTTTCATTTGTCCATTATTAATTGTGCAATCGTGTATTTATTTAATAAAATCCATTCTGCCACTAGAGAAATAGAAGGAAAACACGCAAAGGAAAATTTAAAAGTAATTTCTGGGTAGATTTTAACCGTTTTTTATAAACAATATGGTTACTTTAAGGTAAGATCGATTGAATTCCACCTAATAAAACACGAATTGTCAACAGATAACCATAAAATCGTGTATTTACTGAACATTTTCCATTTCGCCAGTGGAGAAACGGAAAGAAAACACGCAATGGAAGTCCTATGGTGGACTGAGTGGAATTAATGGCAGGCGCAAGCAAACCGCACAAACACAGTCACAATGTGCCGGGAGCCTTCCGTCAGTACATGGCCGGAGACGTTTTGTCCATTCTAAGCATTTCTCTGCGCAGTTAACTGTTCAAAATCAAGCCTAGATCCCAAGATGATGACGGATGATAAAGATGATAATGGTATTGATCATGATAAAGAATTTAATTTACGGCGAATGCTGATTTGAACTTGATTATTACTAGGGTCTCTGTGTTATTTTCCGGTCAAAGTCTAACGTACCCTACCATCTTTCTTTGTTAACTATGCATGGATTTGTGATAGCCTATGACAAGAATTTGCAAACATACACGATCAGGGTGTTAAACAGTTTGGATCCAGATGCGACTCTGATTTAGCGAATACGAACCCAAACAGCCTTACAGTGCGCGTCAATATAAATTGTATGACAATTTATATATGAAAGAGCTGTGGCATGGGTATGTTTTCACGTGGCTAAGGGTGGATGTGTCCCTGTTCTTTCCATCGTGCATTTGAGAGAGAGAGAGAGAGAGGGGGAGGGAGGGAGACAGACAGACAGACAGACAGACAAAGACATAGACATACATACATCCTTTGAAAACATCACTCCTGCTTTACCGGGACTGGGGACCCGGAATAACCTCATTTTGAATAGACCGAATTCCAATTGATAACGCGTCTTAACCGCCTACGGACAGGATTCCAATAAATAACTCAACTGTACATGCCATAGACCGAATTGCAATGGACAACTCACCTATACGGTATAAATGCATGTTTCCAATGGATAGCTCACCTGCACAGGTCATAGACCGAATTCCAATGAATAAATCCCCTTTACGGCCTAAATGCAAAATTCCAATAGACACCTCCCCTATACAGACTACAGGCAGGATTCCAATAAATAACTCAACTGTACATGCCATAGACCGAATTCCAATGGATAACTCACCTATACGGCCTAAATACATGATTCCAGTGAATAACTCACCCGTACAGGTCATAGGCCGAATTCCAATGGATATCTCACATATACGTCCAAAATGCATGTTTCCAATTAATAACTTACCTGTACATACCATAGGCCAAATTCTAGTGGATAACTTTTCTATACGGCCTATATGCATGTTTCGACTGGATAACTCACCTGTACCGGCCATAGACCGAATTCCAATGGATAACTCCCCTGTACGGCCTAAATGCAGAATTCCAATGGATAACTCCCCTATACAGCCAACATATAGGATTCCAGTGAATAACTCACCTGTACAGGCCATAGGTCGAATTCCAATGGATAACTCACCTATACGGCCTAAATGCAGGATTCCAATGAATAACTCACCTATACAGGCCATAGGCCGAATTCCAATGGATAACACCCCTCCAAAACCGCCTACAGGCAGGATATCAATGACTAACTCAACTGTATAGGCCATACACCGAATTCCAATGGATAATTCACCTATACGCCCTAAATGCAGGATTCCAATGAATAACAATGATAACCCATCTATACAGGCCATAGACTGAATTCCAATGAATAACTCACATGTACAGGCCATAGACCGAATTCCAATGGATAACTCACCTATACGTCCTAAATGCAGGGTTCCAATGAATAACTAACCTGTATAGGCCATAGACCGAATTCCAATGGATAACTCACCTATACGCCCTAAATGCATGTTTCAAATGGATAACTCGCCTGTACAGGCCATAGACCGAATTCCAATGGATAACTCACCTATACAGCCTACAGGCAGGATTCCAATGAATAACTTACCTGTGCAGGCCATAGGTCGAATTCCAATGGATAAGTCCCTAAACCGCCTACAGGCAGGATTCCAATGAATACCTCACCTATACAGGCCATAGGCCGAATTCCATTGAATAACTCCCCTTTACGGCCAACAGGAATGATTCCAATGACTAACTCACCTGTATAGACCATAGACCGAATTCCAATGGATAACTCACCTATACGCGTTAAATGCATGTTTCCAATGCATAACTCATCTGTACAGGCCATAGATCGAATTCAAATGAATAACTCACCTGTACAGGCCATAGAACGAATTCCAATGGATAATTCACCTATACGGCCTAAATGCAGGATTCCAATGAATAACTCACCTGTACAGGGTATATTCCGAATTCTAATGGATAACACCCCTATATAGCCTACAGGCAGGATTCCAATGAATAACTCACCTGTACAGGCCATAGGCCGAATTCCAATGGTTAAGTCACCTAAACCGCTTACAGGCAGGATTCCAATGACTAACTCACCTGTATAGGACATAGGCCGAATTCCAATGGATAAGTCAACTAAACCGCCTACATGCAGGGTTCCAATGAATAACTCATCTATAAAGGCCATAGGCCGAAATGCAATGGATAAGTAACCTGTACAAGCCGAATTCCAATGGATAACTCCCCTATACAGCCAACATATAGGATTCCAGTGAATAACTCACCTGTACAGGCCATAGGCCGAATTCCAATGGATAACTCCCCTATATAGCCTACAGACAGGATTCCAATAAATAACTCACCTGTACAGGCCATAGGTCGAATTCCATAGGATAACTCCCCTATACAGCCAACATATACGATTCCAGTGAATAACTCACCTGTACAGGCCATAGGCCGAATTCCAATGGTTAAGTCACCTAGACCGCCTACAGGCAGGATTCCAATGAATAACTCACCTGTATAGACCATAGAACGAATTCCAATGGATAACTCACCTATACGCCCTAAATGCATGTTTCCAATTCAACAGGCCATAAACCGAATTCCAATCGATAACTCTCCTATAAAGCCTACAGGCAGGATTCCAATGAATAACTTACCTGTACAGGCCATAGGCCGAATTCCAATGGATAAGTCCCCTAAACCTCCTACAGGCAGGATTCCAATGAATACCTCACCTATACAGGCCATTGGCCGAATTCCAATGAATAACTCCCCTTTACGGCCTACAGGCAGGATTCCAATGACTAACTCACCTGTATATACCATAGACCGAATTCCAATGGATAACTCACCTATACGCCCTAAATGCATGTTTCCAATGGATAACTTACCTGTACACGCCATAGACCTAATTCCAATGGATAACTCACCTAAATGCCCTAAATGCATGTTTCCAATGGATAACTCACCTGTACAGGCCATAGACCGAATTCCAATGGATAACTCCCCTTTACAGCGTACAGGCAGGATTCCAATGAATAACTCAGCTGTGCAGGCCATAGACCAAATTCCAATAAATAACTTACCTATACGGCCTAAATGCAGGATTCCAATGACTAACTCACCTGTATAGATCATAGACCGAATTCCAATGGATAAGTCACCTAAACCGCCTATAGGCAGGATTCCAATGAATAACCCACCTGTACAGGCCATAGGCCGAATTCCAATTGATAAGTCACCTAAACCGCCTACAGGCGGGAATTCCAATGAATAACTCACCTGTAAAGGCCATAGGCCGAATTCCAATGGATAAGTCACCTGTACAGGCCATAGGCCGAATTCCAATGGATAACTCACCTATACAGCCAACATATAGGATTCCAGTGAATAACTCACCTGTACAGGCCATAGGCCGAATTCCAATGGATAACTCCCCTATATAGCCTACAGATATGATTCCAATGAATAACACACCTGTACAGGCCATATTCCGAATTCCAATGGATAAGTCACCTTAACCGCCTACAGGCGTGATTCCAATGACTAACTCACCTGTATAGGCCATAGACCGAATTCCAATGGATAATTCCCCTATACAGCCTACAGACAGGATTCCAATGAATAACTCACCTATACAGGCCATAGGCCGAATTGCAATAGATAAGTCACCTAAACCGCCTGCAGGCAGGATTCCAATGAATAACTCACCTATACAGGCCATTGGCCGAATTCCAATTGATAAGTCACCTAAACCGCCTACAGGCAGGGTCACCTGTATAGGCCATAGCATGTAAGGTGGAATGACAGTTATTACAGACGGATTTACATACGTTTGAGACATTGTAGCCCCAATATGACCTTTTGGAAATTGAATGACACTATTTAAGGTGGAATGACAGTTATTATAGATGGAATGACATACTTTTGAGACACTGTACCCCCTTATGACCTTTTGCAAATGGAATGACAATATATAAGGTGGAATGACAGTGCTTATAGGTGGAATGACAGGGACATACTTCTGAGACATTGTAGCCCCCATATGACCTTTGGGAAATGGAATGACACTGTTGTAAGGTGGAATGACAGTTATTATCGGCGAAATGATATACCTCTGAGGCATTGTAGCCTACATATGACCTTTTGGAAATGAAATGACACTACATGTATTTAGTATTTAAGGTGGAATGAGGGTGCTTATAGGTGGAATGACATACTTCTGATACTTTGTAGGCTCGATATGACCTTTGGGAAATGGAATGACACTGTTGTAAGGTGGAATGACAGTGTTTATATGTGGAATGACATGTCTTTGAGACTTTGTAGCCCCAATATGACATTTTGGAAATGGAATGACACTGTTGTAAGGTGGAATGACAGTTATTATAAGTGGGTGGAATAACATATTTTTGAGACATTATAGCCTCTATATGACCTTTTGGAAATGGAATGTCACTATTCTAAGGTGGAATGACTGTTATTATAGGCGGAATAACATACTTTTGAGACATTGTAACCCCTATATGGCCTTTTGGAAATGGAATGACACTGTTCCAATGTGGAATGACTGTTGTTATAGGTGGAATGACATACATTTGAGACATTGTAGCCCCCATGTGTCCATTTGGAATAGGAATGACACTATTTAAGGTGTAATGACAGTGTTTATAGATAGAATGATAGGGACATACTTCTGATACATCGTAGCCCCAATATGACATTTTGGAAATGGAATGACACTGTTGTAAGGTGGAATGACAGTTATTATAGGTGGAATGACATATTTTTGAGACATTGTAGCCTCCATATGACCTTTTGGCAATGGAATGTCACTACATGTATTTAAGGTGGAATGACAGTTATTATAGACGGAATACTATTGAGCCATTGTAGCCCCCATATGACCATTTTGAAATTAATTGGCACTGTAAGATGGAATGACAGTTATTATAGGTGGAATGATATACTTCTGAGACTTTGTAGCCCCCATTTGACATTTTGGAAATGGAACGACACTGTTGTTAGGTCGAATGGAAGTGATTATTGGCGTAAGACATACTTTTGAGACATTGTAGCCCCCATATGACATTTGGGAAATGGAATGACACTATTGTAAGGTAGAATGACAGTTATTATAGACCAAATGACGCACTTTTGAGACATTGTAGCCCCCAAATAACCTTTTGGAAATGGAATGACACTATTTAAGGTGGAATGACAGTTATTATAGGTGGAATAACATATCTTTGAGACTTTGTAGCCCCGATATGACATTTGTAAATGGAATGAAACTGTTTTAAGGTGGAATGACAGTTATAATGGATGGAATTACATATTTTTAGACATTGTAGCCCCGAAATGACATTTGGGAAATGGAATGACACTGTTGTAAGGTAGAATATATGCGGAATGACATACTTTTGAGACATTGTAGCCGCTATATGACCTTTTGGAAATGGAATGACACTATTTAAGGTGGAATTGCAGTGCTTATAGGCTGAATGACATACCTCTGAGATTTTGTAGCCCCGAATGACATTATGGGAATGGAATGACACTGTTTTAAGGTGGAATGACAGTTAATATAGGTGGAATGACATACTTTTGAGACATTGTAGCCCCATATGACATTTGGGAAATGGAATGACACTGTTGTAAGGTAGAATGACAATTATTATAGGCGGAATGACATACTTTTGAGACATTGTAGCCCCCATATGACTTTTTGGAAATGAAATGACATTATTTAAGGTGGAATGACAGTTATTATAGGTGGAATGACATATCTTTGAGACTTTGTAGCCCCGATATGACCTTTTGGAAATGGAATGACACTGTGGTAAGGTTGAATGACAGTTATAATAGGTGGAATGACATATTTATTTAGACATTGTAGCCTCCGTATAACCTTTGTGAAATGGAATGACACTATTTTAAGGTGGAATGAGTTATTATAGGCGGAATGACATACCTTTGAGACATTGTAGCCCCATATGACATTTGGGAAATGGAATGGCACTGTTGTAAGGTAGAATGATAGTTATTATAGACGGAATGGAATACTTTGGATACATTGTAGCCCCGGTATGACCTTTTGAAATGGAATGACACCATTTAAGGTGGAATGACAGTGCTTATAGGCGGAATGGCATACATCTGAGACTGTAGCCCCCATTTGACCTTAAATAGTGTCATTCCATTTTCAAAAGGTCATATGGGGGTTATAATGTCTCAAAAGTATGTCATTTCGCCTATAATAACTGTCATTCTACCTTACAACAGTTTCATTTCATTTCCCAAATGTCAAATGGTGGTACAACGTTTCAAATATATATCATTCCACCTATTAATTCCTGTGATTTCACATTACAACAGTGTCATTCCATTTCCAAAAGGTCATATCGGGGCTACAAAGTCTCAGAAGTATGCCATTCCAACTATAAGCATTGTCATTCCACCTTAAATTGTGTCATTCCATTTCCATAAGGTCATATAACGGCTACAATGTCTAAAAAGTATGTAATTCCACCTGTAATAACTGTCATTCTGCCTTACAACAGTGTCATTCCATTTAAGAAGGTCATATGGCGACTACAATGTCTCAATAGTATGTCATTCCGCCTATACAAACTGTCATTCCACTTTACAACAGTGTCATTCCATTTCCCGAATGTCATATCGGGGTTACAACGTCCCAGAAGTACGTCATTCCATCTATAAGCACTCTCATTCTACATTACAACAGTGTCATTCAATTTTCCATTTCCCAAATGTTATGTCATATGGCGGCTACAATGTCTCAAAAGTATGTCATTACGCCTATAATCGGTCATGTCATCTTTAATAGTGTCATTCCATTTACAAAAATCATATAACGGCTACAATGTCTAACAGTATTTCATTCCACATGTAATAACTGTCATCCTACCTTACAACAGTGCCATTCCATTTATATTACGAAGGGCATATAGCGACTACAATGTCTCAATAGTATGTCATTCCGCCTATACAAACTGTCATTCCTCCTTACAACAGTGTCATTCTATTTCCCAAATGTCATATGGGTGCTACATTGTTTCAAAGATATGTCATTCTACCTAAAATGACTGTCATTCCTCCTTACAACGGTGTCATTCCATTTCCCAAAGGTCATATCGGGCTAAAAAGTCGTTAGAAGTATATCATTTCACTTATAAGTACTGTCATTCATTCCACTTTAAATAGTGTTATTCCATTTCCAAAAGGTCACATGGGGCTACAATATCTCAGAAATATGTCATTCCACTTATAATGACTGTCATTCCTCCTGACAACGGTGTCATTACATTTCCCAAAGGTCATATCGGGCTACAAAGTCGTCAGAAGTATGTCATTCCACCTATAAGTACTGTCATTCCACCTTAAATAGTGTCATTCCATTTCCAAAGGTCATATGGGAGCTACAATGTCTTAGAAGTATGTCATTCCGCCTATAATAACTGTCATTCTACCTTACAACATTGTCATTTCATTTCCCAAATGTCATATCGGGGCTACAAAGTCTCAAAGATATGTCATTCCACCTATAATAACTGTCATTCCTCCTGACAACAGTGTCATTCCATTTCCCAAACGTCATATCGGGATACAAAGTCGTCAGAAGTATGTCATTTCACCTATAAGTACTGTCGTTCAAACTTAAATAGTGTCATCCATTTCCAAAAGGTCATATGTGGGCTACAATGTCTCAGAAGAATGTCATTCCGCCTATGATAACTGTCATTCTACCTTACAACAGTGTCATTCCATTTCCCAAATGTCATTTCGGGGCTACAAAGTTTCAAAGATATGTCATTTCACCTATAATAACTGTCATTCCACCTTACAACAGTATCATTCCATTTTCCAAAGGTCATATCGGGCTATAAAGTCGTCATAAGTATGTTATTCAACCTATAAGTACTGTCATTCCACCTTAAATAGTGTCATTCCATTTCCAAAAGGTCATATGGGGGCTACAATATCTCAGAAGTATGTGATTCCGCCTATAATAACTGCCATTCTACCTAACAACAGTGTCATTCCATTTCCCAAATGTCATATCGGGGCTACAAAGTTTCAACGATATGTCATTCCACCTATAATAACTGTCATTCCACCTTACAAGAATGTCAATCCATTTCCCAAAGGTCAAGTGGGAGCTACAATGTTTCAAAGATATGTCATTACACCTATAATTACTGTCATTCCTCCTGACAACAGTGTCATTCCATTTCCAAAAGGCCATATGGGGGTTACAATATCTCAAAAGTATGCCATTCCGCCTAAAACAACTGTCATTCCACCTAACAATACTGTCATTCCACTTCCCAAATGTCATATGGGGGCTATAATGTCTCAAAAATATGTCATTCTACCTATATTAACTGTCATTCAACCTTACATCAGTGTCATTTCATTTCCCAAACGTCATATGGGGGTTACAATGTCTCAAAGATATGTCATTCCACCTATAATAACTCCGAAGTAGGTCATTCACCTATAGGCACTGTCATTCCAATTAAAATAGTGTCATTCCATTTACAAAAGGTCATATGGCGGCTACAATGTGTCAAAAGCATGTCATTCCGCCTATAATAACTGACATTATACCATACAACAGTGTCAGTCAATTTCTCAAATGTCATATGGGGGCTACAATGTTTCAAAGATACATGTATGCCATTCCACATATAATTACTGTCATTCCTCTTTACAACAGTGTCTTTCCATTTCCCAAATGTCATATTGGGGCTACAATGGCTCAAAGGTATGTCATTCCACCTATAGACACTGTCATTCCACCTTGCAACAGTGTCATTCCATTTCAAAAAGACCATATGGGGGTTACAATGTCTCAAAAGTATGTCATTCCGCCTATATTAACTGTCATTCCACCTTAAATAGTGACATTCCATTTCCAAAAGGTCATATGGAGGCTACAATGTCTGAAACATATGTCATTCCACCTTACAACAGTGTCATTCCATTTCCAAAATGTCATATGGAGCTACGATGTATCAAACATTCAAACATTCCGACTATAAACACTGTCGTTCCACCTTACAACAGTGTCATTCCATTTCCCAAAGGACATATCGAGGCTATAAAGTCTCCGAAGTATGTCATTCCACCTATAAGCACTCTCATTCAACCTTAACCCATTCCCTCATATTGACCACTTCTGACGACTCTGTAAAAGTCACTTTATGAAACCATTGTGATAAAAAGAGCATTTACTCCTATAGGAGCAAATGCTCTATTTATCACAATGGTTTCAAACTACAAAATTCTAAACTTTTGCTTTTCTCTAGTTAATGCTCCTTTTGGTTAGATTTATTCAAAGAGGTTTTATCTAAAATAGCCTATGAGGTAATGGGTTAATAGTGTCATTTCATTTCCAAAAGGTCATATGTGGGCTGCAAAAGTAATGTATGTCATTTCTTGCATCAGTTATTCATTGGAATCCTGCCTGTATGCTGTATCGGGGAGTTATCCATTGGAATTCGGTCTATGGCCTGCACAGGTGAGTTAGTCATTGGAATCCTGTCTGTAGGCTTTAAAGGTGAGTTATCCATTGGAATTCGGTCTACGGCCTGCACAGGTGAGTTAGTCATTGAAATCCTGCCTGTAGGCGGTTTAGGTGACTTATCCATTGGAATTCGGCTTATGGCCTGTACAGGTGAGTTATTCAATGGAATCCTGCTTGTAGGCGGTTTAGGTGACTTATCCATTGGAATTCGGCCTATGACATGTACAGTTGAGTCATTGGAATCCTGCCTATAGGGGGAGTTATCCATTGGAATTTGGTATGTTGCCTGAACAGGTGAGTTATCCATTGGAATTCGTATTAGGGCTTTTCCATTGGAATTCGGCCTTTGGCCTATACAGGTGAGTTAGTCATTGGAATCCTGCGTGTAGGCAATATAGGGGAGTTATCCATTGGAATTCGGTCTACGGCTTGCACAGGTGAGTTATTCATTGGAATCCTGCCTGTAGGCGGTTTAGGTGACTTATCCATTGGAATTCGGCTTATGGCCTGTACAGGTGAGTTATTCATTGGAATTCTGCCTGTAGGCGGTTTAGGTGACTTATCCGTTGGAATTCGGCCTATGGCATGTACAGGTGAGTTATTCATTGGAATCCTGTCTATAGGAGGAGTTATCCATTGGAATTCAGCCTATTGCTGGCGGTACAGGTCAGTTAGTCATTGGAATCCTGCCTGTAGGTGATTTAGGTGATTTGTCCATTGGAATTCGGCCTATGGCCTGTACAGGTGAGTTATTCATAGGAATTCGGTCTATGGCCTGTACAGGTGAGTTATCCATATGAAACATCATGTATTTAGGGCTTATAGGTGAGTGATTCAGTGGAATCCTGCCTTTAGTCTATATAGGTGTGTTATCCATTAGAATTTGACCTATGGCCTGTATAGGTGAGTTATTCATTGGAATCCTTCCTGTAGGCGGTTTAGGTGACTTATCCATTGGAATTGGGCCTATGGTCTGTAGAGGTGGGTTATTCATTGGAATCCTGCCTGTAAGCTGTATAGGGGAGTTATCCATTGGAATTCGGTCTATGGCCTGTAAATGTGAGTTATCCATTGAAAACATGCATTTAGTGCGTATAGTTGAGTTATCCATTGGAATTCGGCCTATGGTCTGTACAGGTGAGTTATTCATTGGAATCTTGCATTTAGGCCTTATAGTGGAGTTGTCCATGGGAATTCGGTCTATGGCCTATACAGGTGAGTTATTCATTGGAATTCTGTCCGAATGCGGTTTAGATGACTTATCCATTGGAATTCGGCCTATGGCCTGTACAGGTGAGTTAGTCATTTGAATCCTGCCTGTAGGCGGATAAGGTGACTTATCCATTGGAATTCGGTCTATGGTCGGTACAGGTGAGTTATTCATTGGAATCCTGCATTCAAGCCATATATGTGAGTTATCCATTGGAAGTCGGTCTATGGCCTGTACAGGTAAGCTAGTCATTGGAATTCGGTCTATGGCCTGTACAGATGTGTTATGCATTGGAAACATGCATTTAGGGCGTACGGGTAACTTATCCATTGGAATTCGGTCTATGGCCTATACAGGTGAGTTAGTCATTGGAATCCTGCCTGTAGGCAGTTTAGGTGCCTTATCTATTGGAATTCGGCCTATGGCCTGTATAGGTGAGTTATTCATTGGAATCCTGCCTGTAGGCGGATTAGGTGACTTATCCATTGGAATTTGGCCTATGGCCTGTACAGGTAAATTAGTCATTGGAATTCGGTCTATTGCCTGTTCAGATGTTTTATGCGTTGGAAACATGCATTTAGGTCGTACATGTGACTTATCCATTGGCATTCGGTCTATGGCCTATACAGGTGAATTAGTCATTGGAATCCTGCCTGTAGGCGGTTTAGGTGACTTATCCATTGGAATTCGGCCTATGGCCTGTACAGGTGAGTTAGTCATTGGAATCATACCTGTAGGCGGTTTAGGTGACTTATCCATTGGAATTCGGTCTATTGCCTGTACAGGTGAGTTAGTCATTGGAATCCTGCCTGTAGGCGGTTTAGGTGAATTATTCATTGGAATTCGGCCTGTGGCCTGTACAGGTGAGTTATTTATTTGATTCCTGCCTGTAAGCGGGTTTAGGTGACTTATCCATTGGAATTTGGCCTATGGCCTGTACAGGTGAGTTAGTCATTGTAATCCTGCCTGTAGGCTGTATAGGGGAGTTATCCATTGGAATTCGGTATATGGCCTATAAAGGTGAGTTAGTCATTGGAATCATGCCTGTAGGCGGTTTAGGTGACTTATCCATTGGAATTCGGCCTATGGCCTGTACAGGTGAGTTATTCATTGGAATCCTGCCTGTAGGCGGTTTAGGTGACTTATCCATTGGAATTCGGCCTATGGCCTGTACAGGTGAGTTAGTCATTGGAATCCTGCTTGTAGGCGGATTAGGTGACTTATCCATTTGGAATTCGGCCTATTGCCTGTACAGGTAAATTAGTCATTGGAATTCGGTCTATTGCCTGTACAGATGTTTTATGCGTTGGAAACATGCATTTAGGTCGTACATGTGACTTATCCATTGGAATTCGGTCTATGGCCTATACAGGTGAATAAGTCATTGGAATCATGCCTGTAGGCGGTTTAGGTGACTTATCTATTGGAATTCGGCCTATGGCCTGTACAGGTGAGTTAGTCATTGGAATCCTATATGTTGGCTATATAGGGGTGTTATCCATTGGAATTCGGCCTATGGCCTGTACAGGTGACTTATCCATTGGAATTCGGCCTATGACCTTTACAGGTGAGTTATTCATTGGAATCCTGCCTGTAAGCTGTTTAGGTGACTTATCCATTGGAATTCAGCATATGGCCTGTACAGGTGAGTTATTCATTGGATTCCTGCCTGAAGGCGGGTTTAGGTGACTTATCCATTGGAATTCGGCCTATGGCCTGTACAGGTGAGTTAGTCATTGGAATCATGCCTGTAGGCGGTTTAGGTGACTTATCCATTGGAATTCGGCCTATGGCCTGTACGGGTGAGTTAGTCATTGGAATCCTGCCTGTAGGCGGATTAGGTGACTTATCAATTGGAATTCGGCCTATGGCCTGTACAGGTAAATTAGTCATTGGAATTCGGTCTATTGCCTGTTCAGAAGTTTTATGCGTAGGAAACATGCATTAGGTCGTACATGTGACCTATCCATTGGAATTCGGTCTATGGCCTATACAGGTTAATAAGTCATTGGAATACTGCCTGTAGGCGGTTTAGGTGACTTATCCATTGGAATTCGGCCTATGGCCTGTACAGATGAGTTAGTCATTGGAATCCTGCCTGTAGGCGGTTTAGGTGACTTATCCATTGGAATTCGGCCTATGGCCTGTACAGGTGAGTTAGTCATTGGAATCCTGCCTGTAGGCGGATTAGGTGACTTATCCATTGGAATTCGGCCTATGGCCTGTACAGGTAAATTAGTCATTGGAATTCGGTCTATTGCCTGTACAGATGTTTTATGCGTTGGAAACATGCATTTAGGTCGTACATGTGACTTATCCATTGGAATTCGGTCTATGGCCTATACAGGTGAATAAGTCATTGGAATCCTGCCTGTAGGCGATTTAGGTGAATTATTCATTGGAATTCGGCCTGTGTGTGGCCTGTACAGGTGAGTTATTCATTGGAATCCTGCATTCAAGCCATATATGTGAGTTATCCATTGGAAGTCGGTCTATGGCCTGTACAGGTAAGCTAGTCATTGGAATTCGGTCTATGGCCTGTACAGATGTGATATGCATTGGAAACATGCATTTAGGGCGTACGGGTAACTTATCCATTGGAATTCGGTCTATGGCCTATACAGGTGAGTTAGTCATTGGAATCCTGCCTGTAGGCAGTTTAGGTGCCTTATCTATTGGAATTCGGCCTATGGCCTGTATAGGTGAGTTATTCATTGGAATCCTGCCTGTAGGCGGATTAGGTGACTTATCCATTGGAATTTGGCCTATGGCCTGTACAGGTAAATTAGTCATTGGAATTCGGTCTATTGCCTGTTCAGATGTTTTATGCGTTGGAAACATGCATTTAGGTCGTACATGTGACTTATCCATTGGCATTCGGTCTATGGCCTATACAGGTGAATTAGTCCTTGGAATCCTGCCTGTAGGCGGTTTAGGTGACTTATCCATTGGAATTCGGCCTATGGCCTGTACAGGTGAGTTAGTCATTGGAATCATACCTGTAGGCGGTTTAGGTGACTTATCCATTGGAATTCGGTCTATTGCCTGTACAGGTGAGTTAGTCATTGGAATCCTGCCTGTAGGCGGTTTAGGTGAATTATTCATTGGAATTCGGCCTGTGGCCTGTACAGGTGAGTTATTTATTTGATTCCTGCCTGTAAGCGGGTTTAGGTGACTTATCCATTGGAATTTGGCCTATGGCCTGTACAGGTGAGTTAGTCATTGTAATCCTGCCTGTAGGCTGTATAGGGGAGTTATCCATTGGAATTCGGTATATGGCCTATAAAGGTGAGTTAGTCATTGGAATCATGCCTGTAGGCGGTTTAGGTGACTTATCCATTGGAATTCGGCCTATGGCCTGTACAGGTGAGTTATTCATTGGAATCCTGCCTGTAGGCGGTTTAGGTGACTTATCCATTGGAATTCGGCCTATGGCCTGTACAGGTGAGTTAGTCATTGGAATCCTGCCTGTAGGCGGATTAGGTGACTTATCCATTTGGAATTCGGCCTATTGCCTGTACAGGTAAATTAGTCATTGGAATTCGGTCTATTGCCTGTACAGATGTTTTATGCGTTGGAAACATGCATTTAGGTCGTACATGTGACTTATCCATTGGAATTCGGTCTATGGCCTATACAGGTGAATAAGTCATTGGAATCATGCCTGTAGGCGGTTTAGGTGACTTATCTATTGGAATTCGGCCTATGGCCTGTACAGGTGAGTTAGTCATTGGAATCCTATATGTTGGCTATATAGGGGTGTTATCCATTGGAATTCGGCCTATGGCCTGTACAGGTGACTTATCCATTGGAATTCGGCCTATGACCTTTACAGGTGAGTTATTCATTGGAATCCTGCCTGTAAGCTGTTTAGGTGACTTATCCATTGGAATTCAGCATATGGCCTGTACAGGTGAGTTATTCATTGGATTCCTGCCTGAAGGCGGGTTTAGGTGACTTATCCATTGGAATTCGGCCTATGGCCTGTACAGGTGAGTTAGTCATTGGAATCATGCCTGTAGGCGGTTTAGGTGACTTATCCATTGGAATTCGGCCTATGGCCTGTACGGGTGAGTTAGTCATTGGAATCCTGCCTGTAGGCGGATTAGGTGACTTAGCAATTGGAATTCGGCCTATGGCCTGTACAGGTAAATTAGTCATTGGAATTCGGTCTATTGCCTGTTCAGAAGTTTTATGCGTAGGAAACATGCATTAGGTCGTACATGTGACTTATCCATTGGAATTCGGTCTATGGCCTATACAGGTTAATAAGTCATTGGAATACTGCCTGTAGGCGGTTTAGGTGACTTATCCATTGGAATTCGGCCTATGGCCTGTACAGATGAGTTAGTCATTGGAATCCTGCCTGTAGGCGGTTTAGGTGACTTATCCATTGGAATTCGGCCTATGGCCTGTACAGGTGAGTTAGTCATTGGAATCCTGCCTGTAGGCGGATTAGGTGACTTATCCATTGGAATTCGGCCTATGGCCTGTACAGGTAAATTAGTCATTGGAATTCGGTCTATTGCCTGTACAGATGTTTTATGCGTTGGAAACATGCATTTAGGTCGTACATGTGACTTATCCATTGGAATTCGGTCTATGGCCTATACAGGTGAATAAGTCATTGGAATCCTGCCTGTAGGCGATTTAGGTGAATTATTCATTGGAATTCGGCCTGTGTGTGGCCTGTACAGGTGAGTTATTCATTGGATTCATGCCTGTAGGCGGTTTAGGTGACTTATCCATTGGAATTCGGCCTATGTCCTGTACAGGTAAGTTATTCATTGGAATCCTGCCTGTAGGCTGTAAATGGGGAGTTATCCATTGGAATTCGGTCTATGGCCTATACAGGTGAGTTAGTCATTGGAATCCTGCCTGTATGCGGTTCATGTGACTTATCCATTGGAATTCGGCCTATGGCCTGTACAGGTAAATTAGTCATTGGAATTCGGTCTATTGCCTGTACAGATGTTTTATGCGTTGGAAACATGCATTTAGGTCGTACATGTGACTTATCCATTGGAATTCGGTCTATGGCCTATACAGGTGAATAAGTCATTGGAATCCTGCCTGTAGGCGATTTAGGTGAATTATTCATTGGAATTCGGCCTGTGTGTGGCCTGTACAGGTGAGTTATTCATTGGATTCATGCCTGTAGGCGGTTTAGGTGACTTATCCATTGGAATTCGGCCTATGTCCTGTACAGGTAAGTTATTCATTGGAATCCTGCCTGTAGGCTGTATAGTGGAGTTATCCATGTATTATTATATAAAATTGTCCATCAAATAGTCGCTATCTACCCTGAAAACAGCCTCTTGATACCCTCCACAGGTAATATAAGAACTCGAAACACCAACCCATATTCATATAGACAAATCAGCACATCTAAGGATTCATACAAGTATTCATTCTTTCCGAGAACTATCTGTCAGTGGAACATGTTGCCCCTCGCCGCCCATGAAGCAGGTATGTACAGTCGACAATTCCAAAATAATTGTCACTGTGCCTGTTGTTATGTCAATAATCTCTTCAGTATAAACAGCAATCAGTGTATATAGTTTTAAACCTGACGTTTATTTTAGCACTATTTCACTTCTGACTGAAGCTTATATATTATACACCCGAAATTTTATTCCAGCGTCAATACATATAATCTTCAATCTTGAAGGAGTATTGTTTATTTAAAGAAGAACTTGTTTTTATAGGGCGGTTGCACAAATTTAACAAACTTCTTGTGAAATGCATTAAGAATCTGGCCAACAAATTACATTTATTTTAGGTAATGTCATAAATAATTATTTTTATATATTTATTTTACAAATAAAAATATTTCAATGTCGTAAACAATGTCGCTAAAGAGCGATCGGTACCGAGCGGTACCGGATATTTAGACATTGGTATTATCCTGACTTAGTCATTGGAATACAGACAACTTGTCTTAAGCGGCCATTTATTTATTGAACATAGGAGTCTTAACAAGCAGGTGGTTGCTTAATGCAGGTCTAAAGTAATGCAGAAAACTGTAGGAGCTTTCTGCATTATTTTGACCTGCATTAAGCTACCTTACAAACCTCTTTTTGATGGCCACTTAAGATAGGTTCTACAGTATTGCTTGCTTCAGTATGTCATTAACACTTTCGCAATCGTTAGTGATTGCCCTACTTTTCCATCCAATCAACGAGCCGTATTCTTGACATTTTTCAGACTCAAATCCTCATAAATTTTATAAAATCGACTCCAACTTTCGAAGACAAACCTTACAGTGCGCATGTGTAACAAAACTCCGCCCACTACTAGACAAAACAAGTTGCTATGTTATGACG
Organism: Azorinus chamasolen; assembly: GCA_963576725.1. Taxonomy (NCBI): domain Eukaryota; kingdom Metazoa; phylum Mollusca; class Bivalvia; order Cardiida; family Solecurtidae; genus Azorinus; species Azorinus chamasolen. Next base: position 100,008,789 of record OY755235.1, on the reverse strand, counting down.
CTATCGACACGCGAACGAGTGTACACACAAGTGCAAGTGTTCACGTGTGTAGACCGTGGAGAGGAAGACTGTATGAAAACAACTGAGAGGCATCATTATAGATCTAGTATTTGGTACTAAAAAAGACAAAATAAATCGAGAAACATCCCACCTATTGAAGCAGGATTGTTGAAAAAGGACTAATGTAAATAAGCAAAGAAATCAGGAAATAAGAAAAAACCTGTTTTTGAAACCGTAACCCGTTTATTCTTATTTCAATAATAAATATGCCCATAATGAATAAGCTGTATTATATGGGTTTCGGTAGCAGTGATGATTTAAATGTGTAAACCGAGTAGACCCTGATCAGACAGCATATGAACTTCTGATCTGGGTCTTCTCGGCTTGCAAAGTGGTCCACAGACATCACTTACTATAAGGTAAAGGGTTATCAGTCTGCTAGCTCGGTGCCAGATAGCAGGTCAAAAGACACATTGTTGTCAGCCATTATTATTAGGACTCCAGAAAATTTATGTAAAACGTGTTTTACACACAGATGTGGAATATTTGATTACGTGACAAAGCCAAATAAGGCACTGGCCGTATTCGACTGGTACGTTTAGTTGTCAACGGAACTTCCGTTGTTAACAATTCCTATTTGACTGGGCCAGCGTCAAGTTCCGTTAACAACAAAAGTCAACCCTTCATGAAGTGTGTTAGGTTGATCACGTGACTAAAAAGAGTCCACTTAAACGCTGACTGACCATATAAGATATATAGGAAACTGCTAACCACAAAGCGATGTCGGACAATGTTGACGACTTAGATAAAGAACAGGCCAAAAATGCGCTGGTATGGGATAGATCTGGATCCGATAATTAAAATTTGATATCGCCCTAAATAATAACAAACTATAAATATCATGTTTAAAATAGTTTTAAATTACAAAATTATATTTAGCGGTTTATAATAATTTATTGTTTTGATTTAATTAGAATAGAAAAAAGTGTTATTGTAGGAGCACATGATCTAGATCCAAACCATAACCATTTATATAATTTTATTAGATTTTACAGAGACATATACATACATGTATGCTTATGTCTATTCCAGATTTTATTTCCAGGACATAAGTTCCTAAATAGTGATAATTAAACATTTGCAAACAGTTTTTTAGCTAGATTAGTTTCTGAATTTTGATTAGGATCAAAACTGTGTTGTGTATTTGACCTAAACTGTTTGACAGCCATTTAGTAGTGGTGGAATAATTGTAGAAATTGCAGGTTTATAAAGAGACCGTATTTTCTTAATCGAGTTTCCTGTATATTTTGGTATATTTGGTGTGGTAAGGCTACCTAGTAAACGGTATGGATCCTGATGAGACGTCAGTTTATTCAGTGTCTCCTCTGAATATAAACTGTTTGATGCTTAGATTGTGAATATGATTTAAAATGAAAATGCAATATGTTAACTCTTTCTCTATTTTTATTTCAAATGTCAATACATGTACTATGGAATATTTATGGACCAAATAATTATAATGAAATGTACAAAGTTGAACATTGTAGCCATTTTAGAAACTAACGACACAGCTCTATCAAATTTCATAAGCAAACAGAGCAGACCCTGATCAGACGGCTCCTATAGAAGCCGTGTTCATGATCTGATTCTGCTGTTTGAAAATGCGTGAAAACAAGTTTCTATGAGGGAAAGGGTTAATATGATAGAATTTAAGTTATGGAGGCTTGAAGAGCTTACGTCATATTGATCAGCAGCTTAAAGGTTACTCATGTCACAGAATTGATCACATTCCTCGCCTTATTAAAATTACAGTATACAGTAATGCCTGTATAAGGGACTCTCAACGCTCGAAAACAACAGGTGATTATTTTATGCAGGGCAAAAGAAATACTTAGAGCTGCATTATGTAGAAACCGCCTGTATTACTTTTGACCTGCATTAATCTACCACCTGATTTAAAGGTTCAAAATTAGATCTCTTTTTAATTGTCACTTAAGACATGTATTACTGTACCTTTATAGTATTTAAGGCAAACTTACAAAATACACAACAGAAATAATACTCACATTTTATTATGACAAGAATCAACAATATTAAACCATAAACGAAAATTGTCAGTATTGTAAATATAGCAACTAATCACGGATTTGAACCCTTTCCCTCAAATTATAAAGACTTTCACGCCTTTGCAAACAGAGTAGATCAGATTCTGTATGATCTGGGTTTGTTCTGTTTAGTTATGGAATTATAGTAGATCTGATTCAGCCATTCTACCAATACTAAAAGATCCTTAACCCTTCTCTTGCTGAATTTTAAAATACATTTCTCCGTCTTTACCCATGCCCTGTTGTATAATTACATATATCTTCACTGTGTACTAGTATTTCGCTGTGAAATCACTGCTGTGGAGTGCACTGGTTGCACAATCAACTTGTAAATAGTGCAAACCCATTGAGATAGCTCCTGCAGGAGCTGTCTCATCTGGGTCTTCATTATTTACAGGTAGGTACATTGACGTGAATAGGTATATTAACGTGAATAGCAAGCGAAGGGTTAATACAGATGTTATTACAGTAATGTATAAATATGCATTATGCTATTATCTCTAATTTAAATATTCATCAGGGAGATGGTTAATCCTTAATTCCATAAATACGCAAGAGCTAAGCCTTTGCAAATAAGAGTAGATCCAGATCCGACTGCTCCTGTAGGAGCCATTTGATCCAGGTTTGCTCTGTTTGTTTATGATACAATGTAGATCCAATAGTCATTATAGTATTTAATATACTTAATTTAAATGCTGTCATCATATTTTACGTGAATATTCATCGAGTAATGGGTTAAATAAACAATGGCATTTGCAATACATTATGGATAAACGCGTGGCAGCAAGTGTTTTTCTTATCGCTGGATTAACCTGTGAATCACAATGAGCAGTGGTATGCTTTAAAGAAATAATCAGACATGTCTTTAACATGGTAATTTGGGGTAATAAATGGGTATCAAGGACATCTAAATTAGACCCCTATAAGCGATTTTTTTTCAGGCGCATCAACAGTGTTTATGGAACCATATGGTACATTTATCACAAACGCAATAATTATGTATCGAAATATTTTTCTGCCCTTTCCCTTACGAATACTTATTGTTTTATCAGTTGTGGGGACTTGTCATTATTTCATTTTTTAAACATATGATTAAATGTTGTCTTTACCCATTCTCTCTAACTGACGTCTTTTTGCTTCTCTGTAAAAAATATTTATTAAACCATTGTGATAAATAGAGCAACGCTCTATTTGTCATAATGGTTTAAAAACTGCACAATTCTAAAAAATTTCCTTTTCTATAGGTAATGTTCAATTTCTGTAGATTAATTCCAAAAGGTTGAGTCTAAAGGTAGTCAAGGAGGGAATGAGTTAATGTTATTGGAATCATGAATTAAATCAAAACATAATCTTATCAGAAAGAGAATGAAGTTGCATGTGCAATTGCCTGCACGCCACAATCTACAGAATTATACTGTTTCTACATAGGTGGTACAATAACATCAATGCAGTCTTTTTTGTCCCTAAATTAGAGACAGTTGCATTTTAAAGCCGTCTGGAATGATACGACGTGACGACATCGATGAACCATTCAGCTGCAGATCCGACAAATCTTAGGTGCCTTGATATGTTGCTGGAGTGGCCATGCGTACACACGATGATAATGCAAAGTCCACTGCTGCCTCAATTGTGCTGGCCATCTTTTAAGTTCCTTCTAAATTGAGATGTAACCCATCTCATCCCAGAAACCGATGGACAGTACCTGTGAACACATAATATTTATATACATGTATAATAATGTATTACTAGGCCGTAATATAGAAGGCATATATATATAACCCATGGTAGCTAGATGCAGGTCAAAATTAATGCAGAAATAATGGCATCATGAATATTAATCAGAATATATTCTATGCTCGGACATGAATATAGGAATGTTTTACCAAGGCAGAAATTGCACAATATTATCTATAATATATCACATGCAAACCGAGCAGACCCTGATCAGACGGTTCCTACATGACAATTAAAGGGGTTTCACTAAAATGCTTACCATTGATCTGATCATATAATATATACATTGTGAAGTTTTGAAACCACTGTGATAAATATAGCATTTGCTCCCATGGTTTCTCCTATGGTTTCAGAAATATAATGAAATTTTCTTGAAGGATTGTTACCTTGGAGATAAGGTGTACAGTCGCAAGAATAGTTGTTTGATGTCGTCAAAGACCTATGTGTTATCATAGGTCTTTGATGTCGTCTGCTATTTCAACTGCTGTTTTCCTGCCTATGTCGTTGGCCCCAACAACCAGAGCAATAGCCTAACGTAAAAATAAAGACATGCATATTAGTAAAACTAGAAAATGGTGTCTGTAAGACACAGCGATGCCCCAATGTTGGTGATTGCCTAGCTGCACATAAAATTCCTTAGCTGCACATAAAATTCCTAAGTCATTTGACCTTGACATTGGGCTTGCGGGCAGCATGGACCGGTGCGTAATGAAAGTATGGGCGATGTTTAGTGTGTATATATGCATTATTCCATGCCAATAGCTATAGCGGTTAATGAGATATAAAACAAAGAAAAACTGTGACAATCAATTGCACGTAAAATTACTAAGTCATTTGACCTTGACATCGGGATTTCGGGCAGCATGGGTTCTGTTTGTAAAGAAAGTATAGATGGTATTTAATGTGTACAAGCAATTCCATGCGAATAGCTACAGTGGTTAGGGAGATATAAGATGATAAAAAAAACTGTGACAATCAACTGCACGTAAGAATCTTTGTTCTGTCAAAGTGTGAATGTTTATAATTAAACAAGTAATTAACGATCGCATTGAAAGCAATGCCATTGTCCCCAACTGGGTGAACTCAAACTGTTATAAATCGATGAAAAATCAACACAGCGTAACAAAATTCAGACTTGATCTGTAATTTATTTATAATAAAGATGCATCACTTCAATATTGTTAGGGTTTATTAATTGTGTGAATATTCTTGCATATGAATATTCAAGAAGTAATGGGTTAAAATATTTGGATAAATCAGGAGAAAATCTGATATAGGTTTTGCGATCTGTTGCCTTTCGCTTTTCGTCCCCATACAATTTACCTTTTGCCTTTTTCTCGGAGTCACGGTCGCGAATTTCATTATCGTCTCTCCTAAAGTTTTCAATTTCAGGTACGCGCGTTCTGATTTTTCTCCCGAACAACATTTCTGCTGGAGAAATGCCTGTAACTGAATGCGGTGTACTCCTGTACATCATAATATACTCGTCTAAATCTGATTTCCAGTTTCCTTTTTGACTCTGTGAAATACGCAGTCGCTTTAGAATTGATCTATTTTGTCTTTCAACTTCGCCATTCGCCTGTGGCCATAACGGTGTATTGCGTCTATGTTCAATACCTTGACATTCTAGGAAATTGACAAAACAGTCACTCACAAATGATTGCGCATTGTCTGTTCTCAATGACAGGGGCAGTCCATGTGTAAGAAACCATTTTTTTCAAGATTGTGATAAGCTTTTCTGACGTAGTTGATCTTGTCACTTCTAATTCAAAGTATCTACTGTAGTAGCCAATGCAAACTACTATGAAGTCCCCAGACGGTAATGGACCCAATATATCAACTGCTTAGTCTTGCCACGGCGCGTTTGGCAACTCAGTTATAGCCATTGGCTCTGGACGCGTTGGTTGGCTTACTAATTGACAACCATGACATGTTTTGCAATACTGCTCAACCTCTTTATCAATACCAGGCCACCAAACCTTTGACCTCAAATGAGTTTTCATTGAAACAATTCCAGAATGACCTATGTGACCTAGCTCTAATACACGTTCGCGCAGTGCATACGGAATCAAAATTCTTGTACCTCGAAGTACTAAATATCCTATAGTACACAACTCATCTTTGATTGCCAGAAACTGTTTCTGCACAATCTTGTCCCATCGACCATTTTCAATGCTCTCCCTTAACCTGCTTATTTCAGGATCACGGAAAGAAGCTTCTTCGATTTCTCGCGTTGTCATCGCCGTAGGTGTTGCTTGTCTTGCGACAAATTTGACATATTCATGATCATCAACTGAGTCTATTGTTCTAAAGTTTTTACCCGATTTCTGCGTTAATCGCGATAACGCATCAGCGATATTGTTCACCCCTTTGATATGCCTAACTTTGAACCTGTAGGGTTGTAACCTTAGAACCCATCTTTCTGATCTGGCGCAAGGCTTTGATCTAGGCCCGTAAATGAACTCCAACGGTTTATGATCAGTCAGCAGTTCGAACTCAATACCATACAACCACGGGTGAAAACGTTCAAGTGCCCAAACCACACTTAACCCTTCTTTTTCTGTTTATGAATATCTCTTTTCTACGTCAGTAAGACTTCTACTGGCATAAGATGCTACCCTGTTTTCCCCTTTCTGTTCTTGTACCAGAACAGCACCTAATCCCACGGGACTTGCATCTACTACAACTTTCGTATGGGCCTTTTTATCATAGAACCCTAGCGTTTCTGCCTCTGACAACCTGTGTTTTAGCTCATTGAATGCCTTTCTTTGAGTTTCGCCCCATTTAAATTTTATATTCTTCCGCAATAATTCATGCAGTGGCGCTGCAATGGTTGCTAAATTCGGTATGAATCTGGCACTGTAGTTGACTAGCCCTAGAAAACTACGTACTTCGGAAACAGTCTGCGGTTCGCTCGCGTTTACTACAGCTTCAACTTTGACCTCTGTAGGCCCGATTCCTCGCTCAGACAGCTCATGACCCATGAACACTAATTTAGACATGTTAAACTGACATTTTTCTTTTTTCAATGTGAACCCTTTTTCTCACAACACACTCAACACTTTCTCCAATCTTTCATCATGCACTTTCTGATTAGGACCATGCACTATAATATCATCCATGATGTTCTGTACACCCTCACAGTGCTGCAGTGTTTGCTTGAGAATCATTTGATACATTTCCGGTGCACATGAAATACCAAACGTAAGTCTTTTGTATCTAAATAAACCCATATGGGTCGTGAATGTGGTGATTTCTCTGGATTCCGGCGAAAGTTCAATTTGATGGTATGCATTATTTATATCAATTTTGCTGAATGTCTTACTATTGTTCATTTCCTGAAGCACCTCGTCTACTGTTGGTATGGGATACCGGACACGATTCACAGCTGCGTTAGCCTGTCGCATATCCACACACAAACGAATGTCTCCATTGGCCTTTGGCACAATGACGACCGGTGAAACCCACTTTGAAGGTCCTTCACCTGGCTCAATGATGTCCAAATCCTGAAGTTTGGTTAGTTTGTCCCTAAGTTTATCACGTAATTGGTATAGCACACGCCGTGTTAGTTGCACAACTGGCTGTACACTGTTGTCAACAGGAATCTCCAACTGATAATCCTTCAACTTTCCTAAGCCTTTGAACAGATCACTATGCTCCTTGAAGACATTGCTTCCACTGGAAACACATTCATCTACATTGTTAACAATTTTGAGAACACCTAGTCGTATTGCCGTATCACATCCTAATAAAGACTGGCCTTTTCCCTCAATTACGATGAATTCGGTGTCATCCAAGGCTATATTTCTGTATTGTACTGACGCCCAAAACATCCTAGCTACCGGTAATGGTTCTTTTGAGTTATATGCGAATATTTCCTTCTTCCGCGGCTCATTTTTACACTTGATTCCTCTATTCTTTAGATACTCCCACGTTGCTCTGTCTATGACGTTGCAGCTAGATCCAGAATCGATAATGAATTTGGTTTGAATGCCCTCAATGTTGACCAGAATTGATGTCGCTGTAGGATACGTTTCATGAATATTGAATGTCATAGCCGTGTCAGATGCTGGCTCACTGTCAGAGTTGATATTTCTAACCCTGTTAAACTTGGTTGCTCCTCTGGACATTGATCTGTTTTGTTTCATCGGTTGACTTGATTTACATTTCTTCTCAAAATGTCCTTGTTTACCACATCTCCTGCACTGTTTGTCTTTTGCAGGGCAATTTCTGTCCTTTGCAGTGTGGCCTTTCCTTCCGCATTTGTAGCACTCTACGTCTCTAACAAAATTCGATTTCTTTTTGAACGAAAGTTTGTTTACAGATTCTACAATTCCCTCAATTGATTTCGCTTGCGTTGTAGCATCTTCCAAAGCTCTGGCAGTACCACGAAGCTCTTCTAATGTCAGAGTTCTTCCTTTCTCAAGGAGTTTTCGTCGTAGCTCATTAGACCGACATTTCTCAATTATCTGATCCCGAATTTCTTCATCTACATTATGAAATTCACAGGTTTCCGCTTTCTGACGCAGTCTCACTATGTATTGTTCAATTGTCTCATTTGCTTCCTTTGTAATACTCCTGAAACTGTGTCTTTCAAATGGCACATTGGACTGTGGAGCGAACTATTGCTCTAGAGAACTCACTGCTTTTACACAAACATTGTCCCCTCTACCCTCTGGTAACGTGAAGAAAATATCTTGCACATCCATTCCTGCCATATGTAGTAACAGTGCCCTTTTCCTGTCGTTGTCTTTGATATTCTTGCCAACTGCGTAGAGCTCGAACGCTCTGTGCCACCTTCTCCATTTGGCTGAAAGTCCTGACGGGTCACCATAAACATCAAACCTAGGCAATGCACTGATATCTGATTCACTAGCCATACTTTACATCAACAGATTTCTCAAAAATAGCCTTTAACTTTATCCTGGTCGCCAATTGTAGTGTTCGTGTACAATCTATCACCATTTAAGGGAGTTCCAATGAACGACATACACCATTTAAGGTTACTATACTTTATTCTTACAGCTATGTACACTTCGACTGTCTAACTATAACTACCAATATATATCCAACATTCTAGTATTAAAGAGGCTCATCGGTTAAGTACCACAAGGGCATGTGGCTACTTAAGCATACACTACAACTCGATAGATAGATCTAGAGATAGATAGATCTAGAGATAGATAGAATGGTCGTGTTAGAAAAAAACCTTAATAAAGCACCCTACCCATCCCATAAAATTAATGATACACGTTCCATTACATACCTGTGAGACAAACTGTAGACAATGTATTCATTGATATCGCTGTTGTCACCTCTGTCACTGCTGTCAGAGCTTTCAAACAGCGTCAACATCATTGGAAATATCATTTTCGTTGTAAGTAATGTCTGTGTGAAGTTTGTTTACAACGGAATGCGCATGCTCTACCGGAAGTATGTAAAGATGTTATCAACATTTTGTATTCGACTCGCTCCAAATTGTTGACGACAAAAATCTCTTGCGCATATGCCCCGCCCACTTTCCGTCAACAACGAAATGTGCCAGTCGAATACGGCCACTGTTTACAAGAAAAATGCGCGAAACCAGTTTCACTGTGTAGGATTTTCAAAACATAAACACGTGAGCAAATTAACAAAGACGACGCTTGTTTGATTGGTGGTTTTTCTGAGTACTTTGCATAAACAGATGTGGGTTTAGATGGACCATAATCACGTGACTATATACAAGTTTGTCATTGCTCAGTGGGCGGGGCTTATAAACTCGGCCTGTTGATAAGTAGGGCAATCACTAAATGATTAATGACCACAAAACAAACATATTTTAGAAAAACAAAGACTCAAGTGTAACCGCATCTTTTTTCTTTTTTCTCACCAAACAACGGTAGATCATAAAAACGATGCTAATCATAGAGCCTAATGTAATTTTGCTTTGCGCGATTCTAGAATCGCGCAGGGCAATTCTGGAATGGTCCGCCATTATTAGAATTCCTAAAACGCGCAGGGCAATTCTAGAATTGTCTGTATTCCAATAATGCGCAGAACATATATAGTATCTACTATAATACTATTTACTACTGTATTAATAGTTTGTATCCTACAGTTTCTGCCTATTACAAAATGTCATGTTTTCACATGTCATTATAAACATCGTCATAACTTCTTACATGAATATTCAACAACTAAAGGGTTAAATCAAAGATCTACATTATTGTAAAGCAATCTTTGCGAAAGCTGGATCAAGATGAGGTGCCATCCTGTTTCCTGTGTCAAACTGATTCTGCTCTGTTTATGTATAACATAATATAGATTCCCCAATGGCTCTATATATAGATGCTCTATATATACGTTATTTAACGTCTTTGCAAACACGGTACATGTAGACCCAGACCAAATGGCTTCTTTAAGACATGTTTTATTAAAATTCAGGTAATTAATATTCATGATATAAGTAGTCTTACATGAATATCCACCAGGTAAAGGCTAACCTGCCATCTGCTTTAGAAAGAAAACTCAACTTGGATATCGCCGCTGATTGCATTTTTAGTCAGTTTATCCCTTTGAATGGAGTCCACGTTTAGCACTACGTAATATTTAATATGCTTTTGCAGACAGTAGATCCAGATCAGATAGCTGCTGTAGGAACCGTCAGGTAAGGTGCAGACAGTAGATCCAGATCAGATAGCTGCTGTAGGAACCGTCAGGTAAGGATCTGTTCTAGTTGCGTGTAAATATGAGACATATTCAGCCTACTTATCTACTGTTTACCATGGCAACAGCATTCTTTGTTTTATGTTTCAATACAAGAATTCAACTAATAAATGTTGATAAGGAGTCAAAATTATATATAGGCAGTCTTAATCCATTCCTCCATAGGCTGTTTTAGATACAACCTCTTTTAATAAACTTACCGAAAAGGAGCATTAATTAGAGAAAACGAACATTTTAGAATTTTGTAGTTTGAAATTATTGTGATAAATAGAGCATTTGTTCCCATAGGAGTGAATGCTCTATTTATCACAATGGTTTCACAACGTGACTTTTACAGAGTCGTCAATATGAGGGAATGGGTTAATCAATATTCCACAGCTGAATGGTTAAATAAAGCTTTCCGTTAATTAAAAAAACTGAAGGCCTTCAAGAACACGACAGTGATCGCGTTTTTTCGTGTCATTTTCAGAGAATGCTTTAACCCACTGCAAACTAGTCCACACGGATATATAGTGGGCCTCGTTGTCAAGGATGCATGTCAATAAACAACATATAGATAAACAAACTAGGTCTAGCAGTAAACAAAACTAAAAATAGACAGGGTTTCCACAATATATGATTTGAATGGGATAATTAATAAATAAATCAAACATTATACTATGGTATATCCGAAACCGTGGTCTAAAAGATGAGTATGCGGCTTTGCATTCGCGCTACCAGTTCGAAACTCATCGGCGTTTATACTTGTATTTATTTGTTGTTTAGTTTAATTACTTTTGTCAGTATATTTTTTCTATATGATCTATTGTCGTTATATCTTTTTTCCTGTTCTTGTTAAATCCTGCTTGGTCTTTCTTTTCTGTTTTTGACATATGTGCTGTTGAGGAAAAAAAGAAAAAAAAGAAAAAGATTTGACTTATGTGGGTTTCGAACCAGGTAGATTTTGATTCGGAGGAGAGCGCCTTTATCCACTCGGCTACGGACTCCACAAGCCTGTCATCATAATCAAATAGTCACAGTCTTCTCTTTTAAGAAATAACATCTAATATGAACAATCAAGTAAACAAATTATGACGTAACTGTCAGGGATTCTCTGTCGGACTATACCTCTGCCTATTGCGTGACGCTGTCGACGATTAAAATAATAACCAGACTGTTTTTATAATGCGAGTTAATTCGAACGCTTACTGCTGAGTTCACAAGAACTAGTTTTCATAATTTGTCTGCTAAGTTTTACGCGACCGGACTGGCATTGGGCACGGATGAGTCGCCGGGTAAGGGTAATTCAGCGTCTCTCCATGATCCAAGCTGTTTGACACATGGCCAATACTTTCTGACGAATGGAAAGGAACACTTGTACACAGTGCAGATATATGAAATTATACAACAGGGCATGGGTAAAGAAAAAGAAATGTATTTTAAAATTCAGCAAGAGAAAGGTTAAAACTGACGTTTTAGGGTTGCGTCCCTGGGACTCATCGACCTCCGAAATTCCGAGTCCCGCCCAATTTCTTTGTGTAAATAGATATGATAACTGCGTAAACGCGGACACAGGAGAAGATTTTCAAAGTTTTCATGTTTTCAAATTATGCTTCTATTGAAAACTGTCCACCCCTGGGGCAGGGCCAATTATGACCACAGGGGCATTATTTATATGTGCCAAATATGAAATCTGAGAATCCTCTTGTTTCAGAGATGTTCAAAGTTTTACTATATGTTTCTATTCAAAACAAGGCACTCCTTGGGCGGGGCCAATTTTGACCCCATGGGCATAATTTATAGAACTTTTATAGAGCACCTGAATATGATGCTATGTGTCAAAGATGAAATCTGAGAACCCTGTAGATTCAGGAGAAGATTTTAAAGGTTCAAATTGTTGACGACGGATGACGCCCGACGCAAGACGACAGACATCAGGCAATCACAAAAGCTCACCCTGAGCACTTTGTGCTCTGGTGAGCTAAAAACATGACTGCCAGGGGCTGGGCTACTTTTCTGACTGTCTTTCAATAATTTCAGCACTTTGATTATATAAATGTGTGATAGTGTGATGTATGGTATCTAATTTTATTTCATTTATTTACTGCATTGTAATGTATCTTTCCCCAACCGTCCACAGGGGTCTGGACCGCTTCAAGTGGGTCTATAGTACATATAGACCCCCATGAAGCGGTACAGACCCCCCGTGCAACGGTCACACATATTTTTTAATTGACATTCAAAATGATCATGATTTACTCCAAGACTACACTCCAGATTTACACTCCAGAAAAAGGCAGCTGCAATATTTTTCGCCACAGGTGGTCACACTTTGAGCAGGCATGTTTGTTTTGCAGGATAAGGGTTAATTCAACTGGAAAGTGGTTAAGGCAATGCACAGCTATAACAAGAGTCGCTAGCTCCCTCTCTCTCTAAGTTTTTAATTGTTTGTTAACACTAAATGGCGAACCTGTAGACCCAGACCAACCGTCGCATCTGGTCTGGGTATGTGCCGCACAATCAGAACGTAGCCTATGTCTAAAGATGATATGTTTGATCTGGGTATACACTGTTTGTTGTGAAATAACCCTTTAGTCCATGAATATTTATGATATGATTAATGTATGTATAAATAATAATAAGCTTAACCCTTTCGCTGCCAATGCCGGATCTGTGATTACCTATGCAAACAGTTTGGATCCAGATGACACGCCGAGTAACTCGGCGTCTCATCAGGATCCAAACTGTTTGTTACTGTTACTACGTTTTTGAAACAAAAATGAAGAAAATAAACAAGAGGGCCAGAATGACCTTGACATCGCTCACCAGACAATAAGAGGAGAAGATTTTCAAAGTTTTCACTATATGTTTCTATTGAAAACTGAACATCCCAAGGGCGGTGCCAATTTTGACCCCAGGGACACAATTTATATAACTTTTGTAGAGGACCTGAACATGATGCTGAAATAATGTAGTGAAAGAATGGATAGAGCATAGACCACTGGAACTTGTATTAATTCTTTGGATGCTAGAGGCGGATTCTCCCACCACTAATGACCTATGCATACAGTTTGGATCCAGATCAGGCCCCACATAATGTGGGGCCTGATCTGATATCCAAATTGTTTGTAAACGAGACTGAACTTCTGCGAAACTTAGAAAGAACGTGTGTAGTGGGATTCTCCCACCACTAATGACCTTAGCAAACAGTTTGGATCCAGATCAGGGCCAGTCTAATGTGGGGCCTGATCTGATATCCAAACTGTTTGTCAATGAGACTGAACTTCTGAAAAACTTAGAAAGAAAGTGTGTAGTTAGGATAATATGAATTTGCTGCAGACAACAATTTAGCAGATAACAAAATTACCCAGCATGCAAAGAGTTAAGCTGAAATTCACAACAGATATATGATATCTGGTAGCTTAATGCAGGGCATAGGTATGAAAAAAAGCTTTAAGAGTGTTCTGCAAAATGAGAACTGTCCACAGTTTTCTCAATCTTAAATGAGTGTGTGTTATTTGTCTAAACGCAATTTGTACTCTACTGATCAGGCTAAGGGTGATTATATAAGAACTCACACTGACTGGTCTGAGCTCTGCAGGCTGATATATTAAGGAGAAACTTTTAGACTGTCGTTTCTGCCGTGAAGAAGACTGTACACACAGGGCAGGGCCAATTTTAACCCAAGAACTATGATACTTAAAAAACCCATAAAGTTATGCTAAGTAAATCTATACACCAAATATCTAAGCTCTGGGACATGTAGTTTCTGACAATAATATTTTTAAAGTTTTTCCTATGCATAACTAGTGATCCCATGGGCTGTTTAAGCAGTCAGCTACCAAAAACTGGTAATCCCTGGGGTTGGACCAATTTTGACCCTAGGGGCATAATTTATATAACTTTCGTAGAAGCCCTGAAGTTGAAGCTATGTGCCAAATATGAAAGCTGAGGACCTTCTAGTTTTAGAGGAGATGATGTTCAAAGTTTTCACTATATGTTTCTATTGAAAACTGAAAACCCCTGGGGCAGGGCCAATTTTGATCCCAGGGGTATAATTTATATAACTTTTGTAGAGGACCTACAGATGATGCTATGTGCCAAAGAACCCTGTAGATTCAGAGGAGAAGATTTTTAAAGGTTTAAATTGTTGACGACGCACGACGCACGCCGAAGGACGACGGACATCAGGCAATCACAAAAGCTCACCCTGAGCACTTTGTGCTCAGGTGAGCTAAAAAAAAGAAAATTTGTAGCAGACGACAAAGTTAGCAGACGACAGAGTTTGGCTGCGAAGGGGTTAATATTGATAACAGCATAAGCTGATCAGACGACTCCTAAAGGAGCCGTCTGATCTGGTTCTACTCTGTTTGCAAAGGCATGCTCATGGAGTAAAGGTTTACGGCATCGTGTCTCGGAGAAGGTATCATATTTTACACCTTTAATTACATATCAGCTACTGATCTGTACAGTAGAACCTGTCTTAAGCGGTTATATTTATTTAATGAACGTCTTAAAAAGCAGGTGAATGCTTATTGCAGGGCAAAAGTAAAACAAAAAGCTCCAATTGGAGTATGCTGCATTACTTTTGATCTGAGTTAAGCTACCACTTGCCTTACAAACACATAAAAAGTCGCGTGAACAATATGCCGTGAATGCACTTTAGAAAACGGATTGTAAGGAGTCTAGCAGATGGTCAGCTGAGAAGCAATCTGTTAAACAATGTGTAAACCTTACAACGCTGAACTTTCAAACACTAACATTTAACTGTATTTACTTCGTGCTGTGATTAACTCTGTGAAAAAACTGGATCCAGAGGCGTCACCGAGTAACTCGGCATCTCATCTGGGCCCGAACACCTTGACACACTATTTATGTTCAGACAACAAATTGAGTGTCTCCACTAAGCAGACGACACAGCTTGCAGACGAAATAGAGTAAACTTTGAATGTTTGCCAATGACAAGACAACGGACCGTGCGCCGATCATAACGCTTGTAACTACAAAACGGTCTTTCAAGAGTCAGTAAGGTCCACCCTAAACCGAAATTTAATACAAAACCTTGTACATCCTTTTAAAAGCCGGTGCCTGCTTAATCTATGATGACAGTCGTGCAGAAAGTCCCATTATGAGCTTTCTGCATGACATTTAACCTGTATTAAGCTACCACCTGTCTGATAGACGCTGATACT
Organism: Azorinus chamasolen; assembly: GCA_963576725.1. NCBI lineage: Eukaryota > Metazoa > Mollusca > Bivalvia > Cardiida > Solecurtidae > Azorinus > Azorinus chamasolen. Next base: position 99,993,071 of record OY755235.1, on the reverse strand, counting down.
AATTTTAACGTCTGGTTTACAGGGGATTTCCTGTTTATGGCGAATTCTACAGAAAACCTGATAATTGTGTATCCAGTTGAAACACGGGGTATTTCAGCGAGTCGTAAAGATTCAAATAATTGTGTGATCGTTGATTTGAAAGGTACAGCGCTAGGAAGGAACGATCACATTTCAACACATTAAGCAGAGCACATGCACGGGCATATCTGTCATTATCTGAATTGCAAACTGTTTCGATCCTGATGAGACACCGATTAACTCGGTAATTGACCTACTGGGATACAAACCGTTTCTAGCTGTGATTTGATTATATATGAGATTTGCAAGAAGTGGAAGTGGCTAAACGTGCAATCAATACTGCTCGTAACAGGAATTGACCCACGCATTTGTAAGCTTAGTTCGAGTCATTTTCAGAGAATGACGTAGGCCTGACCTAGTTCATAAAGTAAAATGGATGCACGTATTTTGGTGGTAACGTTGGTTTGTTGTCACTACATGTCACGTGACTTGCGTTATTCAATTTATAGGTGTATGAGGTTTGAGGAGACAACACTCCCAAAACTCTTGACTGTCGGGTTCGGAAAATATTTTACTCATTCAAGCGGACTTGTGTGTTGGTAAGTACACAAGTTTGATCTTCACAGCCTTTTGCATAGACTATGGTTATTCATAAATCATTAAAATGCAGTAGAATCCTAACTATGGTGACCATAAAAGAAATTCCTAATTCCAGACCGTAGAGATAGCTTAACCTTTTACTAAAAAATTACACATATAAGAAGTAATTACATCATGAATATACTAATTAGACTGACATTAGACTAATTTTTGTAATTGCACGAACACATGATTTTTGGATGCGACAACACAATGTCGTCCTACTTTAAGCAACCACATCGTCCTGAGTTTTGAGACATGCGTGAAGTGTTCATTTCGCGGAGGGGTGTATTTATAAAAACAATCAAAGTACTGACAGTACTGGAGGTTTCGGACATAATATATATTATATTGATTGTTTGCTGTGGATTTTTCTGAAAATCATGACAGTAGTTTGGAAAACATTTAAAGAATTGTTTTATGAACATGTCACACACAGGATGATTCCAATAGCTCAACTTGTCACTTTGTGCCAATAGAGCCAACATTGATGTTTATGTAGTATGGAGCCATCACTCCATTATTTGAAAGTAAGGGTCATACTTCTGCTACTATCTGGTGGACCATAACAGTAATTAGCATGCATCATTCACTTATCCATATATACACTTCCACCAATTTTAAACATATATTTCCTTGTGATTCTAAATACCCTACAAATAATTGCCAAATATACTGTGGGGTGATATTAACAATATGACAAATTATAAAGTAACAAATATATTTCAACTTAGCATGGCAGGATACAACAGGGAAAATAAAATTAACTAGAAAATTGTTTCCAAGTCACTGATGCATTCCTCCCGCTAACAATAGTGCCTTTATATCAAGCACTTTTGGCTATGTGTTATACAGTGAAGAAAATTTCAGAGTCCCATAACTCTGGTAAAATGATCAGAGCATAAATTACATTCTTTAAGAAAATCTTCACATCAAGGTTGACAGATTATCATGGGTGAACTTTTGAAGTAAAACCTCCTATTGGTATATGGGTTGTTAGACACATAATATTGTTTCACTTTATATTATACAGTGAAGACGATTTCAGGGTTCCATATCGGGTACAATTGGTTAGAGCAAAAATAAGCCTATCTATGCTTTTGCAAACAGAAAAGACCCTGAAGTTCATAGAATAGTTTATCCATGCCCATACTTTGTCTTTGAGTGTGATTGCATTGTATTTTCTTACTTTTTCCTGAGGAGACTGCGAGTGTGAGTCTGTTCAGGGCCAGTTTGTGAGTCTGTGCTGCAAACAATACATACCCCGATCAGTTACCACAACTGGCCAGGGTCTTCGCTATTTGCAGCATTATGCATGTAACAAGTATATCAATAAATGATATGATTAAAAATAAATTATAATCATACATGCAAATAACAGTTAGTGTAAACACTACAGACCCTGATCAGTAACCGGCGTCATAGAAATAAATTATATGAATGAGAAATAAATTACATACATTACTATAAGATACTATACGACACTATAAGATACTATACGCCTGACACGTAAATCAATAAATGATTAAATGTATATAAATCAAAAGATAAGAAAGTGCTTTGTCTCATTTTGTTTGCCTTTCTGCCTTTTTGCTGTTAATGATTTTTTTATACGCCCGTTTGAAAAAACGGGACGTATTATGGAATGGCGCTGTCTGTCCGTCTGTCCGTCTGGTTGTCTGTCCGTCTGTAACATCTCTAACTCAAGTTCCGCTTGGTGGATCCTTCTCAAATTTAGTCACAATGTTTATCTAGACATGCTACAGTAGCCTGCCAAGTCCCGGTTTGTTTATCCAAGGTCAAGGTCACACAACTGGACTTAGAATTTGCGTTTAGCAAAAATGTTAACCGGTCTGTCTGTCTGTAACATCTCTAACTCAAGTTCCGCTTGGTGGATCCTTCCCAAATTTAACCAAAATGTTTATCTAGACATGCTACAGTAGCCTACCAAGTCCTGGCTCATTTATCCAACGTCAAGGTCGCTTAATTGGACTTAGAATTTGCGTTTAGCATTTGCGTTAAACAAAAATGTTAACCTCAATTTATGTGGAACAAGTCCACTTATTTACATAACACTTTGTGATAAAGCTTTGAAACTTGGAACACTTGTTCACCGTCACAACCTTCACCTGTAGGCAAGAGTAAATAACTCTGTCAAGCAGTTTGACTGAATTATGCCCCTTTTTAACTTAGAATTTTTGGTTAAGGCTTTGTTAAAGTCCATTTATTTATATAACCCTTTGAGATAAAGCTTTTAACTTAGAACACTTGCTCACCGTCACAACCTTCACCCTGTTTGGATTCAGATCTAATACCAAGTAACTGTTTGACCTAAGTCTAAACTGTTTACAACTTGTGACAATTTTGCCTTAGGTCAAAATGCCTAAATCTGATCTTTTAGAATTTCAAATGATGACAACCCTGAAGCAGACGATATTACAGATTTCTACAGCTTGCATAATCCTTACAATGCTGAGTGATTTTTCGTTTGCAACAATTGCCGTCTGCTTCAATTCTTCAATAAACTTTCTTTCATTTTATGCAAAAATATGATCAAGGTGACAAACAGTTTAGATCCTGATGAGAGGCAGAAATATGTGGCCTCTCATTTGCATCCAAACTGTTTGCAATGGTAATCACAGTTTCGCCGCTAGCGTGCAAAGAGTTAAGCGTATGACCTCAAGAGATTTTAGCATGATGTAACAGTTGCCCTGCACTACTGACCACCAGAGCTCTAACCTTTATTGTGTAACTTTTAATGTGAAGAACAGAAGAAGTCTATTTAACCCTTAATAAACTTGTTTCCATGTCTCTGCAAACAGATTCGACCCAAATAAGACAGCTCGCTCCCATATGATCAGGGTCTGCTCTGTTTGCTACTGGATCCAACTTCCATATCTCATTATAAATATTTGGTAAGATTCCGGAACCGGATTGTAAGCCATGCACTGCACATGCGCGTATTCTCTTAGGGGGATTCCCGCTAGGTAGAGCTCGTGCAATAGGGTTTTCCGCCATAGTTTGAGTCGCAATCCATTATAGAAGGATTTCGGCTAAAGCCGAAACCCTAAAAAGTAGGCAGTTATATTATTTTATACTTTACATTTATGTACTCTAAATGGTGATATCGAGCTACTTTCAGTTTTAACGATATCCCGGCAGATGGCAGCCATCACAAAATTAGCATGCTGTCTTATAGATGCGATATCGTAGCTTAAGACTGATAATGACTAGCGTCCAATTTACAGCTACGACATGCTAGCATCTCTACTGTGGCGCAAGCCGAATGTGAATCACACGCGGCGGTTTAACGCTTTTATTTTCACAACAAATGTAAAAATAAATCAACGTTTCGATTTAAAACGATTTTTTGAACACGCTGGGCTAACAAAATTATGTTACCTTTCTTGAAAATCATGTAATTTCCGATTAAAGTTTTACCACTCTAAGCGGACGACGTTTCCGAGAGATGTCGGCCATTTTGAAAAATTACCCATGCTCCGGGTGGTCACAGGCATACAGGAACACAGACCGCGGAGAAACGTCCCGGAGAAATATGGATAAAATTGAGCCTGAAAAGCATTATGTATTCTAAATAATTGAAAAGACCGGATATGAATTTAAAATTGGTTAAAACTGGTTTGAAACATACTCGATTAAGTTTAAACCTCTTTCAAAGTGTGTCAATATTTCTAAATACATGTATTCATCAGGTAAAGGATTAGACATTGTTTTAGGCAGTTATCTATCAATAACGCTGTAATTTTATAGGTATAAAAATTACCTGATGCGTTGTATTTCAAAGCCTTTAACCTTTAGCCTGGTGAGCAATTTATTTCATTGGAGAATTTCAGTGTTTCCTTCAGTTCTCACGATTCATTTACCTTCTGTGAAAAACAAATCAAGTCACACCTGGGTTCAATCTGTTTGCAAAAGTAAACATATACCCGTCCTCGCCAAGCTAAAGGTTTTACTTTTTACTCCATGAATACGCCTTTGTACGCCTTAGCAAACACAGTAGACCCAGATTGGAGGCTCCTATAGAAGCCGTCTGATCAGGGTCTGCTCTGTTTGTTTATGATATAATATAGATAAATGTTAAAAGCATGATACTTTTCTTAGATACTCTTTCGAGCCGAATATCTAGCTGTAACCGATTTTTATCTCTCAGTCATATGAATGGCCGCATATGAATTTCATATTCGATTGGACGGAGAAACGCAGGATATGACTTTAAAACTCATGATTACGCATACATATTTAAGGTTGAACCAGAAGGTATGCTGTTTTACACATTATGCCTATTTTCTGGAAGTTTAACTGTTAATCATTACAGGTAAGAAAACTATAAAAAAACAGCAACAAAAAACTATGTTTATTACTAAAATATATGAGGTGCCTTATCTTTATATGAAACTCATATAATTATGTTATGGCGGATAGCCATGGGATATGATCTAAGGAAAAGGATAAATGCTTTTAATAGTTATCTGTCTGAAACGCGCTAATAAGTATTTATATAAAAAAAGTATTGTGTGCTGCATATCAGGGCATTCAACCTTTAGCCGTGTGAACAAACTTATTTCACTAGAGAAATTAAGTTTTCTTTCAGTTATCGCGGTTTATTTAGTTTTTATCTATGTTCAAATGCGGAATACCTAGCTAAGC